>CM062812.1:252115428-252666900 GCA_031772625.1 Pinus tabuliformis | reverse complement strand
CCATAATATTGAATACCAAAACTAAACTCGTTCTTCATTAGGATTAAAATTGATTTTATGGAGTAAGTCATTGAAAACATGAAAATATACAAGAATTATTATTAAATATGTTGTCCTGAAAAATATGTGGGTCTTTGAAAAAATCACCAAATAGAAGGCTAGCTCATTTTATATTAGGTTTACTCAGTCAAACAAATATTCTCATTTATAATAATAATATAGATAATAGAGTATATACCTTCGAACATTAGATGTGGTTTCTCATCCCATTACTCGGGAAAAAGCTAAGAAGAATATATATAAGGTTCTACAAATATGGAAATATCCAAGAAAGAAATGTTAGAGGGAACTTGTGAGGCCAATGAGATGAATTCCTGAAGAATGTTCATTCCACTAGCTTGAGAGTCCAAGAAATTGTCGGTCTCAAGCAACTTTAATCGTTTATTTCACTCTGGAAATCAAAAATCTTTTTGAATGCTTTAGGGGTTAGAGGAATTGGATTCCTCTTCACTCCTACTCTGATTGTCCTTGTCTTTGGATCAAAATTTCATACAAAAAGGTAGACTATTTCTTTGAATTCAAAAACTTCAGGAACACATGCAACATTTTCTAACCCACTAGTCCAAATATTTTTATTCTGCTTTTGTTCGGTCAATAAATTTACATACCATTAGTATGTAGCTTACCAGAAAAAGTTTTTGTCCTAGCGAGCAAGTGAGTTAAAAGTGGCATTTCAAATTGATTCTTTCTTTCTTTTGGTATTGGTCTTCCATTATACTTAGGAATATGTGAGTAATTATCGACGTTCTTAGTGGCTCTTAGCTGTGAATTCCTCATTCTCTGATATAATTACTAGCTATCATCCTTTCACGTGTGAATTCTGTTGGGCGGGGTACACCAATAAATAAAAGTTTGACATCATTAGGTTTTCATTTGTGGAAGGTGATGGAAACAAATCTCAAATGATTAAATCCATCACATCCCTTTTACTCAGAGATTGATCCAATTTTAATGTCATTTATAATATTCTTGATATTAGTACCATGAGCAATCAAGAAATTAATGACCTGAGATGATTGTTCTATTATAAAATATTTTATGATATGATCATGATGGGTGGTGTATAGGTAATTAAATACATAGGGTGGGGGAGTGTGTGAAGAAAAGTGATGTACGGAAGGAGTGGGTATGTAGAGTGGGGATGTGAACTTTCTCCGCACACGTTAAATTTTACTAAGTATAAAAATATTCAAGAGAGTGCAACTTTGAGGATGAACACTCCCCTCAAAGATCTAGGAATGATAGAGCAGTGGAGGAATCATTAGGAAATAAATAAGCACCAAAGATAGGAGGGAGAGGGTAGACAAACAAATGAGGAACCAAGGTGGACTGTGCACTTTTCTAAAAAGGAAGGGACCCCAAAGAAATTATATCTATGCACAAAAACGAATTTCATGGGGTTCTTCTTATTGAAAAATTTCTCCTTCTAATCCTTTTAGGTTGGTTGATGTTTATTGAAGTGTCCAAGACCAGAGTGAAGAGCATGGAGTTGTGGAATACAATAAAAGGAAGCCAAGGCAATTGTGGGGCTAATTTCTAAGCCTTGTGCCTTGTGAACCTTGGGTGTTAATCCATGTGTTTTTTTAGGCCACTAGACTATGTCTATTCCTGTGAGGACAATGGAGGATTTGTTGATGAATAAATCATTGTGGTTCTTGCTAGATATCTATTAAATAACCTAGATAGGGAAGTATGAGTCATTGTGGTGCTTGCTAGATATCTAATAAGCCACCTGGATGAGGAAATTTGAGTAATTGTGGGTGCTTGCTAGAGAGATGTTAACCACCTGGATAGTGGATTACAGACCCTTGTGTGTTTGTTATGAAAATATAATTATAAGCCACATGGATAGTGGATTCAATCTCTTAGAATAAGCGATACCCCAACTAGACCTAGGGTGAAGCCCTGCGAATTGACTTAGAGAGTGAGAAATTTACTATGGTGCTTACTATCAAAGGATAGTTGATAAACCACATGGAAAAAATGAACTCTATCTCTAAAACACATATTTCATTAAGTTTGGAAATTTTTAATTACAAGGACATCACTAGAATTGAGTTTTTTTGTTATTTTGAAATTCTAGATCCACTATATAATTCCAAATTTAATGAAATATGTGTTCTAAGTTCACCTTTAAAACATTTGTGTGAAGTCCTTGAGAAATACATCCATCAGAGTATGGATCCAACCTAGGGGTGGTCAATTGCGAGAAAGGTTGCAATGTAGCTCACCTATGGTTGGGTGGAGAGTTGAAGTCCCTCCCTTAGTTTCTAACCATTTCAATATATCCAGATAAGTATAAAGTTGTGCATATTTGGATCATAGGCTATGCTAGCCTTGTTATGTTAATGATTGTCAATATACTAATTATAATTATGTGTGAATGCTTAAAGATTTCTATTTCACTCACTGCTAGATATCTTGTATGATATGGATTCCATAACTCTCGCAGCACCATGGAATTGCTACCATATTCACTATTTATAGTTATTTACTCCCTATGAGTTGAGTGTATACATGATTGTGTTGGTAGGTTCTTACCTTATTAATGATTGTTATAAGCTGTGAGTTTCTGAAGTCTTTTTTATATTTCTTTTGTTTGGATTATAATGATATTTGATCACTTAGATATTCACAACATTGAGAAAAAAATGATAAAATGCTTAAGAGTGGGTCACAGCCTTGTATAAGTAAGCTCCACATTGGTGTGATCTGTTGGAGATCAAGGTTCAAACTCATATTATGCTTTTCAGGAACTTTGGCTTATGAGATATTTCCCCTTTCTTTAGAAACTTTTCCATATTTTTACTATTACTTAGTGCATTGGAAGAATCTGTGAATCTAGAAGTTTGTGGATAAAGGGGTAATTACCTTTAGGATGGATCAGATTCCTTTGCATCCATATTTCCCCTTTCATGGAATGAGTATCCAAAAGTCCATGGTTTTGGAAAGGTTCACACCTTTGTGTCACCTATATTTTCCCTAAACCATATTTCACTACATATTCAGGGGTCAAGATATCCAAGGATTGTGGTGGTAAATGTTGTCCATAGGTCTCGATATCATCATTTCCACTTGTTGCATGGAGGGCCACACCACATAAAATTATAAGGGAGCATGCATCACATCATTATGCCATATTATTTGAATCTAGTATCCGAAAATTTGGGAATCTGAGGGTGACAAAGAGTTCACATCAATGCAATCTCATATTCGATCAAGGCCAGATACACCAGTGTTGTAGTGGGTTACTAGCATATGATGTATACCATGAGGACTAGATCAGTGTACACGTGGATGCCACTTGGTAACATATGGTGATGTGGTAGGGCTTGAGTGACCAAAATTTTAGAGGGCATAAAATATATTTAGAGGGCATGATGTCTAAATCTATTTTTGCAAACTTGAGAGAAGACGCATTTTGTAACGCCATCTTCATAAAATTCCTTGGGGATTGGGTTAAAACAAGTAGGTAACACCTACCACCACCCAGGATGAGGTCAAGGGTGGAAATGTGGTTATAGACCCTATATAATAGCCAATTCAATAGCCAAGACAAGAGTCAATCTAGTAGCTATCCTCCACAACTATGAAAACACCATTCTCAACCCATCCAACTTAAACAACAGAGGAACGTGGGGCTAGTTCAAAGAAAAAATCATCCAAAGAGAAGAAATGGGTCGAGAAGAAAACAAAACCAAGAATTTACATGTCTTTCCAAGATGTTAGGGAGCCAAGCTAGGAAAAACAAGTTTTATTTGATTCACGATTAGTGTCATATAACCAAATTTTTGATATGTACAATAGAAATAATATGGATTCTACCATTATATGGAAAAAACGATGAAAAATGTAGCAATATTTGAGGAGAGGAAGAATACAGAGAAGCAAGTCTTTCAAGAATGCATATATGTGGTGTTGTAGCTCCTAGAGACAACCCCCAGGTCGAGGATAAGGAGTTAGTGCCTAGGACATCTTAAATTATTTTGTGGATAAATCTTTATTGCTTAAGAGTTTTAAAGTATAGGAGAATTTCAAATTGGTTCAATAATCATGCTCAGGAACTAGACATGTTACATACATTGACAATATATTATTCTAAAGAAGTAACATTCAACCGTGGTGGCCTACACATAGGTAGTGAAGCTTCTTTTGTTTTAATAGTATAGGTGAGGAAAGAAATGAAGAAAGAATCATGGTGCAGAGAGCTAGTTAATAGAATCCTATGCATTTAACTTAAGTAGATTAATGTATAGAGAAAGATAATGTGATTAGAAACCATGGAGCACAATTTAAGGCTTTCAATATTACATTTACAAGTAGTTCTAGCAGCTTTTTTTATGGTCCTAAATGACTTCATCAACATCGAGGAAAACCACCTGGTCAAGACCTTAAATCAGCGCCTTTTTCGTTTAGAATGGTGGCTCCGACTGGAATTATGGGACTTCGTTTCCCTTGAGTATAATTATATGGAGTGGGATGGAAATTGATAACGTATTCTAATATGTAATGACAATTAAAATAAAATCTACTATAAACTAGTTATTATACCCAGGTAAGTTGATGACATATGTGCTACAAAGATCTCCCGATTAACACAGTAATATAGATAATTATGTAATCATGATATAAGCATAATTAAAAAAAATTAATTTAATTAAAAAGTTAATTAAATTAATTTGTTATAACATCACATATGTTTGAGATCTCGTTGTTCACAATATAAAGGCAATTTAATCAAGCATATCAATAGTGACCATGATATATTTATTTTCACACATACAAATGAACAATAATATATAAAAATTCCATTCAAAGCAATAGATAGATAAATAGGATAGTAGTACCCGATACGCTGTAGCTCTGTTCATCGCAGAAATGCAAGTGGTTTAGCTTAATATTAAGAAAAACTTAAATACAATAGTACAATTTAAGTTTGTTCTTGCAAAAATTCAGAACTCCTTCTCCATCCAAAAGAGGGAATTTATAACTTTACATACAAAAGATTAAAATAAACTATTTTAACAATTCTTCAGCTAAAACAAAAAAAATAGACAAATTAAGAAACAATTGCAACAAATTTCCAAGCTTAGGAAGAAGATTGTCCAATAGTTAGCTGTTGCAATTTGTAGATATATTTCAAACTGTTAAGCTCCAGTGGATGTTTGGGCTCAACTCTCATTTGACCTATATAAATAAAAAATTTCAAGGATGGCATCATCTTCATGGTGACATTTGAAAGGCATCAGATGACCAACCATTGGCTGTGAGGCTTCACTAGAAAATGTCAGTGGTGTTCAAGTGTTAGGTCCCTATACTACTAGTGTAGCCCCTTATGTTATTAGTGCAACCCCCTTATTTTATTGTTGTGCCCATGTAGTCCCCATAATTTTATTATTGTGCCCCTTAAAAGCCCACTATTTTTATTGTTGTGCCCTTAGAATATTATCGTTATGCAGACTCTGATTATATTTCGAGCCAGTAGACTCCTATATAAGAAAGGGGTATTGTCATTTGTGTCATCCAATAATTATTAATTTGTGTAATTTAAAGGAGTTTTCTCCATGAAGAGGTTGATTTTGAATTCATTGATCTATATTTTATTCTATTTTGTGAGTTGGTTGCATAACATTTGGTATCAGAGCTTTAGATTCTAGGGTTTCAGTCCTCCAAATAGGTCATTGTGGAATTTTCGCTATAAGTTTTTTGCTACAAAGTTTCAGAAGATGAAATTAAAACTAATTTGCTAATAAATCGTGATTAACCTCAGGTCCTAATTTCAGATTGTTTCTTTCTATAATTACGAAGATATGAGCCAAGGAAGTTAGGGATTTTGAGGCTCCTGAATTATATCCCAAACAAGTTGCCATGTGAAAATCATCATAACTTTATCTCTGAGCATCTGATTGAAATTTCGTAAGAAGTTACAAAAATAGGAAGGAAAGTTTTCTGTGTATTGTTTCTAGGTCTGAAGGTCAAGCAAATGACACGTGAAAGGTCGTACAAGTTTTTCTCTATTGAACTAGTCTATAATCAGGTCATCGTGGTGATGTGGCATAAGTCTTTCTTGAAGAATCCAATATTGATAAGACTGGTGGGGTTAGAAATAGGACTCAAAGGGATACTACAGGACATAATTGTAGACCTTGGAGCTATGCAATTACAAAGATACAAAATATTCAATATTTAACTCCTATAAAGAGAAGAAAGGTGTGTAGTTTTTTTAAAATTTGCATCAGTTTGGTTTGAAAAATTAGTTTGAAGTGATTCAAAGGGAATAGTGAAGCATAATTATCATTAATTTATGCCTCGAGAAAGAAAATGGAAACACCTAGTAAGGATATTGAAATCTCTACCATGACTCATGAAGAAGAGGAAGAAATGCAACATGATATATCAAAATTACGAGACCAAGTGCAACACATTTCATTCTCACAAAATGTAACAAAAGCTGAGATGGATGGTTTAAAGAAAGGCATGGAAGCTAATATGGATGGCGTGGAAGATAATATGGAAGCTAAGATGGATGGTTTAGAAGAAAAATTGAAAGAGAACATTGAAGATTTGAAGAAAGACATGGAAGGTTTGAAAGGAGGATTGGAAAATTTGCTACATAAAATGCTTCCTAATGGTGAAAAGGTAGTAGAGGAAAGTCATGATGAGAAAAAAAGTAATGTTAATCATGATTTCATAGAGTCTAACATTCGATTGAAGACTCACCATGTTCCCAAGATTGATATGAGGAAGTTTGATGGCAAGGATCCCATGACATGGATATTACAAATGGAGCAATATTTCAATCTCCATAATGTGTGAAACACACAAAAGGTACGCATTGCAACTTTATATTTGGAACCCAATCAGCTTGTATGGTATCGATGGCTTTACTCTCATAAACAAATTGTCACTTGGTCAATTTTTATGGAGGAAATGATAGCTAATCATGAGAATACAAAAAGCAACACCTTCTTTAGCCAATAGATAAATCTCAAACAAAAGGGTTCAAAAGTGGAGCACATTGAGGAATTACAAAAATTGAATATAAGGGTAAAATATATTCCATAGGAGCATAGTATTGATGTGTTCATAGGGACTTTAAAGGGTAAAATCGGACATGAGGTTCGCCTTTGGGAACCTGATTCAATGGAGAAGGCATTCAGGTTTGCAAGAAAAATTGAAAGCAAAATTATGGCAACAAGGAATCCTACCACTCACAACAATAAAGATGTAAGTGTTGCGTCCCCTAGCCTTCCACAACCTGCAAGGTTGACACCACAACAATTGGAAGAAAAAAGAGCGAAAGGGCTTTGTTACCACTATGATAGAAAATACACTAAAGGTCATAAGTTGTGCTAAGAAGAAATTATTTTACATAGATTGTGAAGAGGATGAGGAAAAGGAACAAGAAATGTCAAAAGAAGATGATATACACCAGGAACCAAACCTAGAGAAAGAAGAAATGAATCAGACCATATCTTGTAATGCATTGGAAGGAATTACAACTCCTCAAACCCTCAAGATAGAAGGACATATCAAGAAGAAAAAGGTAATAGTGTTGATTGATTCGAGTAGTACCCATAATTTTATTCATTTTAAGATAACCAAGGAATTGAATTGCTTCCTATATCCAGCACCAAAGTAAGTGATGGTTTCAAATGGAGTAACCATAAATTGCTCTGGAAAGTGCCATAACATAAAGCTATCCATGGGATAATATGTATTGAATATTTCAATTCATTCCATTCCAATGGGTGGTGTTGATGTTGTACTAGGAGTCTAATGGGTACAATCTTTGGGTACGGTAGCTCTTAATTTTCGAGAACTTTTCTTGAATTTTTTTTTGGGAAGGTAAGGAAGTTGAATTAAGGGGCATCACAAGGAAACCAATAAAGATAATAAGCTCTAATATCATGACAACGCTTCTAATGAAATAACAACGCGCGTGTAATTTCACAATTATGCTCACTAGAGGTTCCCACATCGAAATCATCTATTTCTCCAAATCTCCGAAAAGTTTTGACAATCATTCCAAGATATTGACACTCTCCCAAAGGCCTCCCACCTATTCATGATCATGATCATGCTATTCATTTGATTCCAGGAAGTGTTCCTCTAAACATAAAACCTTACAGATATCCATATGCCCAAAAGAGTGAAATTGAACGTATGGTTGCAAAAATGCTAGAGGCTGGTATAATTCAACCTAGTCAAAATTTTTTCTCTGCTCCGTAGTATTGGTGCACAAGAAGGATGGATCATGGTGCATGTTTCCATATTATAGGGAGCTCAACAAGCTCACTATTAAAGATAAATTTCCTATTCCTGTCATTGATGAATTATTTGATGAATTACATGGAGAAATTTACTTCACCAAGTTGGATCTTCATTCAGGATATCATCAAATCAGAATGAAGACTGAAGACATTCTAAAACAACATTTAGAACTCATGAGTGTCATTATGAATTTTTGGTGATGCCTTTTGGCCTTACCAATGCACCTTCTACATTTCAAGGTTTGATGAATTCCATTTTCAAACCCTTAGAAATTTTTTGTTAGTATTTTTTGATGATATACTAATCTACAGTAAGTCTTGGAAGGATCATGTTCAACATGTTGACAAGGTGCTAAAACTATTGGAGGAGAAACAATTATATGCAAAAGCCTCCAAATGTTTCTTTGGAGTACAAGAGGTGGAATATATGGGTCATATTGTATCTCATGAAGGTGTTAATGTAGACCCTAGAAAAATTAAAGTCATTAAGGAATGGAAAATCCCCACATCCATAAATCATCTGCGAGGATTTCTCGGGTTGCAGGGTTATTATTGCAAGTTTGTTAAGAATTATGGGAGAATAGCAGCACCTGCAACAACATTACTAAAGAAAGATGCATTTTCTTGGAATCTCGAAGCAACAAAGACCTTTGAACATCTTAAAGAGGCAATGTGCCAAGCACCAGTCTTAGCTACACAAGATTTCACAAAAAGCTTAATATGTGAATGTGATGCCTTAGGAAATGGAATTGGTGTTCTTTTAATGCAAGAAGGAAGACCCATTTCTTTTGAAAGTTGTCCAATCAAAGGAAGTATTTACA
This sequence comes from Pinus tabuliformis, assembly GCA_031772625.1. Taxonomy (NCBI): domain Eukaryota; kingdom Viridiplantae; phylum Streptophyta; class Pinopsida; order Pinales; family Pinaceae; genus Pinus; species Pinus tabuliformis. The sequence goes on along the minus strand of CM062812.1, from coordinate 252,657,746 downwards.
CAAAGCTATATATGAAAGGAAATGTTGGTAATACTACATGCACTTAAGAATGACAACCTTACCTAATGAGAAGACACTTCAAGGTGAAAACGGATCATGATAGCCTTAAATACTTTTTAGAACAAAGATTATCTTCAAAAGAGCAACAAAACAAAAATGGGTCACAAAGATGTTTGGGTTATGACTTTGAAATCATCTACATAAAAGGAAGCAAAATGTTGTTACAGATGCACTCTCAAGAAAGGATGAGGATGTGGAAGCATTTTTTTGTGCCATTTCTATTATCCAACCATATTAGATAAACGAAGCAAGGGATGAATGGAAGAATGACGAAGAAGTGTGCGAACGCATATCAAAAGTTGCAGAAAGATCCCAGTACATATGATACATTTAGCTAGAAAAATGATTTGTTATGGTACAAATATCACTTATACTTGGGGCCTAACAACATTTATATGTTTAAATAAATTTGTGACATTTTGTACGGGGTATTGGAAACTGAAGAATAATCCTCTGTTGTAACTGTACTTTGAGTAACCCTTGGTCCCTCTTCTTCAAGTAACTAATAAATGGATTCCCATGAGGTACTACCATCATCTAAAGAACAAACTGTATCTAAAAAGAGACTTGGTGTGTCGAGATTTTCAGTTGGGGGAGCAGTTAGCTGTTGCTTAGCAACTAGTTTGTTCTTGCTTTAGTTACCCTAGAGATATCTTCTCAATTGCGTTTGTCGGGACTGGCCTATAATAGAAAACACAACAATCAATGATAATTCTTTTACCAGAAAACTCTTACCAAATAACAAATTTTAATAACAATTTTTGTCTTAAAAGGAGAATCATGATAATATTAATTCACAACGAATAAATCTATTTAGAACTTCGAAAACCATAAATTTTCCCACTATACGAAATTAAATGAAAAAAGTGGATTCACATGGGCGATGGACACATCAGCGTACCAGAGAAATTTTATCAGAGAAATCCCATGGTTGCACTCTAAAAGTTACGATATCAGAGGCTTCTGATATGTGGTGTTTTAAAAAAATAATGGCTATAAGTATAAGTGGGGAGATATACCAAAGGTTTTATATCGACACTTTGGAATATTGGAGATTTTAAATATTTACATACGATATGTAAAGTGCTGATATTAGAAAAGATTTGAATGCTGGAGGATTGAGATATCCGAGGGAAAGAGTATCAGGGATATCGGATATTGGGAGTGAGAGAAATCAGAACCTTATAATGTTGGAAGTTCTTGAAATAACAAAAGATTCACATATCAGAGATATCAAATATTGGAGGTTTTGAAGTATTATAGTTTTTGAGATGGTGCTTTGTTGAAAGTTATAATATTTGGGAGTTATGGTATGCTAGGTGGCAATGTTTTGGGGCCTGTGTTTCTTAAAGTATTCAATACAAGAGGAAGAACCCACTTTATGTTTTCCCGGTCAGGAATATTTTCTGAAAATGGCTAACTGCAGGATGGGTGATAGGATGTGTTGAACCTTGACTATGATCACACACTTAGAATACTTTGAGGACAAGGCAACAAAGATCACTGAAACATGTGAAGAAATCATTTCCATCTGTGTGATTGCCTCATGACAAGATACGACAAGTGCGACACTTAAGATAGACTTTAAGACAACCATGACGACACTTGTGTGACAGTGCTCAAGACTTTATGTGTGGAAGCGACAAATGTTTAAATTGGTGGTACAACTCAAATACACAAGGACCGACATTCGAAACCATTAGAAAAGGATCACAAACATTTTACGACAGTCAAACATGCCAAAAGATGACAGTTAACGCAACATGCAACAGGGACCAAAGAACTTCGAAAAGCTCATGAAATGAGCTCTAGTGTTTGCGAAAATAAGGAAACGACCAAGGCAGGCTCCAAAATTTGGGTGCAAGCCAAAATTTTGGAGGGTGTTGTAGTAGCTACAACACTTGGCGACACACTGGTTGAACTCCTGCTTCTCTGTCTTGGTTAACTTTTTTTGTGCAGGGCCTTGGTTCTTCAGGAGTATTGATTCATCATGTAGATCACTTTGGCTTCCCACTTACCCCATGAATAGACATGGTCCCCTACATACCTTATCGGTTGAACCCAACATAAGATTCAACATAATCACAATGTTTTGAGTTGGGAAGGGTAGTGTAATTCGCGAGATTGAGATTTTCAGAGTATAATTTTTCATCTCTTGTGTTTCTCTGCTGCTAGTAAGCCTGGATAGTACCCTGACAAAGTCACATAGGAACACAAACATTGCTCCACTTCTAGCGAGCCTAGACAGTACCCCAATGGAGTTGATTTCTTCACCTCTATGTGCAGGAAGCCTTTCTCTTATTTCACCATTATTTATTTATTTAAAGAGAACTGTGCATTGACACTTATTTATTTGGGGCGGAAGAGGGATCCAGAATTATTGAGAGTAGAAGAGGTTGTTACTTCAGAGAAGCATATAAAGACCTATGATTTAGGTTTGCTCGTTTAGGTTTTCCCCTTCTCCATTTTTACTAGTTGGATGAGCTTGAGAACACCAAAGCAGAAAACCGAGTATGGGCATGAGTTTCCAACTAGACATGGGTTCATGGTTGGACCAAAAATATTCTTATGGAAAGCTTGTATTTTTCGTCAGAACTTCATTGGCCAAAAGGTGTAACCAACACAAGGAAGACAAACAAAAGGCTAGCGAAATGTTGAAGTGTCACAAGTCTCTTTGTAGTTTAGCCACACACATACTTAGAAGCCACAACATATTCATGAATAAAACTTATTCACATAACGAAAACCAAAACAAAATTCAAACAAACAATCGACAACAAAAGAAAAGAATATGTACATAGTGTAGGGCAGAACCCTAGATTTTCATTGAAAGTAGTGTTTCAAGCCTTGGCCATTGACAGGGAAGAGTCAATATTATTGTCAAGTGATTGAAGATGAAAAGTGTGATGCCAAGCTTTTCGTGTACCATGAATGGCCCAATCCACAAGGACTAAAACTTAGTGTGTTTTCCTTTGTCCTCATGGGATTTATCCCACTTTAAGACTAATTCACCCACACTAAAGTTGTTTTTCCCTACAGACTTCTTGTTGAACCACCTCTTGATATGACTCTGGTGAAGTGAAAATTTTTCTTTGGCTTTCAACCTTTCTTCCTGTAGCTTATGAAGAGTATCCATCCTATGTTGAACTAACAGACATGGCTTGCCTTGAGACTCTTGTGATAGTTGGAGAGAAGGAAAGTAGATATTTAGCGGGAGGATGACTTATTTTCCGTACACCAGGAAGTAAGGGGAGGTGTTCAAGGAAGGTTTTGGCGTGACTCGGTCAGCCCATAAGGCATTCACCAAAGCAGAGTGACAGTTTCACTATTAGAGAATATGGTATTTTTGATAATGCGGATAAGGTTCTTGTTCGTGGTATCAACAACACCATTCCCCTATGGATAGTAATTAGCTGAATGCTTCAATATAATACCATTTTCCAATGAAAAATCATAAAGTATTAACGATGAAAAGTATGTTGCATTGTAAAAAAAAGCGACGTAGAATGCTAAACTTGGAAATGATGTTCTGTTGCAGAAAACTAATGAATTCCTGATCATTCACCTATTTGAGCGAAACTACTTATGTCCCCTATGTGAAATAATAGTAGTAGTTAAGATGTAGTGGTGCTTCTTTGACAAGTCCCACTGTTGAAACAGTTCTTCCACTATAATGGGCTACAATGGGCAACTGACTTCTTGCTTCTGTTGGCACACCTTTGATAGACGGACACTTGCAGGCATAAGAAGAGCATCTTTGAATAATTTAGGCTAGTAAAATAAGGCCCGCATTAAATTATGCATTGTAGTGTTTCCTGCAATGTGTCTCTTTACTGGTCTGTTGTGGAGATCACGCAATACCTTTTCTGAATTGTGTGCCTCCAAACACCTAAGCAATACTCAGTTTGTGGTGATTTCTGAACAACACTCCATGCAGCAACTAATAAATAATGCTTTAAGTCTGAGTTCCCTCTTTTGCTATGTGGAAAAGTGAGAGGGCACTGTGTCGTGCTCAAGGTATTGGCACACATCTGTGTACCAAGAGTTTATTCTTGTAGTGGGGGAGGCTCGCTCAATGTTATACATCTCAATCTCTTGCTCCCATCCTGCGAGCTCTTCTTCTTCCTCTTTCGCATTTACTGCTTCTACTGCTAGTTGGCAAAGACCATGACCCTTGATTATGTGAACTGGATTGATTTCTAGATCATACTCTTGTAACCCAGTCATCCAGTTCGCTCTCCTTTCACCTAGCTCTTGTTGAACAAGCAGTGACTTGACTGTTGGGTGTGGGACAAAGATAACACAATGGTTCTTCAATAGATAGGGCCTGAAGTGATTTACCACCTTGTACACTACATAAGCATGTTTGTCCATGGTGGGGTAGTTAAGCTCTGGTCCTTGCAGACTTGTGCTCATGAAGGAGATAGGTTGATTCATTGTTCAATTCATCCTTCTGAGTAAGTACAACAACAAGAAAGGCATCAAAAGAAAAATACGGGTATACGGGAAAACCTGTCCTTTTCCCTTTTATCCCATTTATAGACTACATCTTTATTCACCATCTTCTGCATTGATTTGACAAATTTGGGCATAGTCGGAGATGGACTTGCAGAGGAAGTTGATCTTCCCCAAGAAATACTACATGGCCTTCTTATTCACTGGGAAGGGAATCTATATGATTATCCTTATCTTGTCCGGGTCTACCTTGATCCACTTTTAGAAATGATGTGTCCCAAGATATACCCTTGGAAACTAAAAAGATACTTTTCTTGGGATTCAAGGATATCCCATATTTGTGACACTGTTCAAAAATCTTCTTCAAATGGCATAGGTGGTCTGATCTCCATTTGGAAAAATATTGTTACATCATCAAGATAGACCACTATGCTCTTTCCAATGAGTTTTGTGAAAGGAAATGCACTTAGCACGTTGGAATGTTGCACCATCATTGTTTAGCCCAAACAACATTCGTCGGAACATGAACACACCAAAATTCGTTCTGAAAGTAATTTTGAGTCTGTCAGGCTCTGCAACCAGAACCTGGTTATATCCAGAATATCCGTCTAATAGAGAAAACATTTCAGACCCTGATACTGTTTGCAATATTTTCTCCATGGATGACACGAGGTATTTGTCTTTGTCCAAGGTGCCGTTAAGATTTCAGAAACATACACACAAGACAGATCTCCTCATACTTATTCCTCATAGGGACCAAATTTGACACCCACGTCAAGTGCCACACTTTGTATATGATCCAAGCATCCAACAATTTTCTCAACTCTTTCTGTATGAGAGGCTCAAGCATTAGATGTACTTTCCTCAACTTCTATTGGAATGGCTTCGCCCCTTTCTTAATCGGTATCACATGCTGAATGATTCACATGTCATATGCATTGAGTTCATCGTACATCCCCGCGAAGACATCACGATACTACTTGAATAAGAAAATGAAGGCTTGTCACTCTTGTGACGTGCATCAAGTACCAAGATAACATACTTCAGATTCTTATATCAGTTCCAACGTTGATATGCTCACGTGATAGTGTGGAACTGTGGGTTTTGGCATTGACGGGTCCCCGAAAGAAATTTTTTAGGTCATACAACTTTTACAATGACACCACACCCATGGGGATGAGGTTTCCTTTACTTGCGTTGGTTGCATCCTGAAGAGCATTTTCATGCTCGTCGGCATCGATTGTTGCATCTTTGAATACATCAACATTCACCATGAAACACAGTATCTATAGGTGGTCATAAAAAATGCGTAAATTAGTGATATTATCCGAGAGGAAAGTTTATAAAGAATTTCAATAGAAAAACCATCCCTCAATGGTGAAATCCTAGCAGCAACTTTTGTGTAATGCATCCACAACTACATTAGGCATTCTTGGAACGTAAATAATATAAAAGGTTTGGAAATGTGAGATAAGACACCATACCTCTTGTTGATAAATTTTAAGATGAGGTGACACATAATGTATGGTGTTACTTACCTGTCACACACAAAATTTCTAAGTCACCTACCACTTTTAGGATGGGAACGTTGAGATATATGGCCTTTTTCAAGCCCAAGATAAGTTCCCCATACTATGCAATGCTTTTCGTGTACTCAAATTCCAAGCAGCTAGAGATCAAATGCTTTCTCTACAGCGAGTATATTAAAACACAACCAGCTCTAGATTCCTCTTGTGTTTTGGAACCATCAAATTACATAGTCCAAACATCATATGTATAGGACTGTGAACTGCACTAGTACTACTACAACTACTACTAACTATACAAAGTTCATTATGCCAGTTGGACAAGGAAGGAGATCCAACTGTGTATCTGGTGGAACTAGGGATGGATGTGCAAGATAACACCCTAGTTGAGTTTCAAGAAAGTAATTGCTGAAAAGTAATTCTGTGAAAGCCATTGGTTCATTATGCTCATTCAAGGGAGTGACAATGTGTTTCATATATCTCTATGATTCTACCCAGATCTGATTATTTCTTCCCCTGTATGGAAGCCATAAGTGTGACCAGTCTGTGGAAAAGTAGCCTTGTAGCTTGCTAGACCTGTCCTCTACTCAAAAACACTTTGTAGGCTTCTTGAATGTCCACAGTCACTATGTTGATACATTTGTGAACCTTTCCATCGGATGATAAGCAAATGATGACATCTATGAGTTCACCAATTTCCTAGACATGAGTCCTGTCTAGTTGAATAATCTATGCATCTTCTTTTTCCCATTTAGCATTGATTTTATTTGTAATAGATAATGGCATGTCATTCATCGATGCACAAGAATCAACCAAGAAATTGTCTACATTGAAATTGAATATTTGAAAAGTTAACAAGAAAGGTGGATAGGGCGTGTTTGTATCCATCGTAAGTGCATTAAGTAAAAATTCGAGAGTACCAGGAGACTTACAATATCCCTTTTCTGAATAGGTAGCGTTACCCGTAGAGGTTTGCCCAAGTGCCTGTAGAAGGATTTACCGCCATCTCGTGTTCTTTGTAAGCTCTAACATTGAGATTTTTGCACAAACCTTCTTCATATCATCGATAATGTTATACTCCACAACAGCAAGACTGACCAAGGTGTCCGGGAATGGAACTTGGTTTCTGGTTTTAAGAGGGGTGGTTCTGTCCTTACTGTTACTAGAAACACTTTTTATTGAGACTACTTTCCTAGACTTTCCCTAAGTGTTCTACACCGAGTTAGCCAATGGTTGATTTTTATTAACATATTTTCTTTGAATTTCTGCTTCAGAAACTCAATTGTTGTGGTTAGACCTTGGCTTCTCAAGTTGTACTAGTTTTTCTTCTTTTGTGCTAGATAATCACTTAGAGGCCACTTATAAACAATACTCTTTTGGGTTGTAAGTATACAATTTAACATGTTTATTGCATGCCCAACACTTGGAGCTTCATCAGTGGCAATAGCTTATTCCGTCTCTTCAGCAGGCTCAGTCTTCTCTTCACCATTACCAAATCAACAATCTACGTTGCAACCATACTATTGGCTTCATTCCATTGTGGGAATGTCTTTTATGAATGATTCTCTTGATGAAACATGCAATATTGATCTGTGCCCATCTTATCTATGTTCAGAAAACATTGGAACTCTACGCAGATTTTACCAGCTGATTGCTACCACTACTAGAAGTTGCAATCCTTCTGAACGAGTTATACTTGGGAGGCTTGGTGCTCATGATTATCCAACTTGTCCTCTATTTGAGTTCTACCATTTCAGTGGACAGAGACTTGACGAGATAGTCAGGCTTTCAAGATCATTTGGTTATTTCTCTTTAGCCCTGCTCATAGAGACTTGAGATCTCTTACTTGTGTCCTTGGAGTATTTTGCTAGTTCATCATCTAAGATGACTCCAATAGCACACAAGTCCTTCTTGACAATGGTATTCTCTTCATAAATTTTTTTCATTGTTTGTTTCACAGTTCGCTTGAAAAACTGCGTAATGCTTGCTGGCAAGGAAAAAGTGTAGAAATCTATGGTGATGGAATCATGAGGTTTGTGTTTTCTAGAATTTGTTCAATATTTGATTGAACCTCTAGTTGAAATATTTCACTTTTCCTTTTGATCCAGCTTAAGATTACCCAACTCTTTTAATAAGATGGCGAGGGTCTTGTCATCAATAATTTTTTCAAGGAAGATCTTCTTTAATCCCCTCAATTTTGGATGGAGTTTGGAGGAAGGTTGTGGTACCATACAACTGCTCTACCATCCAAGGTACATGGGAAAAGTCTACATGCAAGGTCATTGTAACATACCTCAAATGTTTTTAGATGTACGTAAAAGTTGTCCAAATGGTCTTCAGCCTTTACTGTCTTATCATGGTCATACTTCGTTAAAAGCTTCTCCGAATTCCTTGGCATCTTGTGCAGGACACCTGGAAGTGCAAGTGGGCCCTGTCATCTAGTCTAGATTTTGGTCTACCATGACCTCTTGTTCGCTATCCTCCTTGTCTTTATCAGAGTCTGATGGATCTTCTTCCTTCTTCTTCTTCTTCTTCTCCACCCGTCCTACTGAAAGTTGCGCCCGAGAGTAGAGTGTTACCTCCATCACCGCCATCAAAGAGTGGGGGATCTTCTTCCCTTTCCATGGAGTCTACTAATTCTTCAAGGGTGGAAAGAAGCACGTCTTAAATAGTTGAAACTACTATCCCTGTGGAGGCGGTATTGTTCTTCTTTGGAGAACAAGGAAGATTGATTACTCTTGGAATTAATCCATCAATTTTTGCGAATTGATGGGGATGGGGCGAATGACCCGAATCTGAGTATACGAGATTTCACATTCAGGCCTTGGCTACAAAGAGTCACCAAATTCAGAAGCATGAATATGGAAGGTGGAATCAACACTGCTTCCTTGACCAAAATATGGGATGATGGGGTCGGTGGGTCTTTCAGCATAAAATATTGGCTACCCTCCTTCTAGTGCCAGAAATGTTGATGGTGTTGGACCCGCCAACATTCAGGGGATCTCCCTAATATGAAGTCCCAATCAGACCTCACACCATTTGGTGTAGGAGTCCCATCTAGTATAAAGGCCCGATTTCCAAATCCTTAAAGATTTTCCTTGGCTCTAGCTATTAGCACAAGAGAGTGATGCAATTGTGTCTTCAAAAAGAAAGGGAGGTGTGCAGTTGCAACCATGTCAAGGTTATTCTACTGGAAAGGGGGACAAAAGTGAGCCTCTAAGTGATAGGTAAATAGTACACCTCAGAAGAAAAACACATGAACCAGAAGGATCTGTCTAACATCTAGTGAATAATCCATAACAGATGCGATGGTTGTTACAACAAAGAAATAAGGAAAGATATGTCTAGTATCTTGTGGAATAGTCCCACAAGGATGGGACAACAATAACAGCCATTACAACACATTCTCAATAAGATAAGCACTAAAATAACTGAAATAGTTCAACTATCTTAGTACATGTGAAAGAAAACATGAAATACAAATGTCCACAAAATAGTCTTACAAACATTCATAGTTCATGCATGAAGAACGTGCTGACCTTAAAAGGATTTTTTTATTAAGAAAAAGTTCCAAGACACATGTTACAATGTACATCACTAGCCCTAGTAGTGGACATTCGAGCCTCACCATGCTCCTCAAAGAACTAGTTGATCTCTCTAATGTCTTGTGGGAGAGCCAAGGTGGAAATTCCTTTGCTCATACAATGAGGGGGTATATATAACCAAGGGGTGATTCTTTCCCCTTGTGACTCTTTGAATATCCTCATGACTATTCAACTTACATGACTCTTCATATTCATGTGTGTCCCTTGGACTTCCACTTTACCACTTTACAGCACATTTGAATACAATATACATGGTCCACAATAGTAACATGACATATGACCACTCATGACATGACATGACATAAAAATACTGACATGGACTACTTGATGATATGGCAATGTCAAGTCACTATTTTTGCTAAGTGTTGGTTGTCTTCTTGTATATGCTTTCTCCTCTCCTCTACATGGCTTGATGATGTAGAGTTTTCAATGATATTTAAGTCTTGGATGGGAGTTGAAAACTTGTGTCCCTTTTCTCCTCTTGATTGTTATACTTGTGAGTTCAGCTGCAAGAGAGTCTTTAGGCATGCTTCCCTCTTTTTTTTCCTTCTTCATCATCTTACCAGGACTTGATAGTGTACATGTTCCTGCAATTCACTCATGACAGGACAACATCAATCCAAAAACCCTTAGTCTAAGATGATGAATTTTTATCCATGAATTGAGTCTAGGACAAGTCAAAAACTGGGAGAGGGGCCCAATGACTACGCATTGCATAGTTCCACCAGATAGGGGGAGATCTTGGCTCTGAGACCATGTAATTCACAACTCAGGGAGGCTTAAAGGACATAACTGCGCGCTGTTCATGGAGGTAGTGGGGTCCGGCTAAGGGAAAGGACACTGGAGGAAGCATCTACGCAGTTTTGGAGGCCAAGGGAGGCTAGGATTCTGCACATTACGTAGTTCTAGAAAACAAGGAAAAGGCTTGAGGGTTGAATATGCAAAGTGCATAGTTCAAGGTAGCCTGGGAGACACACTGCAAAATTCTAGAGGTCATGATCGGGAGTTGGGGTCAAGAATTGTGCATAGCGGCAACAGTGGAGGATAGAGATTGCAAACTATGAAAATCCAAGCAGCAGGGTCACATCTTAGAGGTCTAAGACTGCACAGTGTGTAGTTCAGTCGGGGCCCGGTGAAGCTAAGTTTCCCGGTCGAGAAGATTTTCTGAAAAATGGCTAAGTGTGAGATGGGTGATATGTTGTGATGAACCTTGATTCTGATCACACACTTAAAATAATCTAACGAAACGACAACATAGATCACTGGAATACATGAATAAATCATTCCCTTTGTGTGACTATCTCATGTCAAGATATGACAAGTGCGACACTTAAGATAGACTTTATGATGACTGCGACAACACTTGTGCGACAATGATCAAGACTTTGTGTGTGGATGCAACATATGTTTACATGGTTGGGACAACTAAAATACACAAAGACCAACCTTTGAAACCATCAGAAAAGGCTTGCAAACATTCTATGGCAGTCAAACATGCAAAAGACGACAGTTACCCCAACATGCAGAAGGGACGAAAGAAATTTGAGAAAGCTCATGAAATGAGCTCTAGTGTTGTGAAAACAAGGAAAACACCAAGGAAGCTATGAAATTTGGGTGCAACCCAAAATTTTGGAGGGTGTTGCAATAGCTACAATAGATTCTCATGCGGTTTTTGTTAGTGGATTCCGCTAAACCATTCCCTTGGTGATAATAATTTGTAGATTATTTAATTTTGAAACCCCTTTTAGTGCAAATTCAATAATTACATTTCAAGAAAAATATGAAGCATTATCAAACATTAGAGCATTAGGAAGGCCAAACCTGGTAATAATGTGTTGATCAATGAAATCAATAACAATTTCATAATTGACCACCCTTAAAGGTACTTCCTCCACCCACTTAATAAAAAGATAAATAGTAGTAAGGATATACCTATGCTGCTTTGAATAATGTGGAATAATCTCACCTATGATATAAAAACCCCACTATTCAAAGGGTTGTTCGATATTCACTGGTTGTAGAGGCAAGGCTGCTTTCTTCTCTCTTCCTGAAGTGGTCTGGAAGATTTTACATTTTCTCACATAAGCATGTGTATATTTGAACAAAGTTGGCCAATAGTATCCAAAATGGAGGATTTTTATGGGAAGTTGTGTCTCCACTATAATTCCCACCATCTTGTCCATCATGTAATTCCCACAACACCTTTTTAGCTTCGGGTTTTTCTAAGCATCTAAGTGTTGGGAATCACAATTTCCATTAGACCAAAACCCATAGGTGTAGGTCAACGATCACATCACCAAAGATAAGGATCCATGAGAGGCGGTATTCCATGTCGTTAAAAAACACAGGGAGTGTTGGTTTATCCAATTTCTAATAATCACCCCCCTAATGCGAACTGGGTGTGTATTGAACTCATGACCTACGTTCTAATACCACTTGTTAAGAATCACGATTACAATTAGACCAAAACCCACAGGTGTTAGTGAATGATCGCATTTCCAGAGATAAGGATCCATGAGGGGCAGTTAGTCCATGTCACAAAACACACATGGAGGGTTGGTTTATCCAATGTCCAACACTAAGTAGGACAAAATCATAATTTTTTTTCTGAACAAAACATCATTAACAAGTTAATATTGATTGGACTTCAATCTCAATGCTCTTTTATTTTTTAAATCTAATTCAACTGGTGCATATCCATTTTTTAAATAGAAAATAAAATTGGCATATTGGGATTTGGTATCATTAAGACATACCTCTAACAATTCAATGTTATTAGCTAAATCATCTCTAGATGTATTCTTAGATCCATGGCTACCAACCTGCAAAAACCTTGACCTCTAGCAATCTTATCTGATTTGATTTTAAGGTCATATACCTGTAAAGATATGACCCAATTAGCTTTATTTTCTCCTAATTATTTTCGAATAAGTAATTGTCTAACCACTGGAAAAGGTACAATCACTTTTGTGTGTGATTTTAAGAGAAAAAGTCTGAAATGTTTAATTGATTTTAATACTGTGAAAGCTTGTTTTTCAATTTCTGAATAATTTAATTATGCTCCTTGTAATGTGGAACTATAGAAAGAAATAGGAGCTTCAACTTGTTCTTGGTTCTATTGAGTTAAAATTGATGCGTAGGAATGATCAAAGGAAAAATTTTATAAGACAAAATCCCTGGAAAAGTTAGGAGACGATAATGAAGGAACATTAATAATTTATTGCTTAATAGATTCAAAATATTTTTTCTCATCTTGTCCCCACTTATAAATTTCCTTATTTTTAATGATGTGTTGAAGTGGCATGACAATCTGTGAAAAATTAGGAACAAAACATTTAACGAAATTGATTTTCCCAAGGAAAGATTGCATCTATTTCTTGTTATGAGGCATGCGAATTTCTGAGATGGATTTGACACTTTTTGGGTCTATGGTGATTCCATATTTTGAAATAATAAACCTAAAATTTTCCTTCACTAAGAGAAAATAATGATTTGTTAGGATATAGAGATATTCCAAATTTCTTGCACCTTTCAAAGATTCGATTTAAGTCATTAAGATGATTACTCCTTTTCTTTTAATAGATTGTGATATCATCTAAATAAACAACAACTAATTTATTAATCATGGCTTTTAAAGCAATATCCATAGCTCTTTGAAACTTTGCTCCAACATTAATTAAACCAAATGACATTTTTTGATAAGCATAGGTTCCCCATTTGGTTCTAAATTTCGTCTTTAATCTATTTGCAACATGAACAATGATATGATTGTAACCTAAGAAACCATCTAAGAATGACATAAGCTCAGAACCTACAACAACTTGTAATATTTGTTCCATTAGAGGCAGAGGAAAATTGTCTTTTTCAGATTCTCTATTCAAATTCCTAAAATCAATGCAAATTCAGGTATCCCCATTCTTATTTCTAATAGGAACGAGGTTTGATAACCACTTGGAATGTCTGAATGGAAAAATTATTTTATCTTAAAGAAATTTATTCAACTCGGTCTTGATTTGAGTTTCAATATTGGAATGGATTTTTCTAAGTTTCTGTTGAACCGGTTTTGCATCGGGCACATAAGTATGGTATGTTGAATGATATAAGTGTCATATGTCTTCAAATCATCGCAACTCCAAGAAAAAACGTCTTTGTATCTCCTCGGAAAATGTATAAAAGCGATCCTTTCATCAGGAGAGAGTCGAAGTCCTAAATTTATATTTTGAGGTTTCTCCTCGGACCCTAAATTAACAAGTTCAAACTTTAAAGTGCTACTATGGAGTTTATATTTGGTTGATTTTTTAAATCTATCCTTCAATTCATGCAAATCCTCTAACTTTACTACAGGTTTCAACAATGAATTTTCATTAGAAGAATTATTAAGCTACTTCTCATGTTCATATTCATCAATGATCTGGTCTGTATATGTACCTTATGAAGTCAGAAAACTTACAGTATCATTATCATCGTTAAAAACTCAGCAGTTAGTGATGTTGTTGGGCATAGAAGGGAAAAAATTTAATTCAATTGAAAGTATATCTAGACTGAAGTCCTCAAGAGGAATAAGTTTGGAATCAATGCTAGCCAAAAGGTCTGCACTAACATACTGAATTATGGGGATTGGAGTTATATTAAATTCCATGACATATGAAGTTGTCTTGAATTAAGGATTCATAATGTTTCAGATGATTTGAAACATAGTGTATAGAATTCCTTACCTATTTGATAACAATTTCGGAATCACCAAAAACTTTAAGATTTTTCATGTCAAGACTAATAAGTTTTTGCAAACCTTGAACCAATGCTCCATATTCAGCTACGTTATTAGTGCATTCAAACTCTAACTTGCAGGAAAGCATGTTTTTCTCTCCATTTGGGTTAAACAGTATACAACTAGGTCTTGTGCCATCATTAGAATTCGATCCATAAAAATAACATGTCCAAAATGAATCATTAGACTTATTTACAAGATATTCTACAATATTTATACATTTTGATGAATCTGTTTGTGAAATTTTCTCTATTTGTGATGAAACAAAGTCAACAGGAAAAGGAGAACTTTGGGCAAGAAAACTACCAAAGAAACATTCTTAAGAGTAATTTCCTAGAATGTTATTGGTAAAATCTACATGTTCATTCTCCTCATCTAAGTCACTCATATAGTACTTCATATGTCTCTCCCTATCAACTCTGATTTGATTTGGTTTACCATCGTAAGGGAGGAAAAGGTGTGACCAATCTATTGTGAAATAATCATGTAACTTATCGAACTAATCCCTACTTAATGCGAGACCATAAAATTCAGGGATATCAAGTACTAATAAATCAATGATTGGAAATACTTTTGAATTGGAAGATACTCTAATCGATACACCGTCCATTTGTCCTAAAACTTTGACATTTGTTTTGTATAGATGAATAATTTTCACAACAGTTTTATGATGTGTTACATTTAATTTAAGGCACACCAAATAAGGCAAGATATTAGAAGAAGCACCTAAATATACTAGACAATTATGGACATTTTTGTTAAAAATTTCAAAAGTCAAAAGAAAAGGAGGAGCATGAGAATTAGATCTGTCTCCAATTAAGATTGCATCGGAAGAATCCAATTTATCCGAGGGGACATGAAGTGGTTTAGTTTTCCCTTTTGAGATGTTATAAGTAACAATAGTTGTAAGAAATGGGGATGTAGGTATAGAATTTAACGCATTTAGGAATAACTTCTGTTGTTGTTTTCATTTACCAACCTCATACATGGAAATATTTTCTTTGGTATTTTTCACGTCCTCTACTATGTTATATTCAATTCTATCAGAAACTATTAAGGTCTTTGATGATGATGAAGAAGGTGAAGGTGATTATAAATACTTGGAGTAGGATCAACGCATTGATTATAAACTTTTTTATATGTACCTTTCTCCTTGGTAGAGTTATCGGCTCTCTTATGAGTTTTGCTTGTTCATGTAGTATCTACATGTCCTTTACTTTAGGTACTAACTGGAAGATGTTCCTCTTCTATTTCATTGTCCTAAAGAGTAAGAATATAATCCCACATGGCATGAGATTTTACTATTTCTTCATCTTCCTCATCTTCAGCATCAAAATTTGCATTTGAAATTTGAGCAGGTAGTTGAGGAGGTTGGTTATTCTTAAATGGTCTATAATATCTCCTTGAATATTCAACAACTTGCTTCTTAAGATATACCATCTCAATAGGCATAGTTTTAAGGACCTTCTACAAACCTTAAACATCAAAATAGTCTCTGGAAGCTTTCTTCTTAGGTTCTTCTTTGAAAGTTACCTTTTTTGCTTGTTTTCATTCTTCTACGAAATATTTCTTTTCAAGGGTAAGTACTCTTTTTTCGATAGCCAAATATTCTTTCATATTATCAGAAAGTACAATATTTTTAGCTCTATCTACAAGCATCACAATATTTGAAGGTAAGGCATTGATGTACCATTTAATATGAACATCAACACTTGGTCTAGAAGCAGTTGGGATTTTATTCAATAATTTGTTAAACCTTGAATTGGAAGCCTTAATTTTCTCATTTGGGGTAGCTTTAGGATTTGATAGTAATTAATCAAAGTAGCAGTAGTTCTGCCATCCCAAAATTTATTAAGAAACTTTTCTTCGAATGTGTCCCAATCTACAATAGATCCAGCTGGTAGGGAGAAATACCAAGACCATGTTGCTCCTTCAAATGTATAAGGAATTAATTTGCAAACCACACCCTCTTCAGAAACCCCGTTAAGGTTGATTGTCAGCATGAAATTGTAAAGATGTTCCTCTACAGGTAAACCATCATCCGAATTATACTTTCGAAACCATCTCTTAGGATATTTAGGAAGAGGGTGTAGGGGAGGCATCATTGCATTGGAAAATGGGTTATTCCATGGTCTAACCTGTCGATTTTCCATTCTTGGATTAGTGTTATGTCCAGAAGAAGTTGTGCTTGAAGAAGGGGCAGTGGAAGTATTAATAGTGGATGAGGTTGCCCCTACAATACTGTTGACAAAAATAACACTGGTTGATTGTGGAAGAGGAATATGGGTGGAAGAAGATGAAAAAGGGTGATAGGAAGAAAGTAAAGTAGGTTGAGAAGAATTGGGTTGAATAGAAGGAGTATGAGGTGAAGAAGAAGAAATTATCTCACTAGATGAAGACTCAATACTAGAAATGTGTTTCTTTTTCTTATAGGCTAGTAAAGGACATTAAAAAGGATGAATTCCAAGCTTCTCACTCCATGCTTTGGTAAGAATTACAGAATACCTTAGTGATGAAGTGGCATTATTTTATGAAAGTTTTGTTTGAGCAGCGTGTTCTCCCGAGATAGAGATCCCTTCCAATTTATGAATTAAAGTTTGCATTTTAGGAGCGTCGATAGGCTGATCTAGAAGAGGAGTGGAAGTTTCACCAACTAATTTCGTATTCAGACCAGGAGATGAGTATTGGGAAACTTCATATCTACAATAAGGAGATTTAGAATGTGATCTGGAAGTTGGTGGAGACTTTGAGAGTGAGCAACTCTTCAAATGACCTCTAGATTTGGAATGACACATTTTTTCCATTCATAGTCAATTGGCCCTCCTTCTATTGCCAAAAATTATGATGGTCCTAAATGACTTCATCAACATTGGGGAAAACCACCCGGTCAACACTTTAAATGAACTCCTTTTCTATTTGGAATGGTGGCTCTGACTGGAATTTTGTCATCAACTTACCCAAGTATAATAAGTAGTTTATAGTATATCTTACTTTAGTTTTCATTACATATTAGAATACATTATAACTTTCCATCCCACTCCATATAATTATACTCAAAGAAAACTGGTTCCATAATTCTAGTCAGAGCCACCATTCAAAATGGAAAAGGAGCTGATTTAAGGTCCCAACTAGGTTGCTTTCCACAATATTGATGAAGTCATTTAGGAACATCAACACAATGACAAATACATGTTTTATAAGAGGAAAGAAACTCATATGAAAGTGATACATGGAGAAAAGAACACATACTCCACATAGCAATGCTTGGAATCACCAAGAAACTCTTCATTAGTATTTTAAAAAACAATACAAATCTTTTTGCTAAAAAAAACTTGCCAAATTTGTAGAAATATAGTGGTCTCTTGAATAAAAAATCGAACCCCTCTAATGAGTTCCATCTTCCCTCTTATAGGGAGAGTTCTCACAAAAATAATTACAAAAATGTTAGGCCCCTATACTACTAGTGTAACCCCTTATTGTTATTAGTGCAACCCCCTTATTATATTATTGTACCCATGTAGTCCCCACATTGTTATTATTGTGCCCCATAGAAGACCACTATTGTTATTGTTGTTCCCTTACATTATTATTGTTATGTCGGCTCTGATTATATTATGACCCCTTAGTCTCCTATGTATAGAAATGAGGTCTTGTCATTTGTATCATCCAAGAATTGTTCATTTGTGTAATGTAAAGGAGGTTTCCCCCTCGAAGAGGCTGATTTTTAAGTCGTTGATCTATCTTTTCTATCTTTTTGTGAGCTGGTTTCATAACATTTGGTATCAGAGCTTTGGATTCTAGGGTTTCGTTGCTCCAAACAGGTCATCGTGGAATTTTTGATATAACATTTTTTTTCTACGAAGTTTCAGAAGATAAAAAAAAAAAACCCATTTGAGCCAAAATCATTCTGAACCTCGGGTCCAAATTTCAGATCTTGTATCACTATATTTTCGGAGATATGATCTAAGGAAGTTAGTGTTTTTGCAAGCTCCAGAATTCCATCTCAAACAGGTCATCGTGGAATTTTCGCTATAATTTCTTTTCTACAAAGGTTCAGACTCTAAAATTAAAACCCATTTGAGCCGAAATCGTGGTGAAGCTCGGGTCCGAATTTCAAATCTTGTTTCACTAGATTTTCAGAGATACAATCCAAGACATGTAGGGTTTATGTAGGTTCCCGAATTACATCCCAAACAGCTGACCTAGGGAACATCATCATAACTTTCTCTCTGAGCATCAGATTGAAATTTCATAAAAATCTATAGAAAGAGGACAAATTGTAATTTTCTGTATATTATTTTCAGGTCCGAAGGTTGAAACAGTAACATGTGGCATTTTGTACAAGTTAGCTCTATTGAAAAAGTATATAAGCAAGTCATATTGTGATATTGGGCATAAATCTTTCTTCGAGAATCCAATTTCGATCAGACTGGTGGCATTGGAAAGAGGACGCAGAGGGATACTTTAGGTTTCAATTCCAGACCTTGGAGATCTGAAATTTCAGAGATACAATAGATTCAAGATCGAGTTGATAAAAGAAAGAAAAAGAATGACTCAAATCAAGAAAATAGAAACACCTAATAAGCAAAATTGGATGGAGGATTTGAAGATAAATAGTTTTATATGTGCCATGGAAGCTAATATCGATGGTAGGGAAGCATATTTGAAGAAATGCATGGAATATTTGAAGAAAGACATGGAAGGTTTGAAGGAAGGTGGGACAAAGCTGCTACAAGAAAGGCCTCCTAATGACAAAAAGACCCACCATATTCCAAAGGTCGATATGAGGAAGTTTGATGGCAAGGATCCCATAACATGGATACTACAAATGGAGAAATATTTTGATCTACATGATGTGCAACTATTACAAAAGGTACGTATTGCATCTTTATATTTAGAACCAAATCAATTTTTATGGTATAAAGGGCTTTGTTCTCGTAAACCACTTGTCACCTAGTCAATTTTCATAGAGGAAATGATAGAACATTATGAGGATACACAGAGAAACACCTTCTTTAGCCAATTGATAAATCTCAAACAAAAGGGTTCAATGGCATAGCACATTGAGGACTTCCAAAAATTGAATATAAGGTTAAATGATATTCCAGAGAAGCAGAGGATTGATGTCTTCATAGGGACTTTAAAGGATAATATTCAACATGAGGTTCACCTTTGGAAACCTGATTCATTAGAGAAGGCATATAGGTTGGCAAGAAAAATTGAAAGCAAAATTATGGCAACAAGGAAGCCTACCACTCATAACTATAAAGATGGAAGTGTTGTTTCTCCTAGCCTTGCACCACCTACAAGGTTGAGACCACAACAATTGGAAGAAAAAATAGCAAAAGGGCTTTGTTACAATTGTGATAGAAAATACACTAAAGGTCATAAGTGTGTTGAGAAGAAATTAATTTACATAGATGGGGAAGAGGAGAAAGAAAAGGAACAAGAAACATCAAAAGAAGAGGATATACACCAGGAACCAATCCCAGAGAAAGAAGAAATGAATTTTACTATATCTTGTAATGCATTGATAAGAATTACCACTCCTCAAACTCTCAAGATAGAAGGGCATATCAAGAAGAAATAGGTAACAATGTTGATTGATTTAGGTAGTACCCATAATTTTATTCACTGTAAGATAGCCAAGGAATTGAATTGCTTCCTATATCTAGCACCAGAGTGTCAAGTAATGGTTGCAAATGGAGGAACCATAAATTTCTTTGGAAAGTGCCCTAATATTAAGCTATCCATGGGAAAATATCTCTTGAATAGTCTAATGCTTTCCATTCCAATGGGTGGTGCAGATGTTGTACTAGGAGTTCAATGACTATAATCTTTGGATACGATATCTCTTAATTTTCAAGAACTTTTCTTGAAAATTTTTTGGGAAGGAAAGGAGGTTGAATTAAGGGGTATCGTAGGGAAACCAAGAAACATAATCAATAACAAGATGACAAAGCTTCTAAAGAAAGATCAACAGGGAGAAATTTCACAATTATGTTCACTAGAGGTACCCACATCAAAATAATTTATTTATGTTAAAATTGGAAACTAGGGAAAAACTTCATGTGGGTGATCTTATTCATGGCTAATAATATTTTTATTAGATTCCTCTCATCAAGAGGTGTAGGATTGATATAAAGATCATCCAATTCCGATAAGCATTCATGGAGATATGAATTTATTTTGATTATGGAATTATTATCAAGCCGACCTACAACTCATGTAGGCTCAGAAGCCCAACAGTTGCATCTATTCACCCACCAACGTTGTGTATAAATATAAGAGGACTTTTCCTCATTTGGACTCACTCATCTCATCACATCTCTGTCTCTACTGCGCAGATATGAGTCTCTTCTCTACTGCGCTGAAATGGGTCTCTCTCTCTCTCACATGTGAAGCCGGAAGCTGTTGAATTTGAAGCTGCAACTGAAGAAG
This sequence comes from Pinus tabuliformis, assembly GCA_031772625.1. Classification (NCBI taxonomy): domain Eukaryota; kingdom Viridiplantae; phylum Streptophyta; class Pinopsida; order Pinales; family Pinaceae; genus Pinus; species Pinus tabuliformis. The sequence goes on along the minus strand of CM062812.1, from coordinate 252,636,891 downwards.
TAAAGGTTGACTTGTGTGGCATAGAAGATCTCCTCTTTGGAACTGCACTGTAGGTTCATCTGAACCTCCTCTGGAAGCCGAAACTTTTGGTGGTGGAATGAAGTCAATCCGACGGTCAGTTTGTGAGATATGGTCTGCCCTAGTTTGATAATGAAGCCGCTAATGTTGATGCTGCTGATCTAGGGTTTGCTACTGCTGATATGAATCAGATTTATTGTACTATTTCTCTCTGCTGAATTATTGAAGATAAAAGAAGATTTTATCAAAGGGTTTCCCCACACATTGTGGGGTTTGTCCTTGGCTAGCCACCACATCTTGTGTCTCTTGTCTTGGCTTGTTTTCTGTTGATCGTTTAATGTTCTATCTGCACTTTACTTTATGTACATGTGATTGCTAATCAATGGAATATAATAAGAAAAAGAAGTAAACTGTTATAAGCATAGAACATACCATAATTTAACATGGTATCAGAGCTGAGGTGAAGACAAAACCCGAGCAAGAGCAAGAGCAATCATTGAAGAGAAGATTGGCAAGGCTATCCTAAAAGAACTATGGGGTCCTCAACACTCTTTCCTGCTGAAGACAAGCTCTGTGAGAAAGCTGACTATCACGGATGGAAGATGTCTATCGATCTAACCCTTGAGAATCAAGGAGTGTTGGAGGTAATATTATTGAGCCTCCATCAAATGCATCCGCTGCTGCCTGGAACAAATGGAAAAATGGAGAAGTCAAAACAATAGAAGATCATCTGGGACTCTATCAACAAGCACTTGGTGGCCTACATCTCTGAACTGGACACCTCCAAGGAAATCTACAATAGACTGGTGAGTTTATTTAAAGTTAATAATGCAAATCAAGTTTTGTTTCTTAGAAATAAGCCGAGGTAAATCAAGAAGAGTAAGGATGAAAGTATGCAAGCATACTTCTTAAGAATCACCAAGATCAAGAACGATCTCCTATCTATTGGGGAAACTATTACTGAGAGAGAAATGGCACTCACAACTCTTGGAGGATTACCATCCGAATGGTACATGTTCAAGACTACTCTTCTGAACTGTAATGTAATTCCTGGTTTCGAGGAATTAATGGCTAGATGCATTCAAGAACAAACAAGGGTAGAAGAGAAGGAAATGCCCTTGCCTAAAGGTCCTCCTGCTGCTTTTTCTTCTCATGCTAAGAAAAGAAATAATTCTGGGTCTAAATCGAAAAGAAAGGCTGGATTTAAGGGTGGAAGAAAAGGATGATGTTTCATTTGCAATAAAGCAGGTCACTATGCAAGGGAATGCCCTGATAGAAAGGACTCTCACCGTGATGATGATCAAAATCCCTCTCATGGAAATCGAAGGAATGGAAAATTCAACAACAAAGGAAAAAGGAATGTGGGAAATCAAGGAAGAGGGCAACCATTCAAGAAGGCTAGAAATTCTAGGTATGAATCTAAGACTATTGACGATAAGAAGGCTGAATATTATCTACCAGTTGCTCTATCGACCTCCGCTCCTTCGGACTCAATGGGAATTTGGCTCATTGATAGTGGTGCCTCAAGACACTTCACTGGTTACAAAGAAGTACTCTATAATCTGGTAGAGAAAGAGACTAACCTAGAAATTGTCCTTGGAGATGACATGAAATACCCAGTGAAAGGTGTAGGCAATGTTTCTCTTAAACTGAATCAAGGTAATACGATTCACTTACAAGATGTATTATATGTACCTGATCTCAAAAAGAACCTGGTATCCATCTCGGCAATGGAAGATAAAGGCTATAAGGTAACCTTCAGCGATGGTAAGGTACGCATATGGAAAAATAATGTTAAAGATGCTTTCACTCTTGGGTTTCGAGTTGATTCTCTATATCAAGTCGGTGGAAGTCCGTTAGGTGTCATGTCTTATGACACAATGCTTCAGTCCGAACTTTGGCATCAGAGGTTTGCCCACCTTCATTACAAAGCTCTACCCGATGTAAGACAGATGGTGTCAGGGATGCCTGAATTCCAAGTAGAGAAAGAAGGTGTATGTCCGGGATGTGCCGAAGGAAAGATCAAAAGGGGACCATTCCCTTCAAGTCAAAGCAAGACCTCCGATATATTACAACTAGTTCACTCAGACATATCAGGTATGATGCCTGTGAACTCCTTGAGAGGATACTCATATTATCTCACTTTTACAGATGACCATTCTCGAAAGCCCTGGATATAATTCTTGAAAAAGAAGGATGAAGTGTTCCCTTGGTTCCGACACTTCAAAGCCCTAATCGAGAATCAAACCGAAAAGAAGATCAAGATCTTAAGAACTGACAATGGGACTGAATATGAATCTAATGAGTTCCATGATTTTTGTAAAGAGGCTGGCATCAAGAGGGAGACTACTACACCACATACTCCTGAGCAGAATGGTGTGGTGGGAAGGAAGAACCACACGATGATGGAAGCTGTCCGGGCCATGCTACATGATCAAAGAATTCCTAAGTTTCTATGGGCTGAAGTTGCAAACACTGCCGTATATGTACAAAATCGATGCCCTCATCAAGCATTGGGTTCCAAGACTCCTAAAGAAAAATTCACCGGTAAGAAACCTGATGTTTCTCATTTTAAAATTTTTGGAAGCCCTGTATACTTTCATGTGCCGAAAGAGAAAAGAAATAAATTGGGAGCATCTGGAAAGAAGGGAATTTTCGTGGGATATGGTGAAAATACTAAATGCTATAGAATCTATGTAGTCGGTCAAAGGGAAGTCATAATTAGTCATGATGTCACCTTTGACAAAGATATGGCTCTCAACATGGTGATCAATCTTCTGACTTTGAGGAGCTCTCAAGAAGCCGACACCAGGGAACCGAAAGAAAAGGATGATGAATCAATGCCTGATGTAGAAGAACCCATGGATCCGATTGATTCTCCTCCATATGAGCCTTCCTCTTCTAGGAAGAGGCCTTCATGGCTTAAGGGGTTACTTGATGATGCTAAAGGACATGCTGCACCCCGAGGAACCTTTCGTGAAAGTAAGAAACCTAATAGGTATCAAGGATACCTTACCATCATGAGCACGATCATACAAAATGAGCCTTCGTCATTCTCAGATGCCATCAAGCATCAAGTATGGAAGGATGCTATGACCGAAGAATATGAGTCTATCATAAAGAATGATGTTTGGGAAGTAGTTCCTAGACCCCAGGACAAGACTGTTGTTACTTCCAAATGGCTTTACAAGATAAAGCATGCAGCAGATGGAAGCACGGAAAAGTATAAGGCTCGTTTTGTTGCTCGAGGTTTCTCCCAAAAGGAAGGTATAGACTATGATGAGATAATTGCACCTGTTGCCAGATATACGACCATCCGCTTGATCATAGCCCTTGCCGCTTCACAAGGATGGAACCTACATCAGATGGATGTCAAGACCGCGTTCTTGCATGGCTTGATCAAAGAAGAGGTCTTCGTGGAGCAACCCGAAGGATTTGAGATTTATGATCGAAAATCTCATGTATGCAGGTTGAAGAAGGCTCTCTATGAGCTGAAGCAAGCACCCCGAGCATGGTATGAGAGGATCGATAGCTACTTGATGAAGCTGGGATTCACTAGGACTGAAGTTGATCCTAACCTATACTTTAAGGTTGAAGATGACAAGCCTCTCATACTGGTGTTGTATGTGGATGACCTCTTTCTAACAGGTGCAAACCCTCTCATTCACAAATGTAAGAGGGAGATGGCTTCTGAATTTGAAATGAAGGACCAAGGACTTGAAGTGTGGCAGAAGCCTTTTTCAAGGAAAATATGTGGTAAATATATTGGAAAGATTCAGTATGATGGACTGTAAGCCTATGACTACCTCGAGGATCTTAACTTTTAGAAGTTATGTGGTAGTGATGTCGGACCAGACTTGGGAAATGCCTCTGAGTTTCAAAAACTCATTCGCATTGATGTTCTTGGTGAACCTCCGTCCAAACATATGTTTTGCAGTTAGCATTGTGAGCTCGTATTTGGTTGAGCCTCATTGGATTGATGCCAGGAATCTTCTAAGATGTCTTCAAGACACAATCTCTCATGGATTAAGATACACTGCCGGAGATGTGAGACTACTTGGATATACTGATGTTGATTGGGCAGGCAGTGTGGTGGACCGTAAGAGCACTTTCGGGTACTGTTTCACCTTGGGATCTACTTCGATATCCTGGATGAGCAGGAAGCAGAAGTCGATGGCTTTGAGCACCGCTGAAGCAAGATATATTGTTGCTAGCATAACCTCATGCGAGGCAGTCTGGTTGCAAAAGCTCTTCAGTGAGCTGTTTGGATTTACATTGGATACCACTGTGATTCTCTGTAACAACCAGAGGTGGGATTCGATTATTGAGGAATCCCATATTTGTCAATTGCTCTAGTAGATAGACATCATCTGGGATATGGTAAGTCGATGAGAAAAGAAGCTCCATCACATTAAGATGATGTATAGGTTGATACACCTTGTCAAAGCCCCAAGGAAATATCTAATCTGTGATTTTCCCAAACGACTTGCAGTTGGCAAGAAACCCTTGTACAAGGGTCCTGCATGTTGCATACATTGAGCTCTGGGAGCTTTAAGGGCTTGCGGTTCCTACTGGAGCAACATATGACCACAGGGTGACTCACCCTCCCCTGGTGGTGCACACTAGAACAAGATGATTCGCTCTCTTGTGGGACAAGATGATTCGCTCTCTTGTGGAACAGGATGATTCGCTCTCCTGTGAAGCAGGATGATTAGTTCTCCTATAAGGCTTGGATTGATGTGTTCTCCATGGCAATTGTAGCAGGATTGATGTGTTCTCCTGTGAGGCCTGGATTGATGTGTTCTCCATGGCAATTGTAGCAGGATTGATGTGTTCTCCTGTGAGGACATGATTGATTAGTTCTCCTGTCGAGGCATCCTACCCATGCAGTCTGGGACTCATGGGAAGTACCTCTCATCTGATCAATGAGCAGGGAAATGAAGTTAGGGACCATAGTAGTACCGATGGACGCATCGTTGTAACTACCGTACTCCCTACACTAGGATGACCTCCATTGATCTGGGATCAATGATACTAGTCTGGGACCAGTGGTAGGAGTTGTACCATACTATGACGCTGACTTCGGGTCGGTTGAGACTGGTCTGGGATCAGTGGTACATACTTTGAGACTGACTTTGAGTCAGTGGAGGATGATATTGGTCTGGGACCATTGGAGTTGTACTCACTATGACGCTGACTTTGGGTTGGTTGAGACTAGTCTGGGACCAGTGGTACATACTCTGAGACTGACTTTGAGTCAGTATGATACATCCTCGATCATTTCTTCTTCTTCATAATTTGGACAAAAGCAGAGTAGAACAGAACAATGCAAGAGCAGAGCAGAACAGAACAAAACAGTACAGATCAGTGTAGGGCAGAACAAGACAATGCAGAACAGGAAAAATAGAGCAGAGCAGGGCAAGGGTCATGCTATACAAGGCAGTGCATTTGATGGATGAATAGTAACGACCGATAGACAGATTTTAGATGAAGTTCTCCATGGTTGAGAGGGAGTGTTAACATTAGCAACCAAGGCAAAACTTCATGTGGGTCATCTTATTCATGGCTAATAATACTTTTATTAGATTCCTCTCATTGCGAGGTGTAGGATTGATATAAAGATCATCCAATTCCGATAAGTATTAATGGAGATATGAATTTATTTTGATTATGGAATTATTATCAAGCCGACCTACAACTCATGTAGGCTCAGAAGCCCAACAGTCGCATCTATTCACCCACCAACGTTGTGTATAAATATAAGAGGAATTTTCCTCATTTGGACTCACTCATCTCATCACATCTCTCTCTCTCTACTGCGCAGATATGAGTCTCTTACTGCGTTGAAATGGGTCTCTCTCTCACACACATGTGAAGCTGGAAGCTGTTGAATTTGAAGCTGCAACTGCAGAAGTAAATATTGAATTGCGTGGCCTAGAAGATCTCCTCTTTGGAACTGCGTTGTAGGTTCATCTGAACCTCCTCTGGAAGCTGAAACTTTTGGTGGTGGAATGAAGTCAATCCGACGGTTGGTTTGTGAGATATGGTCTGCCCTAGTTTGATAATGAAGCCGCTAATGCTGATGCTGCTGATCTAGGGTTTGCTACTGCTGATATGAATCAAATTTATTGTACTATTTCTCTCTGCTGAATTATTGAAGATAAAAGAAGATTTGATCAAAGGGTTTCCCCACACATTGTGGGGTTTGTCCCTGGCTAGTCGCCACATCTTGTGTCTCTTGTCTTGGCTTGTTTTCTGTCGATCATTTAATGTTCTATCTACACTTTACTTTATGTACATGTGATTGCTAATCAGTGGAATATAATAAGAAAAAGAAGTAAACTGTTATAAGCATAGAACATACCATAATTTAACAATTTCTCTAGATCTCCAAAAAGTTATGGACAATCATGCCAAGGTATTTGAGTCTCCCAAATGCCTACAACTATTCATGATCATGATCATGCTATTCATTTGATTCCAGGAAGTGTTCCCCAAAACATCAGGCCTTACAAATATCCATATGCCCAAAAGAGTGAAATTGAATGTAAGGTTGCAAAAATGTCATAGGTTGGTATAACTCAACCTAGTCAAGGTTATTTCTCTGCTTCAGTGGTATTGGTACAGAAGAAGGATGGATCATGGCGCATGTGCTCAGATTATAGGGAGCTAAACAACATTATTATTAAAGATAAATTTCCGATTCCTGTCGTTGATGAATTATTAGATGAATTACATGGAGCAATTTACTTCATCAAGCTGGATCTTCATTCAGGATATCATCAAATCATAATGAATATTGAATGCATTCCAAAAACAACATTTAGAACTCATGAGGGTCATTATGAATTTTTGGTCATGCCTTTTGGCCTTACTAATGCACCTTCTACATTTCAAGGTTTGATGAATTCCATTTTCAAACCCTTACTTAGAAAATTTGTGTTAGTATTTTTTGATAATATACTAATCTACATCAAGTCTTGGAAGGATCGTGTTCAACATGTTGACATGGTGCTCAAACCATTGGAGGAGAAACAATTATATGCAAAAAGCTCCAGTTGTTTCTTTGGAGTACAAGAGGTGGAATATTTGGGTACTCAGTTAGCTCAAAGCTCATCTTATCATCCTGAATCTGATGGGAAAACTATGATAGTGAACAAATGTTTGGAAGGATATCTTTGTTGCTTTATATCTGATAAACAGACACAATGGGTCAAGTGGTTTCCTCTGGCCGAATGGTGGTATAACACTTCCTTCCATATTGCAGCAAAAATGACCCCCTTTATGGCACTTTATGGATATCATCCACCGTCCATCACATCATCTTTAAAAGAAAATTATAAGGTTCAAGAAGTAGAGGATCACATTGAGCATCAACAACAAGTTCTCAAACTCTTAAAGGATAAACTCACTTTGGCGCAAAATAGAATGAAAAAACATACATATTAACATCACAACAAAAGAAGTTTTGATGTAGGTGACAAGATATTTCTATGACTACGACCATACAAGAAAATTTCCCTCAAGAAAGCTAAGAAGGATGATAAATTATCAACAAAGTATTATGGTCCGTACAAGGTGTTACAAAATATTGGTACTATGGCATACAAATTGGAGCTTCCTGCATCTTCCCGAGTGCACCCAGTTTTCCATGTTTCATGCTTAAAGAAGGTTATATGTGAGAAGATTCCAGTTCAAACAATATTTATGGAACTTGACGAGGAAGGAAAAATTATATTGGAACCTAAAGTATTCACTTAAACATGAACCTGACAGCTACAAAATCGATCAATTTCAGACTATCTCATCAAGTGGAAGAACTTACCCGCTGAATATTCCACATGGGAGGATGATAATTTTATACAGAAGCATACAAAACTACTCAAGCGTTGAGGACAACACTTTTTGAAGGAGAGGGGCATGTTAGGTCCCTATACTACTAGTGTAACCCCTTATTGTTATTAGTGCAACCCCCATTATTATATTGTTGTGCCCATATAGTCCCCACATTTTTATTATTGTGCTCCATAGAAACCCACTATTGCTATTGTTGTTCCCTTACATTATTATTGTTATGTCGACTCTGATTATATTATGACCCCTTAGACTCCTATATATAGAAAGGAGGTCTTGTCATTTATATCATCCAAGAATTGTTCATTTGTGTAATGTAAAGGAGGTTTCCCCCTTGACGAGGCTGATTTTTAATTCGTTGATCTATCTTTTCTATCTTTTTGTGAGCTGATTTCATAACAAAAACATCTTCTAGAGAGCCAATTAGCTAAACTGATTAGTTGTACCATCATGCCAAAGGCCTAATTGTTCTAATCATTACATAACAACTTGATATATTATCAAAAATAAAATATATACAAATTACCAAAAATGGAAAAGATATGATATGATTTTCAAATCAAGAGAGATCCTCAATGTTGGCTTGCTTGATCCTTAGAGGTGGGCCTGGGCTCCACACCCTGATTCGTAGTGGGTTGACTAGTTGGTAACACCTTTTACATAAAACATAATCCATTATGGGAATGTGAATAAAGGTACTATAAGTCATCTTCAGTTTTGTAAGCTTCGTGTGGTTTAATTTGTTGATGAACATGGTATTCACTAGCCATAGTAGTTGGAAGTCCCTTTGAAAATAGTTTACTATGGTACTTCCCTGGAGAATGACAGTTTTCTCACGTGATGTGTCCACCTTTCTCTTGGCCTCAACTAGAAATTATTCATATTGATCCCAAGGTAGTATTTGCCCCTTGAAATCCCAACAACTGGGCAGGCCCTCTCTGGTCCTTTGGTCAAAGTTAGAATTGAAGGTTGCAACCGCCCTTGATATCTCACTCACTCATGCTTCAGCCCTGTCCCTCTGTTAGGATATTCCGACACATAGGAAATGGTTAAGTATAACTTGGTCTAGTGTAGAGTTAGGTAAAGTGTGTTTCTTTACTATGTACTTTTGTAATTTACAATCCGACAGTCACGATATGTTCTAGACATGAAGTGATCCAATGGTTCATTCTCTCCTCGGTATTACCGACATTTGATCCATGGCTTAACACCCGATTATTCCATGATCTTTAGAGGTGGGCCTCGGCTCCACACCCTGATTCGCGGTGGGTTGACTAGCCGGTAACACCTTTTACATAAAACATAATATATTATGGGAATGTGAATAAAGGTACTATTGGTCATCCTCATGTTTGTGAGCTTTGTGTGGTTTAATTTGTTGATGAACAAGGTATTCACTAGCCATAGTAATTGGAAGTCACTTTGAAAATAGTTTGCTATGGTACTTCCCTGGAGAATGATAGTTTTCTCGTGTGTGTCCACCTTTCTCTTGGCCTCAACTAGAAATTATTCATATTGACCCCAGGGTAGTATTTGCCCCTCGAAATCCCAACAACTGGGTAGGCCCTCTCTGGTCCTTTGGTCAAAGTTAGAATTGAAGGTTGCAACCACCCTTGCTATCTCACTCACTCACGCTTCAGTCCTGTCCCTCTGTTAGGATATTCTGACACATAGGAAATGGTTAAGTATAACTTGGTCTAGTGTAGAGTTAGGTAAAGTGTGTTTCTTTACTATGTACTTTTGTAACTTACAATCTGACGATCACGATATGTTCTAGACATGAAGTGGTCCGATGGTTCATTCTCTCCTCGGTATTACCGAAACTTGATCCATATCTTAGCACCCGATTAGTCCATGATCTCTATTTAAAGAGCATGGAGGGTCATTTGTAGGGTAACAGTTCATGAGAGAATCTTATGTAAATTTTCATTTTTTGTTAATAAATTGCCTGAAGTGGCCGCATTGGCTCAGGCCGTGGACTGTTTCCCCCTCTGAGGGTTTTAACCACATCAAGAATACTAGTGTATTGATCTATGATCTGTTTATGAGCGGTGTCCTTTGGTGTTCTATCTAAGGAACTAACCCTGTAAATTCCTACATGGTATCAGAGCTATTTGAGGGCCGCATCCGTTGGTGATTCAAATATGAAGCCGGTACAAGTGCATCCGATTGTCGTTTCCTAGATCTATTGTTTCTGACTGCTTTCAGGCCGAGAGGACTGCTCTGTTATGTTAGGAGAATCTATTCCAATGAGGAACCCCTTTCCTTTTGCGCAAAAAGGTTTTTGGTAGCCCTAGCTACGTCATTTTAAGATCTAGAGGTATACAGTCTTTATTTGCAGTTCTAGCAATTGATCTCTCTGTTTATTTCATTTTATTTAGCTCTCTATTTTTTATTACTGGATCTATACCTTTCATTTTTGTGTATGCTCTTTGCCCTGTGACTCTGTGCAATCTGGGCAAATCAGAAATAGAAAGGAAGGATGTTTCTCATGCGTATGCTCTTTTCCGCCACACCTTAGTGTGATCTCAAAAAATCAGAAACATTGAGGAAAATATTTAGTTTCCGGGTAAAGCTAACATCAAGCCGTAAGGTTTGTTTTTTTTGTATGTCCAGGTTGGGTTTTTTTATTTTCATTTTGTAGGCAAAAAAGAGCTTTTCCAAGTAAGCACACACCCCAAAGCTTTAGTGACTAAAAAGAAACCTTCCTCTTTTCCAAAAATTACTAACCTTTTAAACTAGCTCACTTGGTCCAAAGTTACTTTATGAGAATAGAGGTCTTGAATTCAAGTCTTTCTTTTTGTTGAGTTACTTTTCAAAAAGCACATGTAACTTATGTTTTAAAGTTATTTTATGTAAAAGTGTTCTCACCCATTATAAAAAGTGAGTCACTTGTAATTCTAAAGTCTCTTTATCTTTTATTTAAGTTACAATTTAGTGGGTAACTCATAAAGTACCATTGTAAAAGTGACTTTCACTTATTTATAAAAGTGAGTCACATAAAATCTTTTTTTAAAGTGAGCTAATTAGATTAAGTTTGAAAAGGGGGGGATTTCTTTTTTAAATATAACACTATCATTCATTTCCGCACATTCACACACTTCGTCGTCATCTTCAACAACTTTTCTTCAAAAAACCATAACTTCTTCATCCGGAAGCCGTTTTCAGAGCCGTTTTTTTTTTAACGAGCCTAATTTTTCGAGAAATTTCCATTGGAACACTTAATTTCAACATCTACAGCTTCAGTTTATGTTAAAATGGAAAGTCCATGCCAAGTTATTCTTGAAAGCACCAACTACTTCCATGGTGGTCCTACATTGTGGATTTACTTAGAAGTAAAGGTCTTTATTGAATACCCTCAGGCCAAGAAATCAAACCTCAAGATGAAGATAAGGCATCCAAATGGAAAAATAGGAAAGATCAAGCATGTGGGTTGATAGGGATGTCTACTTCTCTAGACCTTAGATTCCATGTCATTGAAATTAATACTCCTAATGAAGCAATGAAACAGCTCACTAATGTTTTTGGAATTAAAAATGAAATTAGAGCCCATCAACTCGAAAACGAGTTGCTTACATTGGACCCCAATAATTTTTCTTCCATTGAAGATTTTTTGTCCAAGTTGAAGACCTTTAGACTTCTCTTGGAAGGTGTTAAGGTTAAGAAAGAAGATGGTAGCCTTATCTATTCCATTTTTACTAAGTTGGGACCAGCCTACTCTGTGTTTGTTTCCACCTTCCATTCTACTAGAGAAGCCTTTATTTCTCAAGGACAAGACTACAATTCCCCCTCTTTTGATGCCTTTTGTGATTCTTTAATAAGAGAACAAGAAAAGCTCTTATATCTTGGTCTTCTTAATCTTGGAAACTCTTCTAAGAAAGCCTTATCTGCCCAGTAACAACCAAATTCGAAGAATCCTAAGAAGCAGTATCCTAAAAAGAATGGTCCTAAACCAAACAAGGGTCCTCAGCAATTTCCGTCTCAAAATGATAAGGAAAATAAAAACAAAGGGAAGAAGATTGATAGACATTGCCACTTTTGTAATCGAGATGGCCACTTAGAATCCAAATGCTTTAAGAAGATGGAAGCCTTGGAAGCAGCAATGAAGAAGCATAACATCAATTTGGAGCACTCTTCAACTTCAACTTCATCTTCAGGAATAACACTTTCTGCATGTGGTTGTCAAGCATCTCGGTCTGGTGATGCACTAAATGTATCTTCTTCTTCTCATTCTCATGAGTGGCTCATTGATTCTGGAGATTCTTATCACATGGACAAAAACAAAGCCATGTTTTCTTCTTTAAATGATTGTAACACCAAAAATATATATGTTGGTGATGATAGATCTCTTAGTGTTGTAGGGACTGGAACTGTTCATATAGACATTGGTCAATTTAATGATGTATTATGTGTTCCAACCTTATCCTGTAACTTTCTATCTCTATGTCAGATAACTCATTCAGGTCAATGTAAAATTGTTGAATTTTCACCTCACGATGTTGTAGTTAAGGACCTAAGAGATCCTAGACAGATTTTAGCTACTAGCATTACTGATGATTCTACAAGGTTGGATAAGTTTAACAACTTTGGGTCATCAAATCTTCCCTCGGTATTTGTTTCTCAAATGATGAAGTGAGCAAACTTTGGCATGAGCTATTTGGTCACTTAAACTATCGCTCCCTTCATCGTCTATGTAAAGAAAATATGGTGACAACTCTTCCAATCGTATCTTACAGGGATGGTGTTTGTTCTGGATGTGTACTCGGAAAACATCATCAATGTAGTTTTGAAAAACGTGCCTCTTGGCACACCTCAGCCCCTTTACAACTTGTGCATAGCGATTTATGTGGTCCACTTCCAGTTCTTTCATTCTCTAGCTACAAGTATTTCTTAACTTTCATTGATGATTTCTCCAGACGCACTTAGGTATACTTCTTAAAACTCAAGAGTGAAGTATTTAACATGTTCTTGGCCTTTAAGGCCTTTGTTGAAAAACAATATGGACATCAAATTCTTAAGATAAGATCTAATAATGGTGGAGAATATGTTAACAACAAATTCATCAACTTTTGCACTCACAATGGAATTCAAATGCAACATACTGTTCCATATACTCCACAAAAAAATGGTGTAGCTAAAAGGAAGAATCACACCTTAAAGGAAATGGCTAATTGTATGCTTCAATCTGAAATACTTAGTCTTAATTTTTGGGCATAAGCAATTAACTGTGCAAATTACATAGTAAATCACACTCCTACTAAGGTTTTAAAGAATATCACTCCAGAAGAAACATGGAGCTCAATTAAACCAGATGTAAGTCACTTTCATGTTTTTGGAAGTGAAGCATGGGCCCATATTCCAGATGAGAAACATAAAGCTTTAGAAACTAAGAGTGAAAAATATATTTTTGTTGGATGTTTTGAAGATGTCAAAGGATATATACTTATTCCACTTAAGTCCAAAAATGTTATCATTAGAAGAGATGTAAGGTTTTCTGAAAATATATCGGCCTACGAGCCTAGTTCGGCGGATGTGCCACCTATTTCTATCCCTTCTACTTCTGAAAATATTTCTTCTTCAGATGATGACAGCAAGGATGACAATCCTCCCCCACCTTCTCAGGATCCTCCTTCACCTCCTCAACTTCCAAAATGGGTTCGTGCTACTTAGGATGTAGCAAGTGCTCTTGTTGGTGATCCTACAGATAAACAACGTACACGTTCTCAGTTCGATAGAGCCTCTTCTTTACTGGCTCAAGATTCAGTGAATTATGACCCTGACACATTTGCAGAAGCTTCAGTCCATCTAGATTGGGATGCAACTATGAATGAAGAATATCATTCATTATTGGAAAATGATACATGGGATCTTGTTCCTCTTCCAAAGGGACAAAAACTTGTTAGATGCAAATGGGTTTACAGAACCAAGTATGGACCAGATGGAAAAATTGATAAACATAAAGCTCATGTAGTTGCTAAGGTTTTTTCACAAGTTGAAGGCATTGAATATACTAAAATCTTCTCCCCTGTTGCTAAAATTAACTCTATTGGCCTTGTTCTTTCCCTTGCTACCTCTTTCAAATGGGAAGTCCATCAGATGGATGTTAAATCTGCCTTCTTGCATGGGGACTTGCATGAATAAATATATATGGAACAACCTACTGTATTTATACAAATAGACTCCAGCCTTGTATGTTGGATTAATAAATCCCTTTATGGTCTCAAGCAAGCCCCTCGGGCTTAGTATGCCAAAATGGACAACTTTCTTTTAGAAACTGGCTTTTCTAGGTGTCATTTTGACAATACTGTCTACACCAAGAAAGTGGGCAAGCCTCTTATCATTCTCGTTCTTTATGTTGATGACCTTATCCTTACTGGTAGTGATGTCAACCTTATAAACCATGTGAAGTCCAGCCTTAAAAAGTAGTTTGAAATGATAGAATTAGGACACTTGCATTATTTTCTTAGTCTTGCAATCCAAGGAAGGTATTTCTCTTTTCCAACCCAAGTATGACTGTGAACTTCTATGCCATTTTGACATGGAAGACTATAATCCAGCCCCTTCTCCCTTTCAGTTTGAAGCCAAAATTTTAGTCACTTGTAATTCCCCTGAAGTTGATGCTACCTTATACCGTCAACTTGTAGGAAAGCTTTTGTATTTGACCCATACTCGTCTTAAGATTTCCTTTGTTGTTGGCCTTATTGCTTGGTTATGCAGAACCAACATAAAATTCATTAGAAAGTAGCTAAAATAATACTTTGTTATGTTCGAGGTACAGTTCAGTTTGGGATTCATTACAGTGCAGAAGCATCTCCTCTATTGGTTGGTTTCATTGATTTCGATTAGGCTGGTGACCCTGATGATCGGAAGTCTACTGCAGGTTATGTGTTCACTCTTGGTTCAGGACCTATTACATGGGCTTGAAAGAAACAAAGTGCCATTTCTCTTTCTTCAACAGAAGTAGAGTATTGTGGTGCCATAGAAGCTAGTAAGGAAGCCCTGTGGCTTCGTCATATCTTGTCATAGTTTGGCTTTTAGAAGCAGTATCCAACTACACTTTGGTGTGATAATCAAAGTGCCATTAAAATATGCAAAGATCTAGTCCAACATCAACACATCAAACACATTTAACTGCACATGCACTTCATCAGAAATCTCATTCATGACCATGTTCTTGAAGTGCAATATTGTTCAACAAATGATCAAGTTGCAGACATTTTTACAAAGTCTCTCACAAAGGCAAAGTTTACTAAACTTCGATTTATGGTTGGAGTTCAGGAAGTTGTCACTAAGGGGGGATAGGCTCTAATGCTTCCTTCCTTCTCCTATTGTTTCATATTTGTACATCCTTCAATCATATCCCAAGTTGTTCTTGAGGGGGGATGTTAGGATATTCTGACACATAGGAAATAGTTAAGTATAACTTGGTCTAGTGTAGAGTTAGGTAAAGTGTGTTTCTTTACTATGTACTTTTGTAACTTACAATCCGACGGTCACGATATGTTCTAGACATGAAGTGATCTAACCATTCATTCTCTTCTCAGTATTACTGACACTTGATCCATGGCTTAACACCTGATTGGTCCATGATCTCTATTTAAAGAGCATGGAGGGTCATTCATAGGGTAACCGTTCATGAGAGAAGCTTATGTAAATTTTCATTCTTTTATTAATAAATTACCTGAAGTGGTCGTGTTGGCTTAGGCCATGGACTGTTTCCCTCTTTGAGGGTTTTAACCACGTCAAGAATATTGGTGTATTGATCTGTGATCTGTTTGTGAGCGGTGTCCTTTGGTGTTCTATGAGGAACTTACCGTGTAAATTCCTACACCCCCGCTTCTTTCTTTTGAATTACTTTAAAAATTTCCATGATCGCGCTAGTCCTATCAATGATGTATATCACCCTTAATTCATCAACTAATTTTTAATTAAGGTGTTTGATGCATCTTTTTGCAATACTTTCCTTCTTATCACTTTCCTCTTCGAATGACACAATAGAGAACTTGATGGATTTTACCGCAACTTTCTACTCTACAATCAATTTTAGATGCTCCCAAATTTTCTTCATCTCCAAGATGATGTCTTCCCATATTATCTATGTAGCTTCAACAAGAGCCATATTGCCCTTCAATTTTTCCTTTTAACCTTTCATCTCATCATGCATTGCCTGATAATTGTTTTAATTTGATCTACATTTTTTTGAGTGGAATGGAGTTATTTCTCCTTATTTTCCTATGTGTTTGGTGTTTTCCAAATTATTTTGCACCTTCTTTAGCTTGCTTTCTGACAAATGTAGTTCTATGAGAGCTTTGGTTAACTACTCAGTGGGATTTTGTGGATTGTCTGGCACAACTATGGAAAAACTATGGGACTCTATCTATTGTTGTAGCTCTATCACCCGCATTTTTAAAGCCACTACCTCATCATTCCTCTCAATCAGCTCCTTGGTGAGAATTTCCTTCTCATTTTCAACCTATGCTAGTTCCTTGGTCTGAACACGCTCGACATCAAGCACTTTAATTTTTTTTCTCAGTGACTATATTTTTTATTACGAACCCTTGATGATGGCCTCCATGATGGCCCTATCATTGGGATCCATCCCCAACTTGATGATCAATTCTTTGTAGCTTTCATTTTGGAGATGAAGGGATCTTGAGTTTGCTCTTTCTTGTTTTACTTTATTAGCTTCTTTCTCCAACAACTTCTCATCCTTGCTGACAGTCAAGGATCCCTTTCTTAACTCACTATATGACATATCCCCTACCTACTTGTGTAAATTAATCTTGTCTTACAAAGGGACACTTGGTCATGTCCAAAGACAAATCTACCACTCTAAATTGTGGTTCATAGGGGAGGGACTACACTAAGGGATAATATAAGGAGAGTTTCATCTGGCTTCTTTCAAGGTCCATAGTAGCCAAAATCCTAATATGATATGGCACTGATTGGGATGCCAGTTGCGATGAGATGTTGTCCCTGAATTTTTTATTTCTCTCTTCTGTTAGCTTCCCTTACTCCAATTTAGGGCCTACTACTGATGCATCCCCTACAGAACTAAGGATTTCCACCTCATTCAAACTAAATGTAGTAGTTTGTTGGGGGTCCTCGAGATGATCCAACCTATTTTCAGTTAATTTTACCTTGACTTCTTCTTCTTCCTGCTCCTAAATCTTCATTTTCTTCGTTGAGGATGCATCCTCCATTTTAGTGTCCCATGCCTAATCAATGCTTATTTTTTGAGACTTTTCATTTGTGCTTGGCATTTCAATCTCCATCTCTGGCAGGCGAAGGAACCTTGGAATCTTACGATGCTTAGGAGTCCTAAGGTTGTGGGACTTCAGTCGAAGATAGCTTGGTGGACACAAGTGCTAACAAATGGAATGGATTGTGCTTGAGAAGTTTTAAATAGAAGAGTTTTAAATTGCAACGATCAATGTGTGGGGCATAACAGTCAAGTCATGGGGATTTTTGGGTAGGAAATATACTGAGATGTCATGGGGAATACTCGTGGAAGATATGGGTTGGGTAAAGTACAAGGGATGAAAGGATATAAACTTATTTCTACGCTCGCTTGATAATGCTCCCAATGGATGACAAGGTTGTTGTGCTAGTCTGACAGGTGGCATGCCCTTTTAATCTTCCTAGTGGGGTACCTAAGTAGAGTTGAAGGTAAAAATCAACCCTTGAAAATCAATAGCAAATGTTTATCTACATATATTTCTTTGTTGACTTTTAATTTCTAGGGCCCAACGCCAGCTTAACAACCACAATTGTCCACTTGCTAGAGCTTCCTTTCGAGTGATATTACTTGAATATGGGTGGTGATCGTCTCCATAGGTGTTCGCTTGTTAATTGTTTAAATATGAGATATGTGGAATGTTTAATGCCACCTAGTGATTTCTCCTTGTCGAAAGCAATGCTTGTCATCACTGAGCTATAACCCAATAGCTCAAGCTCCCCAACACCCTAGATCCTAGAAGCTCGACTCCCTTCTGAATGCATTAACAAATGGGGCTATTGACCCTCCAGGGTATACCACTGGGATGATGTCATAATGATGTCAATTCGATCCATGTGTCAACCTATTATTGGTAGAAGCATCATTTATATCTGGGTCCTTCGGGTATCTAAAAACTCCAAAATTGCCTACCACGTGTCCAACTCCCAGTGAGAATTTGTTGATGTCATATTTTCTCTATAACACATTTCCATATGTTAGTTTATTTTTCAGGTCCTTCACCGCATGAACAATACCTTCCATAAATTTTTGATCCCCAATGCCCTTGAATATTAATTTAATTAAAGTTACTGGGCATCCGAGATTGTGAGATCTAAGCTTTTAATTTCTATTATGGGATTCTATCAATAGATGCCCCTGACTTCGACAATTGATAGATTTTTTTATCTATGGTCCCCAGATCCTTTAACAATTAATTTTACAACAAGTTGCAGGATTCTAGGTTTCTGGGTTTTTGATTCTTAACATCTCCAATTTGACTATCCTTATCTTTTAATCCTAGTATCCAATTTAAGACTTGTTCGTTTTGTTAGAAAATTGTTCCTGAGCACTTTTTAATTGAGTAGAATTGACATGGCCCTTGAGCTCATCCATTTCTATAAAAATAGGTCAAATCTCTCCTATGTTTTTCATTCAATTGCTCTGGGATATAAAACTTAGGAAAAAGAAAAATGGGAGTACATCATTAGCTCCAACTGTGGACAGTGTCTTACGGGAAAGGCACTGAGAACATATAGACTAGTAGCCTTTGTTGGGGATAGAGTAAAAAGAAATACATCCAAAACAAAAAAATGTTATAGACACCCCTGTATTTGAAATGTCTCACCGGTGTTTACAATGGAAGTGGTTACCTAATTTTATTTCTGAAAGTAGTGCTTGAGATATTTCCCATTGACAGGAATCTCAAGCACTTCTCCATCCATATTTTCTAGTAGGAATGTATTATTTCCTTTGGTCTCAACTATCTTGAACGGTCCAAACCAAAAGGCATCAAATTCCCATGCTTACCTTTATCTTCTCTCCTGACATCCCACCTGAGCACAAAGTAACCAGGATGGAAAAATCTATCTTTAGACTTTTTATCAAACATGACCTTCATTTTATCCTGATATTTGAGAAAATTCTGACTCACTTTTTCCTCGTTCTACTGTAATTCAACCAACTGGTTTATCCTTCGAGTCAGTGGATTTGACTCCTCCTATACATCTTGAATTAATCGGGCCACTAACATAGAAAATTAGCTAGGGAAAAGTGCAATAATACCATATACTAGGTCAAATGGTTATTTCCCAGTGGATCTCTTTGTTGTGACTCTGTTTTCCCAAAGAGAAAACTTAAGTTGGGAATCCTAGTTTTTCTTGTTTTTTGCAATGATTTTCTTTAAAATTATTACCAATGTCTTATTTGATGACTCAGAAAACCTATTTCCCTAAGGATAATAGGTGTTGGAGTGACCAAGTATGAAATTGCACTTCTGACAGAAATCAATGAGTCTCGTGGACTTGAAATCCTGGGCATTATCAGTCACTATCATTTTTGGACATCTAAATCTAGAAAAAATATTTTCTTCAAGGAATTTCATGACCACTAAATTAGTCACAACCTAGGTAGCGATGGATTCAACCCACTTAGTGAAGTAATCAGTCGCTATTAGAATCCATTTATCCTGCCCACTTGAAGGTGGGTGAATCTCTCATATAAAGTCCAGTCCCCATTTCCTAAATGGTTTTTCCACAAAAAACTGGAATCAAAGGAAACGAAGCCAACTTTTACTTCTCAGTAAACATTTGACATTCCATGCAGCCTCTCACTAGCCTACAGACATCAGAAAACAAGGTAGGCCAGTAGAAACCAACCTTCAGAATTTTATGAGTTGTAACTTTCCATCTATAATTTCCTCCACAAGAACATCCATGGTATTAATTAATAGTCTCAACTATTTGTCTTTAGTTAAGCATATCAAAAATATACGACCAGGGTCCTTCCAATAAAGTTGACCATATGTAATTACATACTTCTGGACTTTCATTCTTAGAGCCTTGTATTTTATTTTGTGCAATCTAGCTGGGTAGCTAAGAAATAATAGATAGTGTATAATGTATTTGTACCCAGTCCAAACAACAAAATTTATAAGAGATTATGTTATCTTGTTCATTACGGTAATTCTTCTCGTATACTGTATTTGGACCGAAATTCTTGGCCAACAAATTTATCCCCATTGCTTGGCAGTTTTCCTTTTATAAAATATTGGCCAAACCCTGCCCCTTTATCAGTTTGGTTGGCTTGACATCCATATCATATTCCTAGATTTTTTCTATCCACTTAACCCTTTTTCCTTCATTATCTCCTTGTGTAAGAAAATCGTTCATGACTATCGTAGGTACATAGGCAATGACTTTTCATTGAAGAACATAGGTCCTGAATGATTTCAAGGCATTAACTAGAGCATAGTCCTGTTTTTCCAAGATATCATATTCAATTTCGTGTTCCTCAATGCTTGGATAAAAAATGCCACTAGTTGTTCCTTCTCTTCATTCTTTTGCAGTAAGACAACTGCAACAGTGTTGGGGGACACAAAAGACAAAATGAGAAATGGATTCTAATAATAAGGACTGGATAAGACCATAGCCTCTCCAAAGGCCTTTTTGATTGTGGAAAATGACTCTCTGGGCTCCACATTCCACTTGAATTCTTTATCCTTTCTCAACATATCTGTAATTTCTTTTACAATCTTAGCATAATTAGGCACAAAAATTCTTAGGAAGTTTATCCTCCCCAAGAAGCCCTATATCTCCTTTTTGTTCCTTGGCAAGGGGATGACACTGATTGCTTCTACCCTCCTGGGATCAATTATTACTTATTCCTTTGAGACTATATGTCCCAAGAGTTTTCCTTCTTTAAGAGAAAATTGTGGCTTCTTTAGAGTCAATGATAATGCATATTTCCTTCATTTCTCAAATGTGTGTTGTAAATGTTGCAAATGCTCTTCGTCAAACTTTGAGAACATAATTATGTCATATAAGTAAATCACCACAAACTTATCTTTCTCCCCAAAAAACGTTATATCCATGGTTCTTTGAAAAGTGACTCTAATATTCATGAGACCCAATGGCATTCAAGCATAAATGAATATTCCCCAAGGTGTGGTGAAAGCTATCTTCTTTTGATCTTCAAGATGCACAACGATTTGGTTGAATCCAGAGAACCCTTCAATCATGGACAACCTTGATGAGCCCACCACCCTTTGAAAAATATAGTCCATCCTCGGTAAGGGGTAATTATCCTTTAGAGAGGCCTTGTTCAAATTTTTAAATCCACACACAATCTAATTTCTCCATTCTTCTATATGACATGGACCAGATTAGCAACCCAATCTAAATATCTTAGAGGTACAATAATTTTTTCTTGCAATATTTTACTGATCTCCTTCCCTATCAAAGGGAGAAGCAGAGGATTGACCTGCCTTGGTTTCTACTTCTAGGGTTTGATTTCAGACTTCAACGAGATCTTATACTAAATAATGCTGATATCATAAGTTTTCAAATAATCATAAGACCGGGCGAAAATATTAGCATACCTTCTGAAAAGGTCGAGGTACTTCTACTTATATCTCCTTGGAATCCCTTTATCTAACTTTATTAGTTTGGGTTGCTAATTTGTGCCAATATTACAGTCTTCAGTATCCGCTTTAGCCTCCTTCGTAGCTATTTTTATAGCCACATAATTAGCATGGAACAATCTTTCCAATGGGTCCAATCCCATGTGGATTATGTCCCCCTTCAACTAGAGATTTTTCTACTCAGCCACAGATTCTTCCCAAGGCACTTTCTTCTCGATTTATTCTAGTTCCTCGATGCCTTCATCCTCCTGGTCTATGACATGATTAGAAAACTCCCCAATAACCACCATAAAACTTTTAATTTGGTCTTCATTTTCAAAAACCTGCCAGTAGTTAGGCACTAAGGGCCTGTGCCTAACTTCAACTTCATACCCCAGTAGGGAATTTTGCAGGGGTTTGAAAGTACTAGTAGCTGTAGCCAAGGAATATCCCATTATGTTTTCCTCCCTAAGCAGAAAATGAATAATCAATGCTAGAAACAAATTTTCAAATAAATCACACACTTCATTTCTATAACATTTCATCCTGAGTTGCTTGGTTTGGCACTGAGTCTTGATTTGTTTGAAAATAAACTTGAATCTTCAAAAACCCTAAAACATTCAATCTTTAAATCTCTACAATCTTGTATACCCAACACCAATGCATCGTACTCATCAATTTTGTTTGTGGCATCAAATTCCAACTTGTATGCAAGAGGAATGATGTTACCCTCAGGGGATTTCATGAATACTCTTGCTCCATTTCCTTCGCTGGAGTAGGCTCCATCAAAGTGCAACTTCCACAAACTGCCAACTTTTATCTGATGCCAATTAACCTGTGAAGGAATCTCCAATTGGGTATCCTAAATAACTTGGTCATCCATTTATAGTAGAAAGAATGAAATATCCTTTTCCAATTTATATACTAGAGAGTTGTTAGAATTATCTGCTCTTGTGACAATTTTTACAAACTTGGATTCTTTATACAGTCTATGCTCTTCTCCACCAAATACTGGAATAGTGACATATGTAAGGTCTAATTTTGTAGACCCTCTAAGCCTCATTCTCTAGGATCTGGAGAGGAGCGTACAAAATCATGCAGGAATATACGCTATCACAATATCCATCACCATACTCTTCATATGAATTTGAGCTAGATTGACACTTAGGTCTTTGATCATTCCCAAACACTTGAATCTTTTGGAATCAAAGGAATACAAGGCCTTATATGGTTTACTTATTTTCATACCTAGTTGTTTCATAATAGACAAAGGCATCAAATTATGATAAGCTTTTGCATCAAGCATGAAATTATGCAACAATAAATCATGGATCACTAAGGTGACATAGAATGGAGGAGTGGAAGGGTCCCTCCCCTCCACATGAGGGCCAAACATGGGTATAAGCCTCTCTTCCTGCAAATTTAGATTGTCTTGAGATGAGGCAATGAGAGATACGTCCATGAATTCATAAAATTCTTTTTTATAACTAGGTTGTTTCAATAATTTCATCAAAGGAATGGATATCTTGACCTTTTCTAACTCTTTTTGCAGGCTGAAAATAATATGATTCCTATCGAATTTAACTGGCTCAACTAGTTCTTTGTTTTCTTGATGTATTGGATTTGCTTTCACTAGTTTTTTCTCTACATTAGAGGCCTCAAAGTTGGAATTGGTGGGGTGGGAGACTTCTCCCCTAGTTGGTGGATCAGGGTTGTTAGGTATTTTTCCTTTATCAGCTAGTTTTTGGGTTGCAGGTTGGGTAGTTTCTTCATTTTGATCCTGAGTTCGGGATCTTTTCCTAGATCTCAAACCATATTACCTATGCAACTGGGCTTGTATGAAATCAATAAGCTACACATAATAAGAATCCATTTCTTCTTCATCTAAAGAAATGTTGTGATCATCCTCCTCTCCTTCCTGTGGTTCTATTTCATTTTCTTCTTCTAAGACAGTAGAGAATTGATTTTCTTAAATTTCAGTAACATCTTCAACATTTTCTTTAGGGTCATGTTCTAGATATAGTGGAGGTTATATTTGGTTTTTTTTTTCCTTTCTTTCTCTTTGAAATAGTTGCAAAGGGCGTCTCCTATATTTGGGATTGAAGCTTCAGTTAGGATCTTGTTGGATCTGTCGAGGAGAATTTTGTTCTCCAATTCTAGCTTGACCAATTTATTTGAAATGTTCCTTATCAACTTATTCATTAATTCATCTAGCTTCTACTCTTGGACATATTTTGTTTGGCCAAAGTAGCTAGCCTCTTCTTTTCCCCTTCTCCTATCTCCATGTTCTCCCTTTCCTTTCCACTTTCCTGTAGATGCAAAGTTTACTCCGACCTCCAGAGCATCAATTTGGATCTCGTCTAGTGTGAGGGATTTCCTCTCTGTAAGGATAAACCCAAAATTTGATTCAAAAGCTCCAGCAAAGACCACCTTAGCTACTGCTTGTGGAGGTTTAATCTTAGAAGATAGGATGTTATATATCTTATTAAACCTTTTTATAAACTTAGTGACATCCTTATTTTCTCTTTTCCTTATTGCATTGATATCAGTTAGGAAATACCCATGGTATTTCTTCTCTCCCCATTTATACATGAATGTGTTCTCCAATTCCTCCCAAGTGTTAATAGAGTTATTTGGTAAGGTCTTAAAACATTTCCTAGCCTCCCCATCTAAGAATTGAACAAATAGTCTTGGGAATACATCCAAATGATATACGTTCAAATTTTTAGCTTCAATGTGTTTTTGGGCTAAAATTTCATCTTCCCCCATGAATCTAGGAAGGAGCTTAATATAGCCACGGGAAATTACATTTAAAGGATGTTGTAGATTGTGTGGGGTGTATCTATTAAGTAGAAAACTAGGGAAAACCATATTTTGCAACGAAGATTGGAAAATATTTGTAGTAGAGCTTGGTTGAGGAGCTGAGTGAACCACACTAATAAGATTTGGTGCGAGATAGTAGTAGGAATATGAGATGGAGTGGTAATAAGAATATCTTTGACCTATTCAAATTCTAGACATGTATGGGATGGAAAAGGATCTGAACTGATATATCTTTCTTCAGGCTTAAGTTTTAAGAAGTAAGAGCCAGGCGGAGAAAACCGTTGTTGTGAAAAATCTAAGACTCTAAATGAACTTTTAGGATATTTTATTTCATCCTTCTGAGATCTAGAAGTCGAGGCCTTTGAAGTAAACACAACAAGATCTAGAGTTTTTGGGGTTCTTTCCCTCCAATTTTTTTTGGAGATGATTCTTTTATGATCAAAGAGAGGAGGAGTTTTATGCCATGAGGTGTCTGAATGAGTATGAGTCCTGCTAAAAGCCAGGGTTATAATTTGATGATAATTCTTGGTGGGAGATCTCTGCCCACACTTCCTTTGCTCACCATACAAAAGGAATGTTCAAAAATCATACCTAGGGAAATATATTCAAATGTGTTCCCCGATAATGGTGCAAAAAGATGTTGTAGCTCCTAAAGACAACCCCTGGGTTGAGGATAAGTAGTCAATTCCTAGGCCATCTTAGAGAATGTTGTGGATAAATCTTTATCACTCAAGAATTTTAAAGTATAAGAAAATTTGAAATTGCTTCAATAATCATACTCAGAAACTAGACATGTTACATACATTGACAATATATTGTTCCATAGAAGTAACGTTTATCCATGGTGGCCTACACATAAGTAGTGAAGCTTCTTTTGTTGTTGTAGTATAGGTGAGGGAAGAAATGGAGAAAGAAGCCTGGTGCAGAGGGCTAGTTAATATAATACTATGAATTTAGCTTCAACAGATTAATGTATAGAGAAAGATAATGTGATTAGAAATCGTGGAGAGAAATTTAAGGCTTTCAATCTTACATTTACAGGTATGTTGATGGTGTTGGACCCACCAACATGTCAAGCGGATCTCCCCAGTAAGAAGTCCAAATTAGAACTCGGACCGTTTGCTGTAGGAGTCCA
This sequence comes from Pinus tabuliformis, assembly GCA_031772625.1. NCBI lineage: Eukaryota > Viridiplantae > Streptophyta > Pinopsida > Pinales > Pinaceae > Pinus > Pinus tabuliformis. The sequence goes on along the minus strand of CM062812.1, from coordinate 252,611,445 downwards.
AGCAGTGGGTCGTAAGGTAATGCCTTGACCACGATGTCACACAGAGGCAAGTAAGATAACTTTGTCAGTAGCAAGGGTGTGACTGATGTGGTGAGTCAAGGAAGGTGTATGAGAGGTTCCAACACTTTGAAAGGGAAAGGAGGTGAAGGTGAGTTCCAGGTTGAAAGGGATCAGTCCCAACTCGACTAGGAACACACAACATAAAGGACATGCATAGCTTCCTGTGGAGCAATCCACTTAGATGCAGTAGTCACATAATACAAGGTAAGATAACATGTACAACACTCATGGATCAGTCTGAGATGAGTGCGATAGTTGTTATAGCAAGGTTCAAGTGAAAGGTCTGTCCGATGTCTGGCAGAGGAGTGAACACGGACGTTGACATCATTAACAACATATGCAACACATTAACAACAAGATTCATATAATTGCATGTGAATCAGTTCATACACAAGTACGTAAGTTAAAAAACATATATCATTAAAGAAACCGGAGCAGTCCAACTACAAGAACAACATATGCATGAAAATGTGTTGGCTCTTATTACATAAATAAGTGTAAGTCACAATCACACAATACATCCATCTAAACCTACTAGCCCCAATAGTGGAATGTTACAGCCACATCCACCTACTCCTCCAAAGAGATGTACTAGCTCTGTGTAGTGGAGAAGCCAAGGCACATTACAATATTGTCCAAGCCTTCTTCAAGATAGTCTTAGTAGAAGCTTGGCTGACCAAAACCCTATACAATGAGTTACGAGGGACTATTTATAGCAAAGGGTGGGGTAACCTTTGACATTCCCCTTTGTGACAGCTCAACTACCCTCATGACTCTTCACCTACTCTATGATTGTTACATCCAACTGTTGACACTTGACTTACACTTTACATGAATCAACATTACAATGCACATGTACTCATGTGAGACAACATGGCTTGAGCAAGCCTTGCAAGACATCACTGACGTTGGGTCCATTGTGGTGAGACCAACTCTTTGACATGCTTGTGATGGTGAAGCTGGTGAGCTGATGCCAAGCTTGGTCGTCCTTAATGGTGTGTATGCACCTCATGGTGACATCTTGCTGAAGCGAACTCTTGCCTCCGTCGCAATCGGTGCATTGGTTCAACCCTTTCATCCAACTCATCTACTAACGTGCACATGGTCTTCTTGGGTGCGGTTGAACCAAGAACACATTGATGCATAGTGTCCATGCTGATCTCCAAGTGTGTGTTGTTGGTCATGCACATCAACTTGCCGAAGTACATGTTCAACTCCAGTTGGTCTTGCTTCTTGTCTTCACCTTGGTGAGTGTGTTGAACGGTTTGGATTGCATGCATGTGCACAATGACATGCATGCTGCTGAATCCCTTGCATGCGATCACCAACACTACTCACCATGTCTACTCTGTGTTAGCTACTGGGATGGATCTTTAACTTGTACGGGCACAATTTCATCCGTGAGTGCACGATGCACCCACTACTATTCTTGATCCTGCTGCAACTCATTTGTCTATCTATGCAGCGTCATGTTTTTCCTTGAGTTGCTGCTTCAACACATGCAACTCCTTATTTGTTCCATTGTCTGCCTTCACATGATCTTCATGTCGCACTGTCACCTCAGAGTCGGAGTCTCCAAAGTTTATTTCATCATCAATGGATCTACTTGAGCTTGCAACCTTGTTCCGCCTCCATGTTGTCAACAATCCTCCTCTTGCATTCATTGCATTTGGTATGATGTCTTCAGCGGTTGTTCATGATAATGCTTCTCACTGTGATGCTACTATTGTCATATCTTGGTGTCCTTGTCTACAAACAACTTGATGTTTTCGTGGGTAGTCAAGTCCATAGAAACTTGATCGACTGCATCCCCAAGTGTGCTTTGAATGGTGTCTTCGTCTTTTCTCTCTTAGAAACCGTTGTACCTAAACTCCTAAGAGGCAGATGAACACCTGCGATACCTAGAGACATGGCAACACTCATGGCAAACAATCTATCAAGCGAAAACCAAAACGAACATGAGAATTGACTTGCAACATACTTGGGTGAATGATCATGAAGGTTGCACAATTTCGGCTGGGAGGTGGGGAGACCGAATGCCAAGCTTGCACAAGGCATAGTTTGCGCTACTGGGATACTAACTAACTACTGGAACTATGCAATGCATAGTCCAGTCTAGTTTCTAACTATTGGGATTGTGCGATGCACAATTCCAGCTGGGAAGGACTGCTAGCCAAGGGACAGATTTGCGCAATTTCTTGTGCCAAGCAGCCACTGTCCTCCAAAAATGTGAAAAATAATCTTGGAGGATAGTGCTGGACAGGAATGCGCAAATATGGAGAGGAAGGTGAGACTTCCTTTCCCAGATTGCGTAATGCACCCTTGGTGAAGGAAGAGCCCGGACCAAGGTTGGCCCAACTCGCCAACGGGAAACTGAAAGCAAGTCAGTAAATGCATGGCGACACTAAGTGATAGCAGAAGTGATTAATACTGCATGCAAAACATGAATGAAAGATTCAACAAACAGATCAACATGCATGTGAATGAGGCAGTTTTCCGATTGGGCAAACATCCGTGCAAAACAGTTTCATGCATGTGACAGCAGTGGGATAGCAATGAAAACTGAAACAGAGCTGCGAAAAGCTAGTATATATGTAAATGACAACAAGGTTTCAAAGAAATCAAGAAAACAATACTCCCACAAGCGAAAACAAAAAAAGCGATAGAAATGCAGCACAAGGCATGGGAAGTGGGCTTACCCCAAAACAATTGAGCTGAATGTGTCGATTGCTCCTAGATGTGATGTGGGATGTCAGAGCTACAAGGTTGATGAGAGGAATGATCTCTGTAGTGTCCGGTTGATGAGTTTTGATAACATTGAGGTTGTGATGCGCATGCCATGAATCTAGGGGAAGCGACACTTGGTGGGAGGTTTCGTAATTTCTCCTTGCATGTAACCTCCAATTGCTAAACATAGATCCCTGAAACAAGGGATGCCTTTGTGTGATGCCTTGGGAGAAGCAGCCCATGCATGCAAGTCTATTTTTCTCTGTCCCGGAGGGAACCGGTCAACTCAGTTGCACATGCAAGAGACTACTCTACTACTAGAGAAAAATGCACATTTCTGGTTGGGAGTTGGGCTAGCTGCCCAGGAGATTTCCACAATTTCTGGGCAGAGTAGCGGACTGATTCCCAAATTTTCGCAAATTCTGGGTTGAACAGCCTGCTGTTGAGTTACGAAATGGGTATGTATTTACTATTAATTTTATCACCTTTTTCCTTGTTTCTTATCTTTTTCATATCTTAATACGCTAATATATTGATGGATTATGATAAGAAATGGATAAACTACTCGTAGTCAAGATTTACCTATCATAACTAACGTTCACTCCTCTTTATGCAGAAAAATGACGAAATGAACAATTGTTATTCCCTAACGATGGAACAACATAAACCAACAAACGAAGGATGGAACACATCATTTGCGGATAGGGTTGAGGATGAATCAGGAGGATCAACGTGAAATAGGAAAGGTGTCTGAAGATAGAAATCAGTTGCGTATCCCTCAAGATCGGGAGATCCTTAGGGATCGCATTTATCTTTTACCCCTTTCTAACTATAAAAGTAAACGATTGTAGGAAGAAAGGGGACGGATCTCTGTTATTTCAAATTGTAATTTTAATTTACAGACTCGTGTTGTTGGAGAACGTGATCATATTGTAATGCTACTGAAGTTCAATGATTAATATATAATTGAAGTTGATTTTCATTCGTATTCTCTGAAGTAGCTCAGCAGTGTTCACTGGTGGCTAAGGGCATGACCTCTAGTGGATTAAACTGCTTCCTTGTGTTATATATTTTTGATTCTCGCAAGTTTGATTGATTTGATAATTTCCCTATTTTCTATGAGTTTATCTTATTCGCTAATTATTGCTTTCCTATATTGAAGTACTGTATTTCCTTTACATGTTTTACAACATTGTCATTGGATTCGATTTACGCTTATTCCAAATTCAATTATTTAGATAGTGAATTGTATTGATTTAATCAACTGCAAGTGTTCAGTTATTGCTATCGAAATCTCAGATTGATGTCATTTCTTTGTAGAGATTGAGTATGATTTAGATTGAATCAACTAAGAAGAGATGAGTTATTGCTACTATGCTCCCCGCTGATGCTATTGTTAATTGAATTGCTTGTGTGAGATTTGATTATGATTTCAGTAGAGGTTTGAGTCTTGAATCTTATATGTCATATTTCCTTTAATGATTGCAATTTGAGTTTATTAGATACATCCATTTACTCTTGTATCAAAGGTATATACTTCATATTAAGAAACATTACTCTCTGGATTCATAACATGCACATATTGTGTACACTCTTGGAATAAAAAGACTTGCCTAGATTGATGATTAATGTGGGGTAATTAGGAGTTTTAAAAGAAACCTTTTATCAGCCAACATTTTGGCGTCGTTGTCGAGGAGAGTGTCGCCATTTTACAAAGAGTGATGTATATCTGATAATTTTTGTTGGGAAATAATTGGGTATTGAAACAAAAGGTAAGAACCTACGTAACGAGCAAGTAAAGTTCTTTCTCCTTTGCTCGCTTTTCAACACAATTATAGAAAAGTGAATTAGGTGTTTGATGTTTATCTGTTGAGAGAGAATTGGATATTAAAAACGAAAGGTAAGAACCTGCGTACGGAGCAAGTAAAATGCCTACTCCCCTGCTCACTTTCCAGCAGAATTGCTAGGAACTTAAGGTAGAAGTAAACATTTGAATTTTTGTATGAATGACTAAGAAGAAAAGACCAGAAAATAATACAATTCCACATCCCAAACCTGAAAAATCTACGGGATCGGTGACCCTTGGACGATAAACTTTTATCGATGACATCTTAAGAAAAGCTGAATCTCAGCCATCTGTAGGTCCCCGAACCGTTGCTTCCAGATAACCTACTATCTCCCTTAGGGCCACAGGCTCACCATCTCTAACCTACGCTGAGGTCCATAGTAAAACTAAAGGGACTGAGCAGAGTTTTCAAGACATTGAAAATTTGTGACCAATTCCCTCACAAGAAGGGAATTCTTGTAACATTTGTGAAGGAGGAGGAGAAATAGGGGAAACAGAGGAACCAAGATCCCCTCAAGTAGTAATTGAGGAGAGGACACACAGTGTCCGAGACCAAGGGAGTGTTGTTAGGATCATTCACACCTCTTCTAGACAACCGAGGGATAACTCTCTAGCTCCAGAAATCATGGAAGGGTACTGGCATATCTTTGATCAAATGGCCAATAATCCACAGGCACCCCAGACTTCTACATTACAGTATCCTATTTTTGACACAGCTATCAATGCCCCCATGAAAGCCATCCCTCTAAAAAATATTCCCACCTTTCATGGACTCACCTCAGAAGATCTGGATGCATTCTTGTTTGAATTTGACGTCCTATGTCAGGGTTATGATTACACCACTGATCCCTAGAAACTGAAGCTATTTCCCTCCATGTTAAAGGGAGAAACCCTGCATTGGTTTATGGGGGTAGGTGGGGGCACCATAAATGATTTTGACCAAATGAAAACTACTTTCCTTAAAAAATATTAGGATTATTGCAGATCTAGGGAACTAAAAGATGAGATATTCCAAATGGTAGCAAGACCTAGTGAAACTTTGGAAGAGTATGTGGAGTGTTTCCAATATAACCTCCAAAGGTCTCCCTACGCAACTCTACCTCTGCCTAATAATGTGCTAAAAACCACGCTGATTAAGGGGATGAAAGACGAGTGGATAGATACATTAAATATTATGGGTAAAGGTGATATCTATCAAGAAGAATATGCTAACATTATTAATTTTCGTATTAGGTGCTCGAGGGGTAGTACAAGACTAAAACCAGTTGAATGCAATATGATCACTAGGGACAGCAAAATCTCTAGTGGAAGCATTACTCGTACTGAAATTAGCAACCCGCTGGAAGATTTCAAAATAGATATCCCAGGAACCTTGACAACACAATTAGACATCATGCAAGCCAAGCAGAAGCTGGCCAAAGAAGAACAAAACCTGGTGATTTTTTTCCCTCGATGTAGGAAGAAACATAGCCATAAAGAATGTCCATTGTATATGGTACAGACCTATGCCATATGCACTAAAGAACATGGCACAAAAGATTTCCCATAGCTCCCAGGACTAAAAGCGGTCCTCAAAGAGGCAAAGGAACAAACGAAACCAGTCTACTTGTTAAATCAGTGTCGCGAATGGAAATCACGACAAACAGGTATGCCTACCGACCCACCTTCATTCTTTCAGCCCTCACAATATAATTCTCAGCAATACATAGGAGCTGCATGGCAGAACCAACCACCTTTTCCTAATTGGTCACCACAAGCATTTTTTATGACACCTTGGTCCAATCAATCAAATCCAAACAATAGTTGGCCAAATCCCTCTTACTTTCCACCATTTTGGCAGAACAATCCATATCCATCTCAATGGCCCCCCTCCACTTCACAAAACCAAAACTGGTAGTCAAACTAGCAAAGACCTACAAACCATCTAGCAGGAACAATCCCACTGCCTCAACCTATGCTACCAGTGCCTTACATGTTGCAACAGAATCCTCAACCCAATTTACAACCACAACTCCCAGTCTAGCCCAACCCAAATCCCAACAATAGACCAGTCTAGTCAGTACAAATTATTGAAGGGCTGGATCTGGAAACTGAGTTGAGAGAGTGTAATGAACTCAAATTGAGGTCTGGACAAATAATCTAGTTAGAGGGTGATAAAAATAGACAAATAGAAGAACCACTACCTATAGAACAAACACCTCAAATGGAGAATATAGTTAAACAGAAAATCCACGATCAAACTATAACCTCTTCTCCACCATTCCCAGAAAGATTGATTATACCTCGCCCAATCAAATATCCCGATTTCGATCTCCTAGGAGAATTAAAAAATCTTTGTGTAAAAATACCCCTCCTCCAGGCTATTCAGGACATTCCAATCTATGCAAAAACCGTTAAGGAATTGTGTACCAAAAAGCCTACTAGGAAAATAAAAGCAACACCAACTGTCCACGTAGTCAGAAATTTGTCTAATTTATTATCAGGTAGAGAAACACCAGTGAAATATGAGGAACCAGGAAACCCTATAGTCACAGTACAAATAAATGTATGCTCCTTTCCCAATGCATTAGTCGATCTAGGGGCAACCATTAATATACTCACAACAACAACCTGTCAAAGACTTGGCATCACAGCCCTAGATCCGACTACAACCTTGCTGGAACTTGCTGACTGATCAGTACCAGAAGGGACATTACACGATGTAATGGTGTCTGTAGCTTCTTGAGAATACCTATCAGATTTCTTGCTTATTAATCCTAGAAACCAGCTAGATGGACATCCTCTAATATTAAGAAGACCTTGGCTAGTGACCGCAGATGCTTATATAAGCTGTCGAACAGGCAGTATGACTATAGCAAGAGGAAGTAATGTGAAGAACCTAGCTTTATATCCTCCAGCTTAGCCAAGCCTAACTATAATAAAAACTAGGAAACAACCTGTAACATATTTAACTGAAAATATTCGATCACCACTAACTGTAGCAGACGCTCTTGAATTTAAGAATCAAACAGAAGATGGCATTATTAACACTTATATTAACCACCCAACTGTCATATCTAATATAAAATGTCACATGGTTGAAGTAGCCCTGGATAACAAAATTGAAGAAGATCCCTTAAAAGATGTCAATGACCAAACAATACCAACAACAACTGTTTATAATAGCAAACCCATTGAAATTGAGCCAGGGAAAGTACTAAACATTAACAAAAACCTAACTGATGACCAACAACACAAGCTTAGTCAACTCCTTAGAAAATATAAATAGGCTTTCACTTGGGATTACCCGGATATGAATGGGATTGACCCCCAATTATGTATGCACCACATCTATACTGAGAAAGATGCAAGACCCATTTGACAACCTCAACGAAGATTAAATCCTCACCTAAAGGATGTTGTTAAATATGAACTACAAAAATTGTTAGATGTAAATTTCATATATCCTATATCTGATAGCAAATGGGTTTCTCCATTAGTTGTGGTTCCTAAAAAGAATGGGAAGTGGTGTATATGTGTTGATTATAGAGAGCTTAATGAAGCAACACAAAAATATCACTTTCCCCTCCCGTTCATCGATTAGATTTTAGACACATTGGTAGGTAAAAATTTCTTCTCTTTCTTAGATGGCTTTGGTGGCTACAGTCAAATCCAAATCGCCCCTAAAGACCTAGATAAGACTACCTTCACCTGCCCCTGGGGGACATTTTCTTACAGGGTATTACCTTTTGGATTGTGCAATGCACCTGTCACATTATAGAGAGACATACTCAGCACTTTTGCAGACTTGATAAACGAGGGACTTGAGGTGTATATGGATGATTTTACACCTTATGGAGATGACTTTGAGTCGGCATTACAAACGCTGGAGAAAGTCCTGCAAAGATGCATTGCTACCAGGCTCTGCTTAAGCCACGAGAAATGCCACATGATGATGACCGAAGGCCTCATCTTGGGTCATTACATCTCAGTAGCTAGAATCTAGGTAGATCTAGCGAAAATTTAGATAATCCTCTTAATACCTACCCTAAGCACTCAAACTGAGGTACGTAGTGTTTTGGGATTTTCTGGATATTAGAAAAGACTTATAAAGAAATTCTCCTAAATTGCTGCACCATTATATGCTTTAACAGGAAATATCGATTTTATATGGACTGAAAAATGTGACATTGCCTGAATTAAAATGGCTAGTATCAACAACCCCAGTATTAGGGGGCCTGAACTAGGATTTACCATTCTAGACTTCATCTGATGCATTAGATACGGCCATTGGAGCAGTTCTCCGCCAAGAGGAAGATAAGAAATCTTATGCAATATATTACATCAGCAAAAATTTAACTCCTGCTGAGTTATATTACACCGTGACCGAGAAAGCGTTTCTAGCTCTAATCTATGCTATTAACAAATTCAGACACTATATAACAGGATACCCTGTGGTTTTGTATACTGATCACTCTGCTATAAAATATTTAGCTAATAAACTTATTACGAATGGAAGAGTGACACAATGGTTAATCCTTTTGCAGGAATTTGACATAACAATCAAGGATCGACCAGGAAAGGAAAATATGGTGGCAAACTTCCTCTCACATGTGCCAAAAATAGATGACATGGTGGAAGTAGAAGACCAGTTCCCCGATGAGCACCTATTTCTTGTAACTGTGAAAAAACCGTGGTATGCAGATGTCGTGAATTACCTAGCAGTGGGAAAATTACCCAAGCACTTGACGCCCAGATAAAGAAAATTAATAGTGCAACGCAATACTCAGTTCTCCTAGATCCGAGGATACCTCGTTCACACAGGAGCCGATATGCATATTCGCAGGTGTGTTAGAGAAGACGAAATCTACGATATCCTAAAAGCCTACCATGATGGACCTTGCGGTGGACACTTTGCAAACCGTAGGACTAGACATAAAGTCTTACAGATGGGCTATTATTGGCCCACCATTTCTAAGGACGCCAAGAAATTTGTCCAGGCATGCGACAACTACCAAAGAATGGGCCACCTTGGCCAGTCTGACGAGATGCCCCTGCATCCACAGTTAGTCCTCGAACCTTTTGAAAGCTGGGCATTAGATTTCATTGGCCCAATAAAACCATCATCTAATCAAGAGACATATATACTGGTTGCAACGGAATATGTGACTAAATGGGTGGAGGCAAAAGCATTACCAAGGGCAATCGAGGACATAGTAATCCATTTTATTTTCCAAATTTTCGTGTGGTATGGTTTGCCCAAAGAAATAATTACGGATGGAGGGCCACAATTTGTAGGCCGTAATATTGCTGCTACATTAAAAAATCATCACATTTTGCACAGAATCACATCTCCATACCACCCACAGGAAAACGGCCAGGTAGAAAGTACCAACAAAGTAATCAAGGCCATTCTAACAAAGAAAATCGCCTCACATAGACGTGATTGGGCTACCTGATTGCCGGAAGCCCTGTGGGCATTCTGCACGACTTGGAGGAATACCACAGGATACTCCCCATATCGGCTAGCGTTTGGCAAAGCACCTATCTTCCCAATAGAATTTGAAATTCAAACATTGAGGATAGCCCAAGAAGTAGGGCTAGATTTGAATGAAGCATAGGTTAACAGACTACATCAAATCAATGAATTGGATGAAATCTGCCTATTTGCTCTTCAACATAATACACTAATCCAACAACAAAGAGCAAAATGGCATGATGCCCTCATCAAGAAAAAGATATTCTATGAAGGTGATTGGGCACTTCTGTATGATTCTAGGTTCCAGGATTTCCCGGGCAAACTCCAGACTAGATGATTAGGTCGCTACGAGATACAAGAGGTGCACGATAATGGCACCCTTACATTAGCCACCATTGTTGGGTGTGGCTACTCTTTTAAAGCAAATGGACATCGAGTACGCCTCTACCACAAACTGCTTACAAGGGAATCCTTTTGCCAACAGATACGTGAAGATTCTACGATACAAATTCTCGCTGAAGAGGGAAACTCTTCGATAGCACCAGTCTAGTGAAGAATTTATTTTTTGAAACCTGTACATAAAATTGCGTTTCTGTTTTCTTTCTATTTGATTGGATTTGCTTAAAATAGTAGATTGTTTATTAGTTTTTTCCTATTTTCCTTTGTTTTTCCCTACAAGGAACAACTGTTGTTCCCTCTAGGGAACAACACTTTCTTGTGAGTATTTTTCTTTGTTGTTCCCTACAGGGAACAACACTTTTGCATGTATATTTTCCTTTTTTGTTCCCTATAGGGAACAACTGCTATTCCCTCTAGGGAACAATACTTTTCGTGAGAATTTTCCTTTGTTGTTCCCTACAGGGAACGGCTGATGTTCCCTATAGGGAACAACACTTTTCACGTGTATTTTGCTTTGTTGTTCCCTATAGGGAACAACACTTTTTTGCTTGCATTTTTCTTTGTTTTTCCCTACAGGGAATAGCTGTTGTTCCCTATAGGGAACAACAAATTTCATGTGTATTCTCTTGTTGTTCCCTATAGTGAACAACTCCTTTTTGTGTGTGTTTTCTTTGTTGTTCCCTATAGGGAACAATTGCTATTTCCTATAGGGAACAACACTTTTCTACATGTATTTTGCCTTACTATTCCCTATAGGCAACATCTGTTGTTCCCTCTAAGGAACAACACCTTTTTGTGTATTTTTCCTTGTTGTTCCCTATAAGGAACAACACTTTTTGTGTGGGTTTTATTTTGTTGTTCCCTTCAGAGAATAGCACCTTGTGAGTGTTTTTGAGAACACCCTTTTTCTCTTCCTTGCATGATCATCCCTAGGCCATCCCATTTCACTCTTTATGATCCTCTTTATGGCATAAAAGTACAAATACATATTTAAGGACAATTAGTATGGAGTCTACTGGAACATGCAAATATCTTGAATATTATCATCTTTAACAAGATTGCTTTGTGTTGATCGAGAAAGAAAGGCCACAATTATCTATATCACTTCACTGACCTCATTTCCACTATAAATCAAACTGATTGATTATCTGTACCATGCTAGTTCTCCCCTGTCCTGTATAACTCTCTCTGTTTATTATCAATAAGATTATGGGTATATTTTTTTTCTATTGATATGTTCAAACTTATTCCACCATCCCTACTCTTAAGGAGTGCTTAGGCACCCTCTATATATAAATTGGGGAGTGCAATATATATATATATATATAGATATATGTATATATATTCACTAACAATTTTATGATTTTTTTCCACAGATGGAGGATAGGGGTTCTCGTCATGAGCTAGCCTACCATGATCATAAGGAAGGAGAGAAGTGACATTCCCACTATGGCCACCACACTAGGGATATGATCCAATGGATGTATCAAGAAACAAAGTCCTTGGAACAGGAGGTCTCATCACGAGCCGACTTGACCACTCTCGCTACTTCCCAATGAATGGCAATGTGTTCATCTAGTTACCATGCTAGCACATTGGTCTCTACTATGGACATCATAATGCACTTCCCAAATTATACATAAAGGACCATGGTTCCCAAAGGTTAGAAAGCAACTTTGTCAAGGCTATGGATGCCTGCGGGTAACAGAGGCTCTGCTGATGGTATTGAAGTTTTATTTTACATCAATAATTATTATAATGCCCTATTCTTATGTTTTTATCTTTTCTATGGAGAGGTTATGCCCTATCTTACCTTGAACCTTTATGCATGAGTAATATTTTTAAATCAATCACAACAGTTCTAAGTGGAATAACGACGGTCAGTAAAGTATTATTTCCTGTGTATGCTGTCCTTTTTCTTTATCACATCACCTCACGACATCTTATCACTTATTTATAATTCTCGTTACATGCCTTGTTTTCATCACTCCAATATCCTTTATGATCCTTTCATTAATATGCGTACCTTGCCACTTTCATTACCCAATCCATCACCCCTGTACTTCACCGCCAGCGCGTTATCCTTTCATTCATTCGGTCATAGGTGACCTATTATTTTGAAGGGGGCCGAGGACCTCCAGTATACTTACGCATGCACTATCATCTTTTCATTTGATTTTGTAGAACAATATGACATCCCATGATCACAAAGCATGTGGCATTATAATAGTCCTCGATAACAGTATTTATGTTTATAAAGTATCACCTGATAGAGCCATTACAACCATTTGTTGTTCCATCACTCGGCTCTGTTCGTTGTTGTGCTATCTCCGCTACACTAATAATTTGCATAATGCAAGCATCATAGGAGGAAGAACAGTGCGCCGAGAGCCCTTAACACTGGCTATCTCTGATGAAGCCAGGGAAATTATAGCTTGCGTAGGATGGACAACATATTTTACGAGATTCCAACCCCCCAATGAGGAGATTGCCATCGAATTTTTAAGAAATATACATAATGGAAAATCTGTGGTAAGAGGTAGACAAATCACTGTAACAGACGCTGTGATAACAGAAGTGTTGGGTTGCCGGCAAAAGGACCAGTATGGGCTGGCCAGCGATTGAAGCTGCATGACGCTATCAAGGCTTTTAGGGACGAAGGACAGGAGCTAATCAAGAAGGGAAAAGGCATTCTGCCATCTTCTCTTGGAGAGCCATGGGGAGAATTGGCATGAATCATCCAAAATTATATTACCTGTGATCGGCGTAAAGATGTGGTAAGGCCGCAACAACTCAAACTTTTAGCATTTTTAAAACAAAAATTCTCTGTTAATTTGCTTGCACTATTGAATTCATTACTACATGACACTGCTGAGATGCTCAGACGGTCCCAACACATAGAAACAGTAGTTAGCCACCATTGTCTGATTAGGTTAATAGTTAGCTATAACCTTGCCAAGCAACAATCAACCTGGGATGATCTAATATTGGCCCTCGAAGGATGTGTAGCTTTGCCAGCACCTAACCCTGTTCCAAAAAGAAAGAGGATAGCTCTTTTAGGAAGCATACCTCACAAACGTAGACGATCCACAAGGTTGGGGGCAAAACAGGGAGCGTCTGAAAATCCTCAAGGCAGCGCTAGTCAACCTATAGAATTATCCAACCCAATAAGTGAACAATACTTGCAGCTAGAGTTAGAAGGACAAGATAACCCTGAATCAAAACCTGAGGAAGGAACAGGGAATTCTGGAGATGAATAAAGAAATGAATCAGGACTTCCCTCAACATTAAATATGAGTCCCTAAGGTGATCTATTGCACGATTTCGAGATGGCCCAGGTCCTAGCCAACATGAATGTATACATGCAGCCTAAAGGACTGCTCAATCTTAACTTAGGAGAAACCCAATCTCCTGGGAATTTTGGATATACCAGAATTCCATCTCCCTCAAAAGATGCAAGCTGCGAAGTAGAAGAAGAAGCAGAGATAGGGATTATTCATGAATCTGATAATCAATCTGGTGACGCGCTCCTAGTGGAAAACAGTCAGGTAGGCCTAAACAAAGAAAACATAGGCCAAGAAGAAGAAGCAAAGACAGGGATTATTCGGGAAACTGACAATCAATCTAGAGACACAGTCTTATTGGAACAGAGCCAGGATGAACAACCAGGCTCTTTACAAACAGAAGCTATTAAGGAAACTACCAGCAGACCAGTTACTTCTTTGAAAAGGTATAGAGTTAAATTGAAGAAGCTAAGAAAATAACAACAGAAGCTTCACAAAATGGTCAGGAGGTTCAGAAGAAAAATAAAAGAAATCACAACGGGAAAGGTTCCAAATAGTACCCCGGAGATAGTAAATACGGCCGTACAAATAGAGTTATATGAAGGTAAGGCTACGGGAACTCAAATTGAGCCCATACCGACTCAAACAGTCATCACCCAAGAGTAACAACATGCAATTTTGGTCGACGTAGCTACCCAGATAGAGGATGTACCCTCTTATAGCATGGAAACTTAGACGGAGGTTTGGACCTCCCATAATAAAGAAATTTAGACAGAAAACATTCCTTCTCATAGCATAAGCACTCAAACAAGCATACAAGCCAAAGACGTCATGACACACAATGACCCCATCATACTGAACCTTTAGGAAGAATTGGCACAAGCTCGGATCGCATTAGAACGGCTTGAACAAGAAACTGTTTCCCAGCAGAAATATCAAGAGCTGCAGAGACAACTTCGGGAAATGAATGCAACTGAGAGTGAGACTTTCGATAGATGTAGAAAGGCAAAGGAGAACACAGAGAGAATCAAGCTCAAACTAGATAGGGTCATAGGTTGGACAGACACCATCTGCTCACTATATATAGATGTCTTGGCAAAAGGGTCTCCCGCCACCAATTATGCCTTGTTTTTATTAGAACGATACTCGTTGTTGAAAATTAAAGCTGTGAGAGTTGGAAAACCAATTGAATTAAGAACAATTGAAGATTTTATAAATTGCTACAAACAACATGGTGTAAAGGTTCAAAGGCTTTGTGAATTTTACCTGCACAATTTTGTATTAGAGAACAAGGTGGAAAAGAACCCTGACCCTTTTGTGGGAGATGTTCAATTCAAGGCCTTTATCTCATTTGCAGTTAACCAACTTAAATGGTTTAAAGCTCATAATTCATTCCAAGGATAGGAACATGGATTGGATATTTGGGTAAGAAGTGAACCCAAGAACCCTTTACAAGTTCTTGCCAACCATAAGAGTCTAATGACAAGGGAAGGGGTAATTAAAATTTTGGGGCCCATTCATAAGGAGATTTTATAGAACGAACTATCATATTTCCACTCCATTCAAGCAAGCTCTCTGGCTGCATCCAAGCTCAGGTGGATGGTCTCCACTAGCAGTGTGCAGGATAGGGAGCCATTTAATTATAGAAATTTTAAAGCATTTGCGGCCCATTTTGTCACCTATAGCAACCTTATTTTGAGAGAAGGACCTTATTGGTTAGGATGTCGATTTTGTAGCCCCATAATTTGGTATCCTCCTAAAGGTTATCGAGCTATATACGAATTGCCTGAAGGGAAGGAAGGGCCGGCCTTTACGCTCCTGGCTCAACATCATGGTTTTAGAACAATTTTTGATGCTCCTTCTCCAACCTACTCTTTAACTGCACTACATCAGAATTACTTACTTTTCATGAGGACATGAAATAGGGTAAGCAGGGGAGTATGTTGAGTTACGAAATGGGTATGTATTTATTATTAATTTAATCACCTTTTTCCTCGTTTATTATCTTTTTCATATCTTAATATGCTAATATATTGATGGATTATGATAAGAAATGGATAAACTACTCGTAGTCAAGATTTATCTATCATAACTAACTTTTACTCCTCTTTATGCAGAAAAATGACGAAAGGAACAGTTTTGTTCCCTAACAATGGAACAACATAATCCAACAAACGAAGGATGGAATGCGTCGGTTGCGGATAGGGCTGAGGATGAATTGGGAGGATCAGCGTGAAATAGGAAAGGTGTCTGAAGATAGCAATCAGTTGCGTATCCCTCAGGATTGGGGGATCCTAAGGGATCATGTTTATCTTTTACCCCTTTCTAACTATAAAAGAAAACGATTGTAGGAAGAAAGGGGACGGATCTCTGTTATTTCAAATTGTAATTTTAATTTACAGACTTGTGCTATTGGAGAACGCGATCATATTGTAATGCTACTGAAGTTCAATGATTACTATATAATTGAAGTTGTTATTCATTAGTATTCTCTGAAGTAGCTCAGCAGTGTTCGCTGGTGGCTAATGGCCCAACCTCTGGTGGATTAAATTGCTTCCTTGTGTTATATATTTTTGATTCTCAGAAGTTTGATTGATTTGATAATTTCCCTATTTTCTGTGAGTTTTATCTTATTCCCTAATTATCGCTTTCCTGTATTTTAGTAGTGTATTTCCTTTACATGTTTTACAACACTGTCATTGGATTCGATTTATGCTTATTCCAGATTCAATTATTTAGATAGTGAATCATATTGATTTAATCAACTGCAAACGTTTGGTTATTGCTATCGAACTCTCAGATTGATGTCGTTGCTTTGTAGAGATTGAGTATGATTTAGATTGAATCATCTAAGAAGAGATGAGTTATTGCTATTGTGCTCTCGGCTGATGCTATTGTTAATTGAATTGCTTGTGTGAGATTTGATGATGATTTCAGCAGAGGTTTGAGTCTTGAATCTTAGATGTCATATTTCCTTTAATGATTGCAATTTGAGTTTATTAGATCCATTTGTTTACTCTTGTATCAAAGGTCTATACTTCATTTTAAGAAACATTACTCTCTAGATTCATAACATGCACATATTGTGTACACTCTTGGAATAAAAAGACTTGCCCGGATTGATGATTAAAGTGGGTTAATTAGGAGTTTTAAAAGACACCTTTTATTAGCCAACACCTACTACTAGGAAAATTTGTGCAAATCCTGATGGGAGGGTTGGCTGGCTGGATTGCACAATCCTGGAGCCCAGCAGGCTATTAGAGAGGATTACGCAATTCCCAGAGGGAAGGTCGGTTGCCCTCCAGAAATGCACAATTTTCAAGGGGAAGCTGCTCAGCCTGCAGTTGGACCAAGTTCGGGTGAGGAGCCTTTGAGGGGAATGGATCAACTGTGATCGACAAGCTGCCTTTGTGTGAGGAAAACACTGAAGCTTGAGTACTTGACGAATCAAGACAAAGTGTTGCGTAAGGTTGGTAGGGAGGCTCCAAAACAGGCTAAGGCAAAATTTTGGAGGGTGGTTGTAGCTGCTACAGCACTTGGCGACACATTGGTAGAACTCCAACTCTCTACATAGACCTTGTTCGTGAAAAGAAATTATAACACCTCCGGAAGTATTGTTAAGTTCTCAACTCATATTGATTTCACACTAACTTGATTGTAAGATGTAGCATCTGCTAATCCCTTGGTCGATTGACACACATTCCAAGCTAAGGAAACACAATTTTCTTGATTGGGGTTGAAGGGTATATAGGTGCACAAGCAATATAGTCGTCAAAGTCTTAGTTTCATCTCTGGTGTTGCTCCACTGCCATCAGGCCTGGATAGTTCCCCGGTGGAGTCACATAGGAACACAAGCATGGTTTCGCTGCCAGCGAGCCTGGTCAATACCCTGGCAGAGTTATTTGCATCACCTCCCTGCACAGGAAGCCTTTCTCTTCTTTCGCCTTATTCATTTTTCAATTTTGAATTTTTGACTTTTCATTTTTTCATTTTCATTTTCAATGTCCATAACACTTATTCATTTTAGAGGAGGAAGAGGGATCCCGACTTATTGAGAATAGAGGAGGCTATTCTAGCAAAGAAGTAGTTTATTGTATCTTTGACGTGTCTGTTAAGGTTTTTCCCCCTCACCTTACTCTACTTGATTGAGCTAACAAGGGTTAACCCAAAAACAACTGACTAGAGAAGGTGACACTAGTTAGCGCACAAGCGTTGTGTTTTCACCAAGGTTCACTTTGAATAGTATGTATTTTCCTTCGACGTATCATGGACTAAAAGTAACAAGTTCATCATAGAGAGGAAAGATGATAGATAACCAAGTAGTGATAACTGTATAAGCCCTCTTGTACTTTGCCTAGCTTGCTTCAAGATTCAGACATGGTTTCATGCAAAAATATCCTACGAATGCAACAAACAAACAAACAAACAACAAAGAAAATAAAGAGCAAAAGAATAAGTAAAAGCAAAGCAAGTAAACAAAAAATCAAGCAAACAAATAAGCAAATGAAGCATGTAAGCAAACAAGCATGCAAGAAAACAACAGAAAGCAAACACTACTTTTACTCCTACACTAACGGTGCATGGGCCTGATCACATGAAGTGATACTTCCAATGCAGCCACCGACGCATTGGTAGACCCATGTTAATAAAGGCTTGGTCCGCGAGCAACCTAGTTGTGTGAAACAGCAAGCAAGAAAGATATAATAATGAAGAAAACCACACTTCGTGATTCAAAGTGCCCATGGGACATAAGTGAGTGCATGTGCATGATGGGTAGTCCACAGAATTATCATGGTGTTGTGTGACACTACGTGCAACTTTGAAGCATAAGCACACTCTTGACTTTGACATGAAAGAAAATGAAAGAAGCAAAGATAACTTGCATCGCGCATGAGTGCTTGCAATGTAAGACTCCTCCAATGCATGAGAAATGGGATCATTCAATTCAAGTGGAGGAAGTAAAATCTGAGTGTTTGATTGACCTTGAGTGCATACAGATGAGTGATTAGGAGCCTTGAGTGTTTGAACAATTTCCTTATCAAAAGAAAAACCAACCTCAGGACAGCGAGGGCCTGACATAACCAACAGCTTGTGCTGAAGTGCCTCGACGGTCTATGGGGTTTCGACTTAATTGACAGATGGATCTTCGTAGACCAGTGGTTTAGACGAATTAACAACGAGTGAATCAACATCATGATCAGATGATGAGGTGACGAGATCACGGCAAACAAGATCAGAAAATTCAGGATGTTTGTCGGCATCCTCATGGTTGATGAGTCACACAGAAGGGTAGATGAGGAGGAAGGATGTTTACCCTTTGCATTTCTGGAAAAAGAAGATGAAAGATCAAGTGGATTTCCAATGAATGATGGGTCCTCTCTGTAGTTGGATGATGGGCTAACATACAACGTGTCCTGTGAAAAATCAACAATGGGTGCATCCGCGAATGAAGACACACATGTGAAACCATGGATGGAAAGTTAACCAATGATGTTAGGAAATAGCAGAGGGGGCTTGGATGGAAGGGAGTCATCCTTCGACGAGTGTTGATGCTCAAGCTCCCACTCATACTCTTCATGAATGACAGTGCATGTTGGTTGTGCAACACCAACTCCGTTAGTGGGTTTTTCCTCATTCACAAGAAGTGAAGAGTCTGGAATGGACGAACATAAGACAACATCATCGGGAGAAACACCCGAGTGTGAAGACGGAGGTCATAGAAAATAATGCATATGAGGACTCAAAGGAATCATAGCCAAATCTGTGGGAAAATTGTGTGAAGTGATGTTGGGAGGGTGTGAAGGATGAACAGGTGTGTGAGAATGACCCTCAACATCATTGGGCAGTGGTGGAGCTTTTGAATAAGAGGAAGGTGGATAGTCAGTTGAGACAATGCTCGCTTCCACATGAGATTGCACAGCTCCATCAATGAAAAATGTTGAGCAAGGCTTGATATCAAACTTTCTCTCGGGATAGGAAGATTTCTTAAGGCAGTTTTTGAACCGGTCCCAAATATAAGAAAATTTCATCTGGCTCCTCGGAGCTTGAAACTGCAAGTCATGGAAGAGCTACCAAAAATCAATAACGGATTCATGCGGAGCCCTCCGTTACTATAATAGTTTCCGGTCAAGATGGCCTCGGTCAAAATGATAGAATATGTCTTCAATAAGATCACATAAGTTCTCAAATGAGTGCATGGTGTTAGCCGGTAGGCTGAGAACCCAACAAAATGGAGATTCATAAAGTGTGCATGCAAGAAACAAACTGAATTGTTCGTTAGAAAAGTCATCTTCCTCATGAATCATGGATATAAAGTTATGTAAGTGCTCAGGCCAGGCAACTTCGCCTTCACCATCATACATGTGAATGCACAAGAGATCAAAAAGCTTCCCTGAGATGGAGACATCTTCACAATTCAAAACTCACATCGGGGGAAGAAGAGTGCAAGACTCCATGAAAGATATGCAAAGGTTCGAAACTAGATGAGAGGACATAGCTTGTCATCAGGGCCTCCTTCTAGCGCTAGAAATGTTGACGGCACTGGCACACGGAATCTGTCAAGGGTGCGGACACGACTGACCTTCCTAGAAGTCTAAGACATTCTAATGACAAACAAGACAAAATGGAGTGATCTTTCTCTAAATACACCTTTTACAACATGAAAACTACAAGTGTTTAGGCTTACCTTATTCCAAAACGCTGTTGTTGAAGTCCGTTCTTGACGATCCGGATGAGCTCCTCCTTCAAGTCAATTCCTGCAACCACAAACAATCAAACAATTACCAAGCACTTGCATTTCATATAATAAAACATATATTCAACATGCAGACCAAGGAACACATGAAATAACTCATTAACACAAGCTATTGAGAAAAATAAACCAGTTTGTATTAATAACGAAACAAAGAAACTCTTACAACCTGGCCTTGGTGTTGTGCAAGTTCCTCCCAGGGTCCATCAAGGGTTTTCCTCTACTTTGACAAAGCTCACCCTCTCCCAAGTAGAATCAAGTGAAGACAATCTCTCCTCACAAGGGCTCTAATGGAAGACCTAAATCCTGCAGCATTTACCCAAAGAAAATGTATAGCTCCAACCTCTTCTCCCTCTGGCTCAATGTCTTTATTTATAGTGCTGTAAAGAGGTTATTCAGGTCCACTATCAATGGGATCATCCCCCTCTTTGGGTGGGATAGCTCCCTTATTGATGGGATAAGTTCCCCCTTAATAGAGATACATGAACCAACTGGAGGCGCATCCATTTCATCAAACCGACCTCTAGAATGTTCTAGAAGTAACCACAAGTAACTTTTTCAAGATAAAACTCGCGCATTTTGCCTTTTACAGAGGGACGCACCTGTCCCTTAACATACAGAGCGTCCATGGACGCAGATTTTGTGAACATGGTCAGCGTCCCCGCAGGTAAGGCTAGAGAGAACTTGCGACCCCAGAGATAAACATAGTTTTTACAAGACTTTCTCTCTTCTTTGAGTTTGAGATGGATAACAGAGGCATGAGACTTGCCTAAGAGGGTAGCATGACTGTTGATTTGAGCCATACTAACTGTAAGTAGTCAAGGTGACATTTTTTAGTGTAACAGATTGCCCCCTAAAGTGCGAAGCCTGGAATAGAATAGGGTTTTGTAATTCTAGGAAGGGTGAAGCGCTTTATCATTTCAAGGATTGTCTTGTGGATGGCCTGGTTGGAACCTGCAATTTTCAACACAAAATACATGGATAAGATTATATCATCACTGAGGTAGGCATTCCCATACTCAGATTCAAAACTTTAACTAATGAACTAACTATTCTGATACAGGAATGATCTTGCAGTACATCATTTTTTATAGACTTTTGTAGACACAGTATGGACGCAGCCATCTGTTTATGATTAGTCTACATAGACAATGAATACAAAACTCCTCGCAGCCTGGATGGTAGAAACTAGATCCAGGGTCTTCACTTCTACTTCCCGAATTGGTACGATTCTAGCCATGTGATTAAATGATTCGATGTCAAACATGGTAGAAACCACTTGATTACCAGTCAATGATGTAAATAAAAAATGTCACCTTGACTACTTACAGTTAGTATGGCTCAAATCAACAGTCATGCTACCCTCTTAGGCAAGTCTCATGCCTCTGTTATCCATCTCAAACTCAAAGAAGAGAGAAAGTCTTGTAAAAACTATGTTTATCTCTGGGGTCGCAAGTTCTCTCTAGCCTTACCTGCGGGGACGCTGACCATGTTCACAAAATCTGCGTCCATGGACGCTCTGTATGTTAAGGGACAGGTGCGTCCCTCTGTAAAAGGCAAAATGCGCGAGTTTTATCTTGAAAAAGTTACTTGTGGTTACTTCTAGAACATTCTAGAGGTCGGTTTGATGAAATGGATGCGCCTCCAGTTGGTTCATGTATCTCTATTAAGGGGGAACTTATCCCATCAATAAGGGAGCTATCCCACCCAAAGAGGGGGATGATCCCATTGATAGTGGACCTGAATAACCTCTTTACAGCACTATAAATAAAGACATTGAGCCAGAGGGAGAAGAGGTTGGAGCTATACATTTTCTTTGGGTAAATGCTGCAGGATTTAGGTCTTCCATTAGAGCCCTTGTGAGGAGAGATTGTCTTCACTTGATTCTACTTGGGAGAGGGTGAGCTTTGTCAAAGTAGAGGAAAACCCTTGATGGACCCTGGAGGAACTTGCACAACACCAAGGCCAGGTTGTAAGAGTTTCTTTGTTTCGTTATTAATACAAACTGGTTTATTTTTCTCAATAGCTTGTGTTAATGAGTTATTTCATGTGTTCCTTGGTCTGCATGTTGAATATATGTTTTATTATATGAAATGCAAGTGCTTGGTAATTGTTTGATTGTTTGTGGTTGCAGGAATTGACTTGAAGGAGGAGCTCATCCGGATCGTCAAGAACGGACTTCAACAACAGCGTTTTGGAATAAGGTAAGCCTAAACACTTGTAGTTTTCATGTTGTAAAAGGTGTATTTAGAGAAAGATCACTCCATTTTGTCTTGTTTGTCATTAGAATGTCTTAGACTTCTAGGAAGGTCAGTCGTGTCCGCACCCTTGACAGATTCCGTGTGCCAAATTGGCGACTCCAGAGATAAACATAGTTTTTACAAGACTTTCTCTCTTCTTTGAGTTTGAGATGGATAACAGAGGCATGAGACTTGCCTAAGAGGGTAGCATGACTGTTGATTTGAGCCATACTAACTGTAAGTAGTCAAGGTGACATTTTTTAGTGTAACAGGCACTGGACCCGCCAACATGTCAAGGGGATCTCCCTGGTAAGAAGTCCAAATTAGACCTCAGACCGTTTGGTGTAGGAGGCCCAGTACTGGGTCGTAAGGTAATGCTTTGACCGTGATGTCGCAATGAGGCAAGTAAGATAACTCTGTTAGTAGCAAGGGTATAACTGATGCAGTGAGTCAAGGAAGGTGTATGAGAGGTTCCAACACTTCGAAGGGGGAAGGAGGTGAAGGTGAGTTTGAAGTTGAAAGGGATCAGTCCCAACTCGGCTAGGGGCACACATCACAAAGGACATGCATAGCTTTTGGTGGAGCCCACTTGGGTGCGGAAATCACATCATACAAGGTAATATAACACGTACAACACTCCCAGATCAGTCCGAGACGAGTTTGATGATTGTTATAGCAAGGTTTAAGTTAAAGGTATGTCTAATGTCGATAGAGTAGTCGACACAGATGATGACAACATTAACAACATATGCAACACATTAAAAACAAGATTCGTATAATTGCATGTGAATCAATTCACACACAAGTACGTAAGTTAAATAACATATATCAGTAAAGAAACCAGAGAATTCCAACTACAATAACAACATATGCATGAAAATGTGTTGGCTCTTATTACATAAAGAAGTGTAAGTCACAATCGCACAATACATCCATGTAAAATTGCTAGCCCCAACAGTGAAACTTTACAGCCACATCCACGTGCTCCTCCAAAGAGATGTACTAGCTCTTAGCAGTGGAGAAGCCAAGGCGCGTTACAATACTTTCCAAGCATTCCTCAAGATAGTCTTAGTAGAAGCTTCGCTAACCAAAAGCCTATACAATGAGTTATGAGGGACTATTTATAATAAAGGACGGGGTAACTATTGAGCATTGGAAAAGGTATGTATTTACCATTTATTTATTTATCTTTTCCTTTAAATAATAACTCCTTTACATTCTAAGATGGTAATATGTCAAAGAATTATGATAGAATTAAGGGCATTTGTGATTGATACAAAATAACTAATTATTGTCTTTTTCTATGCAAAAAGTGAAGGAAATAGAAAATCATTATTCGGGAGGAAAAGACAAAGCAGAAGCAACTGCTGTCCCTTTGACAAGAAGCCATATCTAAATGAGGAGATCAACATCGGAGTGCATGGTCCTGGAAAATGAAGAGAAAACGTGGCATCAACGCAAGAAGACAAAACAATAAGTTGGAGATCAAAGATATGGCGAATCCCTCGGGATCCTTTGATCCTGAGGGATCGCTGCTTCAAGACTTATCTGTATTTTTTATACTTCCGCCTAGCCATTATAAAAAGGGACAGCACTGCTAGCCCAAGGGGCAAATATTATTGTCAATTTGCAGGACTTATTGTTGTAATCTTAACTTTGATCATCTACTCTCTTTAAAGAGCGATAGCTGTAACTCTGCCATTTATGATTAATATATAACTTAGTTTCTATTCCATTATCTGACCCTAGAGTAAACACAACAGTGCTTCCCTGGTGGCTAAGGGCCCGACCCTAGTGGATCACTTGCTTCTTGTATCATTATTTTATGATTACGGTTGTGTGTGGTTTGATTTCCTTTGCATTTCTTTAGTTCAATTTACTCAGTAATCTTTTGTTTCTGAACATTTCATTGAATAATCGAAATCATAATTGGATAGCAAGATTATTATTTACAACCGAAGATGTTATGTTGTTCTTTCTGAAATAATATTGCACTGTCTAACTCGGATTCTGTTGTTCATTTACAAATTGATATTGTTGTTCATTTATAGTTGTGATTGTTGTTCATTTAGGTACGATTCACTTACAATTGTGATTTCTATTCATCTGATTATTGTTCCATTATAATTGCAATTGTCGTTTCTTTATAACTGTGGTTAATGCCCATTATGCTAGAATAAATTACTCACTCTATAGCCGCTGTGTGTTTACACTTAATTAAGTTTGTTGTTCCTTTCTTGGTTAAAGATTGATGTTCAATTCCTTTTGGTTAAGATTGCTTCTTAATTCATTTATGTAGATTAAGCTTTGTTGTTTGATCTTTCAATAGATTAGTTGTTGTTCCTTTTCTGCTAATCAAATTGTTATTTCCAGTATTTGCTTTAGTGTGAATAGAAAGATCCACAATTGTAACGAACATTGACTACTTTTGTCTAAGTTATCAGATTGGAGGTATTTTCTGTAATTTATTTCCATTTACACCAATTTACAGGGGAAAGAGTTATCATTACTGCATCCTTGATTGATGATTGCTGTAGTTTCTTGAGTGAAGGATTTTAGTTGCAAAGCGTTTAAGTTTCTTGCCATTACAATTATATTTTGCTTCCAGCACTCATTTAATTTTGCAAAGCACTATACTGCAAACATTACTCTTGAACAAGTGACTGCCTCAAACTGAGTACACTCTTGAGATAAAAAATCGTACCTAGATTGACAATTAATGTAGGGTAAATAGGGGTTAAAAGACACATTTTAATCGCTCAACATTTTGGTGCCATTGCCGGGGAGAGTGTAGCCATTTGTTTCTTTTGAAAAGAGAGTAGTGTAAGTACCTACTAGGAGAGAGTTGGGTTTTAAAAACGGAAGGTAAGAACCTGCGTACAAAGCATGTAATAGTCCTTCTCCCCTGCCTGCTTTCCTGCAGATTTGTTGTTATTTTGGGTAGAAATAAGTATTTGATTTGTGTGCATGACTAAGCAGAAAAAGTGTGAAAAGAATCCTAAACCATTACCCAAACCTGATAAAGATAAGGGACCGGTGACCCTTGGCCGATCGACCTTCATAGACGAAATCATTAAAAAAAGCAGAACCTTAGCCATCAGTAGGACCTAGAAAAGATACTTCTAGACAACCTACTAGTTCCCTTCGGGCCACAGAATCACCATCTGTAGCCTTTGATGAGGTGCACAGCCAAATAGCGGAGAAATATTTTCAAGAAATTGAGAATTCTAGCCCAAAATCATTACAAGAAGGGAACCTTAGTAATCTCTACGAAGGAGGACGAGAAACAGGGGAAACTGAAGAACCAAGATCTCCTCTTGGAATAGTTTAGCCACTGAGTAGCCCAGATAAGGGAAGTGTTGTCAAAATCATCCAGAATAAATCTGAAGAACCTGAAGAGCTAAGATCCCCCCAAACATTAGTTCAACAAGGAACTCTCATCATCCCAAACAAAGGAAGTGTTGTTAAGGCTGTTCCTGCTCCTTCTAGCTAGCCTAGGAATACCCTCCTAGAAATCCTAGAAGGATATCGGCACATATTTGACCAAATGGCCCAGAACTAGCGAACACCTCAAACTTCCACACTGCAATATCCCATTGTAGATACTGCAGTTAATGCACATATGAAGGCCATTCCTCTCCAGCATATTCCTACATTCCATGGCCTAACATTGGAAGATCCAGACATATTTTTGTTTGAATTCGATGTACTATGCAGGGGGTATGACTATACCACCGATCCCCAAAAGCTAAAATTATTTCCCTCCACATTAAAAGGAGCAGCTTTATGATGGTTTATGGGGTTAGGTGGAGGTGTCATAAACCACTGGGATCGGATGAAAGGTGCTTTCCTAAAGAAATATCAGGATTATTGTAGGTCTAGAGAGTTAAAGGATGAAATATTTCAGATGATAGCTAGACCTAATAAGACACTAGAAGAATATGTTGAATGTTTTCAGTATAATCTTCAAAGATCTCCTTATGCATCATTACCCTTACGTGACAATGTATTAAAAATGACATTAATTAAAGGGATGAAGGAACAGTGGGTTGAAACACTAAATATTATGGGAAAAGGTGACATCTATCAAGAAAATTTTGCTGACATTATTGATTTGTGCATCAGGAGTTCACGAGGCAGTACAAGGCTAAAACAAGCAGAACGTGACATTCTCACAAGGGACAGCAAGATCTCTAGTGGAGGAGTAACCCGCGTAGAAATCGAGAATTTACTGGAGAATTTCAAAAATGATATATTGAGGACTCTAACAACGCAACTCGATATTATGCAAGCGAAACAGAAACAAGCAGAAGCAAAGAAAAATTTGGCAATATTCTACCCTAGATGCAGAAAGAAACATAGCCACAAAGAGTGCCCACTGGATGCAGTTAAAGTCTGCGTTATTTGTACAAAAGATCACTCCACAGAGAACTACCCCTCACTTCTGGGTTTGAAAGCAGTGTACAAAGAAGTGGAAGAAGAATTAGAACCAGTGTACCTACTCAATCAACGTCATCAATGGCAACCATGAAAACCAGGTATGTCCTCTGATCCATCTTCTTCTTTCCAACCTCCGCAATATCATGCTCAACAATATAATACAATGTGGCAAAATCAACCACCCTTTTCAAACTGGTCACAAAAACCATTTCCTTCATAACCATGGCTAAATCAAACAAGACAACCTAATTGGCCAAATTTTCCCTACTCTTCACCATATTGGCAAAACAATGCATATCCAACACAATGGTCCCCTCCCACTTCACAGAGTCAAACCTGGTAGAAAAACTGGCAAAGATTGATGAATCAGCCAGTAGGAACCATTCCACTCCCTCAACCCACACTATCAGTGCCATATACACTACAACAAAACCCCCAGTCCAACTTAAGACCGCAACTCCTAGCCTAACCCAACTCGAACCCAAATAATAGACCGATTCAATCTGTTCAAATAATTGAAACACCAGAACTAGAAACCGATATAAGGGAGTGCAACGACCTTCAATTAAGGTCTGGGCATATTATAGAAACTGAGGGAGATAAAAATGTTCAAGTTGAAAATCAGTTACCCGCAGAACAACCACTACAAGAAGAGGATGTTTTCAGACAACAAACTCATGACCAGGCAACCACGTCTTCCCCCCCATTCCCAGAACGATTAATCATACCACGCCCTATAGAACATCCTGACTTTGATATTCTGGGAGAACTAAGAAATTTGTGTATAAAAATTCCACTCCTCCAAGCTATCCAAGATATCCCAATATATGCAAAAACCATAAAAGAGTTATGTATAAGAAAGCCAAAGAGGAGAATAACAACTAACCTAACTGTCCAAGTAGTTAGCACCCTATCTGATCTGTTATCAGGAAGAGAAGCATCTATCAAATATGAAGACCGAGGGAATCTTATAGTGACGGTGAAAATCAATGGACAAACCTTTTCAAATGCTCTAGTTGATTTATGGGTTGCACTTATTATTTCAACAACCACCACTTGTCAAAAAATGGGCATTACATCAGTGGAACCAACCTCCACCTTATTAGAACTGGCTGAATAATCAGTAGTTAGGCCAGAAGGTACACTACACGATGTAATGGTATTTGTAGATTCTTGGGAATACCCTGCCGACTTTCTGATAATCAACCCCAAAAACTGACTCGATGGGCACCCGTTAATCTTAGGTAGACCTTGGCTTACGACTACTAATGCTTACATTGGCTGCTGACAAGGCAGTATGACTATAACTAGAGGGAGTAATATCAAGAATCTAGCTCTATACCCTCAAGCCCAACCAAGTGTAACGATAATAAAAACTAACAAACAACCTATATCATACCTCACAGAAAAAATTAGGTCCCCATTAACCATAGAAGATGCCCTCGAATTTAAATATCAAACAGAGGATGATGCTATTAACAACTTCATTAACCAATCCGAATCTAGATCCCATGTACAATGTCACATGATAGAGGCAGCATTTGACAATGAACTAGAAGAAGATCCCCTCAAAGACACTCATGATCAAAAAATACCCACTACCTCTATTTCAAACAGCAAAACTATAGAGATTGAGCTAGGAAAAACCTTGAACATTAATAATAACCTGACTCCTGAACAAGAACAAAAGCTAGTCCAACTACTGAGAAAATATAAGGAAGCTTTTGCATGGGATTATCCGAACATGAAGGGAATTGATCCCCAGATGTGTACGCATCACATTTATACGGAAACGGATGTTAGACCTTTTCACCAACCCCAATGGAGGCTCAACCATCACCTGAAAGATATTGTGAAAGCTAAATTACAAAAAAATTTGGATGTAAACTTTATTTATCCAATCTCCGATAGCAAGTGGGTCTCTCCACTAGTAGTGGTGCCAAGGAAGAATGGAAAGTAGAGGATTTGTGTAGATTACAGAGAATTAAACAAAGCAACCCAGAAAGACCACTTTCCCCTTCCATTCATTGACCAGGTATTAGACACATTAGCAGGAAAGATTATTTTCTTTCTTCGATGGCTTCAGTGGATACAATCATATTCAGATTGCCCCTAAAGACCAGGACAAAACTACTTTTACCTGTCCTTGGGGAACATTTGCTTACAGAGTCCTACCCTTTGGCCTATGCAATACCCCTACCACATTTCAGAGGGCCATCCTCAGCATCTTTTCAGATTTAATAAATGAAGGGCTTGAAGTATATATGGATGATTTCACACCATACGGAGACGATTTTGAGCCAGCACTAGACACATTGGAAAAGGTGTTGCAACGATGTATTGCCACCAGGCTCTGCTTGAGCCATGAAAAGTACTATATGATGATGTTCGAAGGGCTCATCCTAGGTCATTATATCTCAGAAGCTGGAATACAGGTAGATCCGTCTAAAATTCAAATAATTTTGTTAATACCTACTCCTACCACACAGACAGAGGTACACAGTTTTCTAGGATTTTCTGGTTTTATAGGAGATTCATAGAACATTTTTCTCAAATAGCTACACCTCTATACGCACTGACATGGAATGTTTATTTTGTTTGGACAGATAAATGCAACCATGCTTTTGAGGATCTGAAAAAGCTTGTGTCAACAGCCCCAGTTCTTAGAGGCCCAAATTGGGACCTGCCATTTCAAATTTCATCAGATGCTTTAGACATAGCTATTGGAGCAGTCCTTGGGAAGGAAGAAGACAAAAAACCATATGCAATTTATTATATTAGCAAGAATTTGTCTCCTGCTAAGCTAAACTATACCATTATTGAAAAAGAGTTTTTAGCTGTAATACATGTTGTAAATAAATTTAGGCATTATATCACTGGATATCATGTTGTTTTATATACAGATCACTCTGCAATAAATATTTAGAAAATAAACCTATTACAAATGGTAGACTAACAAGATGGTTGATCTTATTGCAAGAATTTGACATCACAATAAAGGATCGACCTGGGAAAGAGAATCCTGTAGCTGACTTTCTCTCATGAATTCCGAAGCCAGCAGACACAGCAGCAGTCGAAGATCAATTCCCAGATAAACATTTGTTTGTTGTCACTGTCAAGACACCCTGGTATGCTGATGTTGCAAATTATTTAGCAGTAGGAAAATTACCAAGGCATCTAACCCCCAATGAATGAAAACAGATTATGCAACGTAGTACCTAATTTTCCTGGATTGGGGGCTACCTATTTCATATAGGGGTAGATATGCACATCAAAAGATGCATCTGTGAAGATGAAATATTTGACATTCTGAAAGCTTTTCATGACAAACCGTGTGGCAAACATTTCATAGATTAAAGGACTGGTCACAAGGTTTTGTAAACAAGTTATTACTGGCCCACAATCTTTAAAGATGCTAAGAAATTTGTTCAAGCCTGTGACAGTTGCCAAAGAGCAGGACGCCCTGGACAGTCCGATAGAATGCCTTTAAACCCATAGTTAGTAATCAAACCATTTGAGCGTTGGGTGCTCGATTTTGTTGGTCTGATCAACCCATCATCAAATCCGAAAACATATATTCTAGTAGCAACAAAGTATGTTACCAAATGGGTTGAAGCAAAGGCACTTCCAAGAGCTACAGAGGACTCTGTGATTCATTTCCTATTACAAATATTTGTGTGATATGACCTCCCAAGGGACATAATCACAGACAAAGGACCGCAGTTTGTAGGTAATAAAATCGTTGCAACATTAAAAAATTATCACATTCAGCACAAAATTACCACTCAGTATCACCCACAAGCAAATTGCCAAGTAGAGAGCACGAATAAAGTCATCGAGGCAATATTGACAAAAACCATTACATCACATAGGTGTGATTGGGCTTCAAGTTTGCGAGAGGCCTTGTGGGCATACCGAACAACGTGGAGAAACACCACCCGTTATTCACCATATCAGCTAGTATTTGGAAAGGAACCCATCTTTCCAATAGAGTTCGAAATACAAACATTAAAAACAACACACGAGATCAGTGTGAATTTAAATGAGGCCTAGACTAACAGATTACAGCAAATTAACGAGATAGATGAAATTAGGCACTCAACTCTTCAAAACACTACATTAATTCAACAACAAAGAGAATAATGGCACGACGCCCTGATCAAAAAGAAAATATTCCATGAAGGAGATTGGGCACTCTTATATACGATTCCAAGTTTCAAGGTTTTTCGGGAAAACTTTAGACTCGATGGCTTGGACTGTATGAAATCCAAAATGTGCATGACAATGGCACCATTACTTTGACTACTATTGATGGATCTAGACATACCTTTAAAGCAAATGGCCACCGAGTGTGATTGTACCATAAACCGCTTACTCAGGAATCCTTTTACCAGTAGCTCCGGGAAGATTCAGATATGCAGATTCTTGCTCAAGAAAATAATCCTTCCTCGGCATTGGTTCACTAAGTAATTTCATTGTTCTTAAATTTTGTACATAAGTTTTTCTTTTCTGCTTGTATAAAGTACTTTCTGTACAGATTTTTGCATTTCTGCATTTTTTTTGCATTTTGCTGTTCCTTTTTCCAAAGGAATAACATTTCTGCCTTTTCGCTATTCCTTTCTGAAGGAACAACACTGTTGCATTTTTGTTGTTCCTTCCGAAGGAAAAACATTTCCGCCGTTTTGTTGTTCCTTTCCGAAGGAACAACACTTTTGCATTTCGCTGTTCCTTTCCGAAGGAACAACACTTTTGCATTTTGTTGTTCCTTTCCGAAGGAACAACATTCCCACTGTTTTGCTATTCCTTTCCAAAGTAACAACACTTTTTCATTTTGTTGTTCCTTTCTGAAGGAACAACATTTCCACCCTTTTGTTGTTCCTTTCGAAAGGAACAACACTTTTGCATGTTGTTGTTCCTTTCCGAAGGAATAACATTTCTGCCTTTTTGTTGTTCCTTCGGAAAGGAACAACACTTTTGCATTTTGCTATTTGTTTCCGAAGGAACAACACTTTCATTTTTTGCTGTCCCTTTCCGAAGGAACAACACTTTCATATTTTGCTGTTCCTTTTCGAAGGAACAACACTTTCGCATTTTGTTGTTCCTTTCCGAAGGAATAGAATTTCCGCATTTTTGTTGTTCCTTTCCGAAGGAACAACACTTTCATTTTTTGTTGTTCCTTTCCAAAGGAACAAAACTTTCATCTTTTTGTTATTCCTTTTTGAAGGAACAACATTTCAGCATTTTTTCCATTCCTTTCTGAAGGATTAGCACTTCCACCAGATTGTTTTTCCGTTCCTATTAAAGGAACAACCCTCCTTCTCATTTTTTTCCTTTCTGTCGTTCCTTCTGAAGGAACAACAGTTTTGATTTTGGATGATCTTAGGTTGTTCCACCAAAGGAGAAGTATTTTATTTCGCGCTTGCTTAATTTGTTGTTTCGTTTAAGGAACAACTACTGTTCCTCTTAAGGAATAGCAGTTTTGAGTGTATTTTTTCTTTTGCTTGGTGTTCCTCTTAAAGGAACCATAGTTTTTGCATGCCTATGTTCTTTTGTTGTCCCTCTTAAGGAACAACAATTGTTCCATCTAAGGAACAACACTTTTTGAGTGCATTTTTTTGTTTTTGTGTGAGTGTGTGTTTCATCGTTTAGAGGATTTTTGTGAATGATGGCTCATTTAAGGCAGAACTATACATTTATGCAAGAGCACAAAAACTATAGGATACTAAAATCAGCAAACCAAAGAAAAATCATTATCTTTAGAGAAATTGCTTTGAATCGATAAGAAAAAAAAAGAGGGAAAGGACACAACTATTTATATTACTTTGCTATCTTTATTTTCATTAAAACCAATTTGATTGATTATGTTTATCATTTTGGTTCTTTCTTAAATCTTCAAAATTCTCTTTGATCATTATTATTGAATAAGAATAAGGGTATATTTTCCTCTATTGAGATGTTCAGACTTCTTCCACCATCCCTACTCTTAAGGAGTGTTGAGCCATCCTTTGTATATAAATAGGAAAGCTCTATATAAAAGAAAAAAAAAAAGAGAAATATATATATATATATATATATATATATATAGATATCTATATATATATATAGATATATATATGATTACTAACATGATTTGTCAGATGAAGGATAGGGGGTCTCATCAAGAGCCAGCCTACCATGATCATAAGGAAGCAAGTGAAGTGGCATTCCCACTATGGCCACCACACCAGGGATATGATCCAAGAGGCATATCAGAAAAATAAAAAAAGTCCTTGGAACAGGAGGTCTCATCATGAGCTAGCCTGCCCAACTTTCACTCCTTCCTGGTGAATGGCATTGTGATTCATCTGGTTACCAAGCCAGCACAATGGCCTCCATTCTAACATCGCACAACACTTTCCTAGGCATACACAAAGGATTATGGTTCCAAGGGTGAAACAAGCAACTCTGTCAAGGTTATGGACACCTATGGGCAACAGAGCTCTGTTGATGGTATTGAAGTCATATTTTTCATACACCAATAGTCATTATAAACCCTTTTTCTTATATCTTTATATTGATTTCAAATGAGATTATGTTATATAACCCTTTCGAACCTTTTATACATGAAAAGTTATTTATAAATCAATCATAATGGTTAAAGTGGATAATGACCGCATAAGAACTTTTACTTACGTCAACTATCCTATCCTCTATTTTTTGCATCATTTCACAGCATTTGCATATCTATTTACGATTTCCATCATAAGCCTCGATTTCAGTAATCTGCTGATTTTTGTAATCATGTCATGGATATACATGTCGTTCCTTTATTTTACTGTACGACTATAGTCCAGCATGCTGCTCCTTTATTTGCCGGTTGAGGACGGCCTATCACATTTTGGGGGGCGTGGGTGACCTCCATAATACACTGGCATACGTGTCAACTTCTCATTTGAAGGTACTATGACTCCATCAAAAATCGGGAATAGCAAGTTTAACGATATTGATATTTCCCAATATGCATAGCTTGTTGTTCCATCGCCATTTCTGTGTTTTTTCTCTGTAAAAATTAACAGCGTGGTAAAGCTTGAAAAACTTCTTGTTCCATCGTCAATTCTATGTTTTTGCTCTATAAAAATTAACAGTGTGGTAAAGTTTCAATAGATTGCTATTCCATCGTCATTTATGTGTTTTTTCTCTGTAAAATTAACATTGTGCTAGACTTGAACAAAATGGGAGGAAGATCAATATGAAGCGAATCACAGGTGTTAATGATCTCCGACACTGCATGCGAAATTTTAGTAAGAGCGGGATGGATTGCCTACGTTAACTGACTATAGCAGTCTAATGAGACGGTGGCCATTGAATTTCTACGGAACTTGCATGAAGATCGTTCCATGGTGAGGGGGAGGAAAATAATAGTAACAGATGCGATAATTGTTGAAGTATCGAGACTGCCAGCTATTGGACCAGTATGGACCCAGAAAAAAGTGAGACTTTAAGACACTGTAACCATCTTCCAGGACGAAGGACAGAGCCTTACTATCAAAGGAAAAGGAGTCCTGCTTGCAACCCTGGGAGAACCATGGGTAGAATTAGCCAGGATTGTGCAAAGCTACATCACATGCGATGGCAGAAAAGACATGGTAAGACCACGCCATCTTAAACTGTTAGCTATATTAAAACAAAAATGTGTTGTGAATTTTCCTGCATACTTAAATTCTTTATTGCGTGATGCTGCTCGAAGTATGAGAAAATATCATCATGTAGAAATGGTAGTAAGTCATCACAGCTTAATTCGGATAATAGATGGGGGATTGGCCTTACCAGCCCCAAAATGAAAAAGAATTGTTAGCACATGACTTAGACCGCAGAAACGTAGACAGTCCGCCAGACTAGGGAAAAGCAGAGGAATGTTGGGAAATCCCGAAGAAAATAGTAGCCAACCATTGGAGATATATGACTGAGAGGACGAGCAACCCCCACAACTTGAAGGAAGGGAAAATGAAGAAGAAGAATTAGAAGAAAATGAAGAAAAGGAACCAGAAGAGGAAACTGAGCACTCCGACGAGGAAGAAGGGGAGGAAGAAAAACCACCCAGTGAAAGCCCATTACAAAACCCTCTGCAAGAAGATGAATTGGCCGAAATTTTGGCTAATATGGGTGAATACATCCAGCCCCACAACCCACTCAACCTTGATATTGAAGCAGGACCATCACCGGAATGCTCTGCTCATAGTAAGAGTGAATCTGAGGAGCTGAATGATGAGGAAGAAGAAGAAGGGCAATCACAGGAATACTCTGCTCACAGCAAGAGTGCATCTGAAGAAATGAATGATGAAGAAGAAGTAGAAGCAGAAGCCGCCTGAGAAATAGCATATCAAACTAGGGTTTCCTCCCCTGAGAAACCTAATCAGGAGGGCGAGAACACTGAAGAAGTGTTCCAAGCAGAAAACATGGATATAAGCCAGGGCAAGGGTATAATCCCTAAAGAACAAATCCCAAGTTCAAGAAAAGAAACAACTGTTCCTTCAAAGAAAACGAATTAAATCAAAAGGATGTGAAAGGAACAACAGAGACTACTAAATGTAGTAAAACAACTCAAACAACAAATAAGGATTCTAAAAATGGGGAGAATCTCAAAAAGAACCCTTGGAACAAAGGATGCAACCACCCATACGAAACCCCATAAAATGAAGACCAAAAGAACTCAAACTAAATCCATTATCATTCAAGACCACAAGGAACAACATGCGACTGTTACAAACGCAGAGGCCCAAACAGAAGACACACCAGTCTGTAATAAGGACGCCTAGACAAAGGCATTGTCCTCTAGCGTCACAACCGATCGGATAGTTCATGAGAAGGAAACACAAACTATAGGAACCATATGTCGCAATAAGGAGATCCAGGTAGATCTCCAACCCAAAAATGTTTTGATGGACAATGATCCGACGATAGTGAGACTTCAAAAGGTTCTGGCACAGGCCCAACAAACAATAGAAAATCTCACAGAGGAAATTGTTCCTTAGGAGAAATATCAGAAGTTACAATAGCAAGTAAAGAACATCAATGCATAGGAGAGCGAGGCTTTCGATAGATGACGAAGGGCAGATGAAAAACTTAAAAAGGTAACCAATAGAATAGACATAGTTATGAGCCAAATGGATACCCTATGTTCTCTCTATACTGATGTTCTAGCATGTAGGGCACCTGCCAAAAATTATGCTTTGTTTTTTATGGAAAGGTACTTACAATTAAAAATTAAGGCTGTCAAGGGAGGGGTGCCTATAGAGTTGAAAATTGTGGATGATTTTATAAACTGATGTAAACATTATGGGGTGAAAGTCCAACGATTGCTATGTGAGATTTATTTGCATAATCTTGTGTTGGATGGTGAAATGGAAGAGAACCCTAGCCCTTTTGTGGGTGATATTCAGCTTCAGGCATTCATCTCTTTTGTTGTTAACCAGATAAAGTGGCTTAAATTCCATAATACCTTTCAGAGATAGGAGAACGGGTTAGATCTGTGGGTAAGGGGTGAACCAAGAAACCCATTACAACTATGGAATAAGCATAGAAGCTTAATGAGAAAGAAGGGTGTGATCTAGACATTGGGACCCATTCACACAGCAGTTGCCCACCAAGGGGTAGAATACTTCCTATCCATCAAAGACCTTGCCATAGTAGCAGCTAAACTCCGATGGAAGACTTCCAATCAGAATGTTTAGGACAGAGAGCCATTCCATTATGAAAATTTTAAGTTAGCTGTTGATCACCTGGTTACCTATAGTAACCTCATCCTGAGAGAAGGCTCGTATTGGTTAGGTTGTAGGTTTCGAAGTCCAATTATCTGGTATCCTGCACCAGGGTATAAGGCCCTGTATGAATTTCCTAAAGGCCAGACAGGGCATATTTTTGAAGTTTTAGCTACACATAATGGTTTTAGATCACTGCATGAAAATACTTCTCTAGCCTATTCCCTAAATTCCTTGCATGTAAATTACAATGTTTTCATGAGGGCATGCAAAAGGGTAAGCAGGGGGTGTGTTGAGCATTAGAAATGGTATGTATTTACCATTTATTTCTTTATCTTTTCCTTTAAATCATAACTCCTTTACATTTTAGATGGTAATATGTCAAAGAATTATGATAGAGCTAAGGAGATTTTTGATTGATACAAAATAACTAATTATTGTCTTTTTCTATGCAGAAAGTGAAGGAAATAGAAAATCATTATTCAGGAGGAAAAGACAAAGCAGAAGCAACTACTATCCCTTTGACAAGAAGCCGTATCCAGACGAGGAGATCAATATCGAAGCGCATGGTCCAGGAAAAGAAAGAGAAAACGTGGCATCAACGCAAGAAGACAAAACGATAAGCTGGAGATCAAACATATGGTGAATCCCTCAGGATGCTTTGATCCTGAGGGATCGTTGCTTGAAGACTTATCTGTATTTTTGATACTTCCACCTGGCCATTATAAAAAGGGACAATGCTGCTAGCCAAAGGGGCAGATATTATTGTCAATTTGCATGACTTATTGTTGTAATCTTAACTTTGATTATCGACTCTCTTTAAAGAGCGATAGCTGTAACTCTGCCATTTATGATTAATATATAACTCAGTTGTTGTTTCGTTATCTGATCCTGGAGTAAATGCAGAAGTGCTTCCCTGGTGGCTAAGGGCCTGGCCCTAGTGGATCACTTGCTTCTTGCATCATTATTTTACGATTACGGTCGTGTGTGGTTTGATTTCCTTTGCATTTCTTTAGTTTGTTTTACTCAGTAATATTTTGTTTCTGAAAATTTCATTGAATTGCTCTATTATATCGAAATCGTAATTGGATAGCAAGATTGTTATTTACAACCGAAGATGTTATGCTATTCATTCTGAAATAATATTGCACTGTCTAACTCGGATTCTGCTATTCATTTACATATTGATATTGTTGTTCATTTATAGTTGTGATTGTTGTTCATTTAGCTATGGTTCACTTACAATTGTGATTGTTATTCATCTAATTACTGTTACATTATAACTGCAATTGTCGTTCCTTTATAACTATGGTTAATGCCCATTATGCTAGAATAAGATTATTGATTCTATAGTCACTGTGTGTTTACACTTGATTAAGTTTGTTGTTCCTTTCTTGGTTAAAGATTGTTGTTCAATTCCTTTCGGTTAAGATTGCTGCTTAATTCATTTATGTAGATTAAGCTTTGTTGTTTGATCTTTTCAATAGATTAGTTGTTGTTCCTTTTCTTCTAATTGAATTGTTATTTCCAGTATTTGCATTAGTGTGAATAGAAAGATCCACAACTGTAACAAACATTGACTACTGATGTCTAAGTTCTCAGATTGGAGGTCTTGTCTATAATTGATTTCCATTTATATTAGTTTATAGGGGAAAGAGTTATCATTACTACATCCTCGACTGATGATTGTTGTAGTTCCTTGAGTGAAGGATTTTAGTTGCAAAGAATTTATGTCTCTTGCCATTACAATTAGATTTTGCTTCCAGCATTCATCTAATTTTGCAAAGCACTATACTACAAATATTACTCTTGAACAAGTGACCGCCTCAAACTGAGTACACTCTTGAGATAAAAAATCATACCTGGATTGATAATTAATGTATGGTAAATAGGGGTTAAAAGACACCTTTTTATCGCTCAACAATAACCTTTGACGTTCCCCTTTGTGACAATTCAACTACCCTCATGACTCTTCACCAACTCTATGACTATTACATCCAACTATTGACACTTGACTTACACTTGACATGACTCAACATTACAATGCACATGTACGCATGTGAGACAACATGGCTTGAGCAAGCCTTGCAAGACATCACTGACACTGGGTCTTCTATGGTGAGACCAACTCTTTGACATGATTTTGATGGTGAAGCTAGTGAGCTGATACCAAGCTTGGTCATTTGTGATGGTGTGTATGCACCTCATGGTGACACCTTGCTGAAGCGAACTCTTGCCTCCGTTGCAACCGGCACATTGGTTCGGCCCCTTCATCCAACTCTTCTGTTAATGTGTGCATGGTATTCTTGGGTGTAGCTGAACCGAGAACACACTGATGGATAGTGCTCGTGCTGGTATTCAAGTGTGTGATGGTGGTGTTGAAGCCCCGAAAATCGGGTCGACAACAAGGGGGATACCCACCCGGTCCGGACCTTGGTTGGCAGCTCCTTATCCGTTTGGTATAGCGAGTCCGACTGGGGATAATGGGACTAGTTTCCCAATCTAAGGGGTGTGTGTGTGTGTAGAGTTGGATGATGCTGATCTAGGAGTATTTAAAGCTAATTTAATTCAAACTTCTAAACTAACTCTATGCTATTGTAATCTAATGAGAAACAACACATCTAATCTACGCTAACCCGGGGTGTATTTCTTCTATTATGCGATCTAAAGAGATTTCGAACAATAACTGGTAATAAAGATCATTCAGCTATCATAAGAATAGAAATCAATTAAGATAAACCATTCTGCATAAAAAGTTAAGCAAAACAGTTGTGAACAGCATATCGCATAATAAGTTATTCATATATCAAACACAAATAAATGACTCCACCGTACAGAAGTGCCAAATGGTAACCCACATATTCATGCATTAACATATAAACAACTGAAAACTGCATATCACTTTAAGAATATAAGCAGAAATTGGTCAAGAGATAAAAGTACCATTTATGACTGGTTCCACTCATAAGCTTCAAGCAATAACGATTTATCTCTACTTGTTCTAACATCTACTAAGAGTACAAAAGTGCAACATCAGTAGCAGACATTAAATGAAAACATTGATAAATCTCGATCCATCCATTCATCAAAAACCCCCTCCGAGGGTGCAAAAGTGCATGTTCTGAGGACAAGTTTTTTGACAAATTTCCGGACCCTTCTCCAAATGCCTGAGAAGGGTTTAAATACTGCTAACTAATTAATCTTAATTACATAAATTTAGGACACGGTTTCAAATGACCGCCCTTCTACTAAAGCAAATTTATTTCTAAAAATTGAATCTAATTTCTAACCGTTTCTGTATTTGCTCCTTAGTGCTGTAAGCAATGCAACATTCGCCTGGGAAGAGTCGGCTGGTTGTCTTCTTCTTTCGTTTGAGCTATGAAAATAGAAATAACAAGAGCTGGCACCGCTTTCTGACAAACTAGAAGATATTTTCGAAAATCTTCCTATGGCTTGGTGTATTCACTGTGTGTATACTTGGTAATAAACCAATTTCTCTCAAACTGATTGTGTTGTTGCTATTTCAGTTTCCGGCCTTGCGAATGACTGAATAAGTTAGGGACTTTGCTTTCTGAACAATTTTTTGTATTAAAAACTGCTTCCGTTCTTTGTTCCAGGCTTTTCTGGTGCGTTTTCCCTCTTTAGCGTTTTTCTTTTTGCTTTACCCAGTCTAAGCTTCAGGATCTTTTGTAAACATGCTGCTTTTGTGCGCCTTTGACTCTGAGTCTTGGATAGTCTATTGCCATCAGTATCTGTTGAGTGATACTCTGGAATCCGTAGTTCTGCTGCATGTGGCATCCGTTTGTGAAGGCATCTCTTCTCTGTTCTCTGAGTATTGACGCTTTCCCCTTTTCCTTAGATTTTTCCTGCACAATGCTTTATGTTAGTTACTGTCTTACAGTTTACGCAAAGGAAAAGTGTAATGAAAAAAAGATTGACATGAAAGCTTTAAGCTCTAATGAATGCATAATCATGACACTCATAATGAACTGACTCTTCGAAAAAACACAACACAATACTTCTTGGATACTTTGGCGTACAATCATTAATTTCTTTTAAGGCGCACGCCCAATTTTGGTCTACAGACAGCTTTCCTTGAACACTGTGTCAAGGAAATTTTGTGATGAGTGATTTCTGCGACTCGTATCGCAGTATCGAGGATTGCGTCGTCAAGGTGTGTCATCACAGGAATTGATGGTCGCATTCATCGCAGATCAAAATATCGCAGATCGCACTTAATCATCCAATCATTGTGTGTTGCTTATGCGATGTTGCGATATGCGACGTCGCATATCGGCGGTTGGCGATTCCTTAAGTTTTTCATTTAAGAGCACTTCACAATATAAGCGATGCGATGAATTTCGTGTCGCTTCTTTGCAGCTTATTATGCGCATAGGAAAACGTTTCACTCTCTTCTCGCGATGCGATACAGCTTTAGGGAGTTAAAATACAAAAATTTTGATAAAATGTTTTTTGGATTTTTTGTTAAGGGTCCCCATTTGCTTGGTGTTATTGCTAATATCAAACAAAGAGGGGGGTTGTTGGTGACCACAACAATGGCGATTCACTGTGAAGAACCAGTTATCTCTGCTTTTCTATTGAATTTCAACTTCCGAAGCAGAAAAATTTTCATATGTCTAAATTTTGTTATGGACAGATAGAGTACATTACGCCTTATCCTATCAATGATACTTTGTCTCAACCTTTTCATATTCCAATTGTTTGTTTCCTCAGGCTTAGTTCTTGTATTCACACCAAACATTACTTGGTCTTTTAAAGATAAAATAAGGTTTTCTCTGCGTGCTGGCTTTTAAAATATGCTCATTTGTCGTAGGTAGAGCCTCTGCTGCCCACAAGTGTCCATAACCTCGACAGGGTTACCTGTTACCCAGCAATGATCCTTTATCCTGCTTGAGGTTATTTACAACTTTTCAGAGGAAAACCCTTTTTGACACTTTTTCCTTTTTTATTCTCTAAAGAATAATGTCTTGGTTTGGTGGCCAAATTATGACACAGTCATTCACTTGATTTACACTTTTGCTGAACAAGCTGGCTCGTGATGAGACCCCTTGTCTTTTGATTGCAACAATCTTGAGTCGTTGCCCTGTTTTGGTAGACAGTATTGGCAAAGTCAGCAAGTTATAATACCTGTGATCATGATAAGCTGGCTCGTGATGAGACCTCTTATTCTTTGAGATACAATGTTTTCTCGAATTGTTCCTCTGAATGCTGCGATTTCCTTTAGCAGGGAGGAAGTCATTGTTTTTCCTTAAGAAAGCTCTGGACGACAATAATAGAGTTTGAAAACAGCAGCTTTACAGAGAATATTTATTTTATTATTGATACCTTTCATTGTGCTGATATAAAACAATTTCTTACCAAAGGTTGCTTTCATCAAATTTTTGAAGTTGAAACTAGTATCATCTTTAGGCTAAAGTTAACTCTACCTGTCAATAATAAAGATCAGATTTTTCGAAAATTTTTGCTACTTGTACAAGCGAAAAGCTCAAAATCTAATAGAGAATTGGCGTCTTTTTCATGAACCCTTTTAGTGACCATCTACAACTGGTTTTATTTATAAGAAAGAGAAAAACAAATAAAAAGTAAAACTATCCTACAAAAATAGAAGAGTGATCTTCTATGGAAAATATATTTTAAGAATATGTCCATTAACAGGCAAAGAATCTCTTCTACCTGCCAAATCCTGCAACACAAACGTCGATGGGCCTATGACTTCTACAATATGAAAAGGACCAAGCCACAGTTTCTGAAATTTCGTATGTTTGCCCTTTTCTTCATGAGCCTTATCCCATTTCAAAACTAAATCTCCCATCTGAAAATTCTTTCTGGTCATTATGCTTGAGTCAAAAGAGGATTTTATCAGCGCTTGGTGATGAGCATGGGTTTTCTTAGCTTGTTCTCGTCGTTCTTCTAATTTAATTATTTCCATTTGTCTTAGTTGTATGGAGGAGGTAGATACCTCATCGATGTGTTGTACTAAAGACAAAGAGGGGATGACTAAGTGAGTTGGAAGAACCACTTCTTTCCCATAAACTAAATTAAAGGGAGAAGTGTCGATTGAAGCTTTCTTCGTTATTCTATCTGCCCATAAAGCATTTACCAACGCTTTGTGCCAATTCTTTTGGTTTTGGTCGACTGTTCTTTTAATAATCCTGATCAAGTTTTTGTTGGTTGATTCATCCAATCCATTACCTTGCAGATAGTAGTTGGTCGAATATTTCAGTTTGAACCCTCTTTTAAGTGCAAACTCAGTCATTGTATTTCCAGAAAAGTATGAAGCATTATCAAACATTAAGGCCGTTGGCAATCCAAACCTAGTGATTATAAATTGATCTATGAATTCAATAATGTTTTCAGAATTAGCTGTCGTGAGAGGAACTGCTTCTACCCATTTAGTAAAATAATCTGTTGCCGTGAGGATGTACCTATGCTGTTTAGAAGAGTGAGGAACGATCTCACCTATTATGTCCAAGCCCCACTGACTGAATGGTTGCTCGATGTTAACTGGCTGTAGTGGCATGGACGATTTCTTTTGTTTCCCTCTAGCAGTCTGGCAGACTTGGCATTTCCTCACGTAACTGTGTGAGTCTTTGAACAGCGTGGGCCAATAATATCCTGCACGTAAGATTTTATGTGCAGTAGTATCTCCATCATAGTGTCCACCCGCTGGTCCATCGTGGAGTTCTTGCAAAACCTTTTCGGCTTCAGTTTTCTCAAGACACCTAAGAAGCACATAATCGTAATTCCTTTTAAACAGAACATCATTTATGAGCTGGTATTGTTTAGCTTTCAATCTCAGAGCTCTTTTCTTGGTGTGATCCAGGTGTGATGGAGCATACCCGTTCTTAAGATAATAAATGGTGTCAACATATAATGATTCTGCATCGTTTAGGCTTACCTCATACGTATGTACCTCTTCAGATGAATTCTCAGGAATTTGCGATGCTCCAGCCAACATTTTGCAGAAGCCTTGACCTCTTACAATGTTTGCTGGTTTGATCTCAAGATCGTATTCTTGTAAAGCGGTGATCCAATTTGCTCTTTTTTCGCCCACATCCTTCTGTATCAGAAGGTTTCTTAACGCTGGAAATGGTACTATGACCTTAGTATGGGCTTTAAGTAAGAAAGTTCTGAAATATTTGATCGCTTTGAAAACAGCATATGCTTGTTTCTCCATGTCTGAATAGTTTAGTTCAGGACCTTGTAAATTTGAGCTAAAAAATGTGATTGGAGCTTCCGTTTTCTCTTGATTTGCTTGAGTTAGAATCGTGGCATAAGATTTCTCTGAGGCAAATGTGTATAAGATAAAAGATTCTGAAAAATTCGGGGTCGCTAAAGATGGAGCGTTAATGATAGCTTGTTTGATCATGTTGAATGCTTCATGCTCATCTTGACCCCATTTAAAATTTGAATTCTTTTTAATCATATTTTGCAAAGGAGAAAAAATATGTGAAAAATCTGGGACAAATCTCTTCACAAAATTGATTTGACCGAGGAAAGATTGCATGGCTTTTTTGTTATGAGGCATGGATATTTCAGAAATTTCTTTGATTCTGTCAGGTTCAATGTGAATACCAGATTTTGACACTATGAATCCTAGAAGTTTTCCTTCACTTAATGCGAAAAAAGATTTCTTTGGGTTAAGTGAAATTCCATACCTTAAACATCGTTGAAATATTTGTTTCAAGTCTTTGAGATGGTCGCTTCGCTTCTTGGAGTACACTGTTATATCATCCAGGTAAATCACTACAGATTTATTGACTAAACCTTTGAATGCGATGTCCATGGCTCTCTGAAATGTAGTGCCGGCATTGATCAAACCAAATGGCATCTTCCGATATGCG
Organism: Pinus tabuliformis; assembly: GCA_031772625.1. NCBI lineage: Eukaryota > Viridiplantae > Streptophyta > Pinopsida > Pinales > Pinaceae > Pinus > Pinus tabuliformis. The sequence continues at coordinate 252,566,638 of CM062812.1, read as the reverse complement.
TATGTGCCCCATTTAGTTTGGAATGTGGTTTTTAACTGATCATCGGGATGTACCAGCACTTGATTGTATCCTGAAAATCCATCCAAAAAAAACATTAATTCTGAGCCTGCTACTGCCTGTAATATCTGCTCTATAGGTGGGAGGGGAAAATTGTCTTTTTGACAGGCTTTGTTGAGATTCCGGAAATCGATACAAATTCTAATATCTCCATTTTTCTTTCTAACGGGTACCATATTGGAGACCCATTTGGAATGTCTGACAGGGAAAATTATTCTGGCTCTCAACAACTTATTTAGCTCAGTTTTTATCTGATTTTCTAAATTGGGGTGGATTTTTCTGAGTTTCTGTTGGACAGGTTTTTCATTTTCAATCATAGGGATAGTATGTTGAATGATAGAAGTGTCATATGTCTTCAGCTCATCGTAGTTCCAGGCAAAATCGTTTTTTGTATTGTCTCAAAAGACGGATATACGCTAATTTTTCTTCAGGGGCTAGGCCGTGGCCTAGATTAACGTTTTGTGGTTTATCATCGGTTCCTAGGTTTACTAATTCGTAGTTCAGATTCGAACTGTAGAGCTTAGAATTGGTAGACTTTTTAAACCAACTTTTCAAATCGTATAAGTCTTCTAACTTAACCACCAATTTAGGTATAGCATTATCAATGCTATTTTGTTGTATTTGGTGATCATGATGGTCTTCGTCGATTATTTGATTTGAGTAGGATCCTTCAGAAGTGAGGAAATTTATAATGTTAGGATCGTCATTGAATACTCTCCAGTTTGTAATGTTGTCAGGGATGGACGGTCTAAAGATTAATTCTATTGAGAATCTATCTGGACTAAAATCTTCGGAGGGAATAAGTCTAGAGGCTACGTTAGCTACCAGGTTTGCGCTCGCATTTTTGAGTCTTGGGATTGACGAAATATTGAATGCTATGAAATGTGCAGTCAGATCTTGTACTAAAGATTGATAGTGTTTCAAATGACCTGATAGGCAATGTATGGTGTTACGTACCTGTTTGACAACAATCTCAGAGCCTCCGAAGACTTGAAGGTACTTAACGTTCAACCCGATTGCTTTGTATAGGCCTTGCACCAAGGCCTCGTATTCCACTGTATTGTTTGTGCAATCGAATTCAAGTCTGCACGTAAGCATGGTCTTATTTCCGTCTGGGCTAATCAGAACGCATCCTGCTCCTGCTCCCTCATTAGATTTAGAGCCATCAAAATATAATTTCCAAAACAAAGATGTATTTACAGGGTTATCTAAAAAATTAACACACTTTGAATTATCAGTTTGGGAAAAAATTTCGACTTGGGACAAAACTGAATTTTCTAAGTGTTATAGATATTTTTGTGCTTTACAGCTATAAGCATGAAATGTCCATAATCCAAGGGATCCAAAGTCCCTAAACATGTTGTTCCTACCCCTAGAGGAACAAGGCTAACAAACCACAGCAATTCACAGAAGTTCTCCACCAAAAACTGCTCAAAAACAAGTCAATTCAGAATCAATTTAGAGGCTCCACTAGCTGCCTGCGTTGAAATGCAGAGGATACACTGGCTAGTTGCATTGCAACGCAGGTGGAAGCACTATCAAGGTGCATTGAGTGGGAAATGACAAATGGCAGGGTCCTTTGTGCGAGGTGTAAAGACTGTGGAAGCTTCCAGAATCTTCCTCCATGACACTTGCCTTGATGAGTTCGACTAAGTGATGAGTAAGAGGCTCTTAGTCTCCAAGTGGAAGCAAGAACTGACAGAGAGAGAGGACACTAGTCAGATCTCAAGTTGACTCATCCTCTCTCCAAACATCTATATATGGATCTCTCCTCCATGAGATCAGGGGGCTGGAATTTTGTTATTGCAAAGAATTGTTGTTGGTTTGAGATTGGAATCATTGGGTGCTTAATGCTTTGAAGGGAGGTGAAGAAAGGATTTCATTCGCTGGGAGGTAGATGCTGGATTGGAACTCTCTTGGTTGTATCTTCTCCTGAACCTTGTTATTTCATCAATAAAGCTATCTTGGTTTCTCCTATATACTGATGTGTCTTTGATGTATGATTGCATTAGTATGTTTAGTTTATTTCTAATCCTGAACTAGTTATGAATATGAATCTATGTCTTTGCGTAGTGTTCCCTTCTTGTGATCTTGCAGGAACCTGTTGAAGCTGGGCGAGTGAGAAGGCAAGTAGCTGGGAACTCCCAAAGAGAAGAGAAACCGGATCGAGGGACAAACAAAAGACACCGGTTAGTCCATCCATCTCTCTTCATTCTTAATTCATAAAGGAAGAATACTAGAATAGCTGTTTCTGTTTGTTGCTAAGGCACTGTCACACCTTAGGTGGATAGGATCGTCCTGCATAGGCATTTTTCCCCACAACAAATTGGAGACTCCGCTGGGGAGATCTGTTTAGTCATTTTATTTGTGTTTCTATCATTGTTTGTTTCATAGACTCAAGAGCAACAATCAAACTGCATCTGCTATTCTCAGATGCAAAGTAGACAGCTGCTGCTTTGATCCAATCACTGGATTTGTCTATGATATGAACAATGGACTCACAAATGATTTGATGATCCTTTGTGATAGATCTTAGCCCTCCTTCAAATCATCCCTTTGATTGTACCTTGCTTGTTGCTTTTATTTGGCCTGAAACCGTAGATTAATCAGCAAAACGTGACCCAGAACCCAGAGAAGAACTCTCGTTTCTTCTCCAGCGCAGGCTCTGTGAAGAGACTCTGCATTTCAACGCAGTTCCCGTGAAGGCTACCTGCATTGCAATTCAGTTTCTCTGTTATACAGGTGCGCTGATCCAGCTTAGGCCTTGTGCAGCTGGGGTTCTCTGCTCTGTTTTGCCTTGTTTTGATCTCTGTTTTTTGCAGCCTGTAACCAGCAAAGGTACCTGTCTGATAACCCCTTTTCTCTGCTTTAATTCTGCCTCCTTTTGTACAAAAAGACTGTGAGTGTTTTTATGTGTTTGTGGCATCATTTACAGTTTTCCATTGCAAGAGTGAAATAGTCATCCTGTAGCCCTTGATTCAGATCTGTTGATTGTGGTCTTAGGAGAGAGTTCATTGACTGTTTACAGTTGGTTATACATTTACTTTTGCTTTTGGTTTGAGTTTGTCTCTTTTAAGTGTCGAAACAAGTGTTCATTTCGAAAATCGTAAAGCGTTGTAATCTCTTCTACCCTTTCTGATTTCGAAAAAGTAAACTTGTTTGTATTAGTCATTTAAAAGCAAATTCAAAGTTGTGCAAAAAGCTTTCTTTTTAGGCATCAATATTAAGAAAGCAGAAAACAAACACTTGCATTGTGCATTTGCATCTTGATAGTGTTAACACCCAGGTTGTTCCCTATGACTCCCAAGGGAATACAGCCGGGGTAACCACTAACCAATCTTTGGGTTACAGTTCCTAGCCTAACTGCAACCAGAGAGGGCTCTCTCTTTATGATTTGTCTCTGTTATGATGGTGTTTTAGGCTAGCTATTATGCTCAGGTTTTGGTTTATGTTTTGGTTGAAGGATTTCTTTCAGGTCTTATGAGGCAGTGTTTAGATAGTATAATACCATTGGGCAATGGAGTCTGGAGTTGTGAAATGATCTGATACGCTGGTTTGGTGGTGTTCAAACTGCAGGGCCTATTGTGTATTTTAAACAGACAAACTAGATCAAATGGCGATACATGTCGACCAACAGAAAGCAATTAAGAATTTTCTATTGAGCTGGTGGGTGAAGGTGAGCACACTGCACAGGAGCAAAACTTGAATTCCTGTGACAAAGGTCACTGTGATAGATGCATTCTGAAAGTGCAGCATTTAAGAATTGCACTTAACTAGATTACAGCTGAAGAAAACATTGATAAGCAACGCAGATTGAACTCAGGGTACTCAGTGAATAGATCCTGAAAGCTATTCTTTTTCCTTGTTGCTTAGTATTGAAAACAGATTACATATATGGATTTTAACAAAACAACTAATTAACAGAGAGAGATACAGAGACTTATTGTATGATGAAATACACAGGGATCCAGTAGTTATCAACAGACACCAGAACGCATCCAACACCTCAGAAATCCGAGAAATTCCATTGCTTTGCTCTATTAACTTCTGGAAAGGATTGCAGCATAAGAACTTCTTCAGGAGAAATCAACAACAACCCTTGCAATCTTATGCGAAGGGGACTTTATAGAAATGCGTATACAAAATATCTCAGGCATTGAGTCATCTGAGAGAGAAAATATCTTCATTATTACGTTCAGAAAGTAGGCAAGGAGTTATTACAATTTTGAATGCAGCGTAAATGCCCTTTATGTCTGTCAGAGGATTGTTTTGACTTTTGAGAGTCATTGAGTCGGTTGCATTACTCTGTTTTAATTCTGGAAATACGCATTTACTTTTGGCTGCGCAGTGCATTCTCGGGTTTGCCAGCTGTGGTCTTCTATTTCTGCTCTGTTGGCCGCTAGATCCGCTGAGTTGGCTCAGCTTTGATTTATGCTGCATGCTGACTTTGCTGAACTGTGCTTTTTATAAAAAATTGTAATAAAACAGAAATTTGGTGAATGCCTTACTGATTACAAAATTCTCTGTATTGCATCTGTCCACCATTCCTGTGTAGGGAGCTGATGCCTGAGGATGGCCTCCATTGTTTCCTCTGCTTCTGTATATTTGAAAAAATTTGGGGCCACATCAAACAAGTGATTAATTTCATTCATTATAAAAAGTAGATTTTCTATCTTGCTATAGAAAATCTGTCCTGTAATAGGCCCTGTGTCTTCTGAAGTGCTGGCCTTCTCATTGACCTGTGCTGAGGCAAAAACATTTACTCTTTTAGCATACTGTTCATGGGTGAATAATTTCCCTCCGCTGTTCAGTAAGCTAGGGAGTCCTCTACTCTGCAACACCTGAAATTTCTCCATGAACCTATTTACCTCTGTCTGCATATCCTGGGTTCTTCTGTCCAATGTCTGCACTAGATTTCTAAGAGTAAGAACCCTCTTGATCATTTGAATGGTCTCAGTTCTATTTGTGATTCCAATGGTGGCTAACTGAGAACTTGTTTTGTGGTTAAGCACATTGATCATTCTTGTAGCAACTTCAGGCATATTTCCTAATAAGGCCCTTGATGTTCGGATTTCCTTCTGTGCCTTTGGGATGAGCTCTAGTTGCTCATGGATTGTCTCGATATATGGCCATTGATTGTTGATGGATTGACAAATATTGGACCATATCATTGCTCTGATCTCAGATATGATTTTATCTAGCTTGAGCTCATTCTCAAGCTCCTTGATCCTGTCTTTAAGGGCTTTGATTTCCCTGGCCTTTTCTCCCACCTCTCTTTTTGTCTTATCATGCCTTTCATTTACCTTGGCCAGCTTTTCCTTAGTTTCATTCAGCTCTGTCATCTGGGCTTCCAAAATTTGTATTTCATTCTTTAGCTTCTGCATATCTAGGCTCTGATCTGTGCTGATGGGTGCTGCTGAAGTAGATGTGGCTGTTTGTTCAGCCTGCTGAGGTGGAGGCACCGTAGTAGGAGCAGTCTCCTCAAGATTGATGACTTGAGGAGGGGGCTGAGATGTCTGCCCTTCTTGTGCTTGTTTTAATGATGCTTGTAGAGCCGCTTGTGTAGCTTCATATTGCCCCAATTTTTCTTGTGCCTTCACAAGCTCTTTGTAAATGGAGACTAGCAGGGTAGTAGAATCCTGCTCATGCCTTTGCTTTGCTATCTCATCAGTCTGTGGATGGATAGTGGCTGGAATTTTGATCTTCTTTCTTAGTGCAGCCATGTCAGCATCTCTAAGTTTCAGGATCTCTTGTATCCCTTTGATGTCATTGGGATTGTGCCCAATTTCTACAATGATTTCCTCCAGGGATTTTATCCTGTTGTCTTTGGCCTGAGAAGAGGCCCTCTCCAGTTCTAGCTGGGAAGCTGTGGCATTCAGACTGCTTGTTAATTTATAATTCTCCAAAGTCTTGTCGGCCAAGGAAGCATACACCATTTCGCCAGTTTGCTTATGCAGCTCAATTTTGTCCATAGGGTGTATGTCCTTGGCCAGGACCTCTAGGTTAGTCCTAAGATAGTCAGCAGTGGATTGTGGCTGGAGCGCCGTAGGCATAAAGTGACTCATAGTCAGTTTGCCTTCTTCTAGATCAAAAGAAGACATCAACCTTTGTTGATTAGAGGGAGCCAATTTCAGCAAATGGTTGTATAATTTTATCTTCATAGGTTCACCTCGCCTCTTCATATCTATAAATTGCTGCTTTATGCCTACCTCTGCTTCCCTCTGCTGGCTGGAGGAAGTGACTTCTCCTCCAATGGTCCTGTCTTGATCATGGTGGAAGGAGCTGACCGAGGCCTCCCTACTGGGCGGGCCCATACCCATTGCCTGTCTAATTGCTTCATCTTCCTCGGGGAAATCATTCAATCTTTGTCTCTTTTCCCCTTGATTGATGGATGAGGTCATGGGGGTTTCTCTATCCCTCTTTCTGCTTAGGTCCTCCTTCTGTGGGGTTTGGAGGACTGAAGCATCTGTGATGATTTCAGGCCTTGAGAGTTCCTCATTTTGGGCCTGTTGCTCAGTAATATTTGGGGTATCTATCACATTCTCTTGCTGTAAAGGCTGCTGAGTTTGAGTTTGCCCTTCTCCTTGCTGCTGTTGTTTTTGTTGCTGTTCCTGCTGTTCCTGCTCCATCTCTTTACCTTTGCCTTTTTCTGAGATGTTTTCACCAGTTCTTGTAGCTTGATGTTGGGCAATTGAGGAGGACGCTGCTGCTCCAATTTGTGTGCTTGGCAGTGAGGTGACCTGTGAATAAAACTCAAGGTCAGCCATCTTCTTAAGGTTTCTTAGAGCTCTTTGATTAAGCTCTTCTTGGGTCACATTTTCTTCTAAAGTTCCTCTTCCCCACTTGCTTTGGTTGGCATATTTTTCTAAGTGAGGAAGGCTATAATGACCATAAGCAGATAATTTGTATTTGAGCCTCCTCATTGTAATGAACTTGTTGGGGTCATAAGGTTTCCATATGAAGCTGTATTTGAGACCAAGGCCCCCAAGTATTCTATCTGCCTCTCTCCACCCTTCATCCCTTTCATTGAGAAGGAAATGGCCAAGTTGATTTCTGACTTTTAACTGTGCCTTCTTACCTTTTCCTGAAAAGTGGAACATATCCACATAACCAAACTGCCTGAAGTATTCCAAGGCAAGTAGCCTCATAGGCACAAATCTAGGTAGTTTAAATGGGGGCAACTCACACCCATATAGTCTGATAACGGTGTGGTGTTGGTAGAAATACCAATCCCCAATACTGTATGCTTTTGATAAATGCAGGAGTCTTTGCATTTCGTCTGTCAATCTGGGAGGAGGTGAACCCAACAGTAGAGTCAAGGCTGGATGGATGAAAAGATCAATAAATTCGCAATAGGTGTATGGAGAACAGCTTACTATGTGAAAAACGGATGTCCAATACACTACTGATCTCAGATTGCCCTGTGCATCTTCTCTCTTCTTTGGGAAGGAGAACTTATCATGCTGGAAGTATAGGAGCAGATGATATAGGTAAGAGGTGTATTTAAATACCCTTTCTCTTGACAGGTTCATCAACTGCTCATGCATCTTATCTGATATGTATGTGGCATAATCATAGTAGATTGGTTTCTTTCCTGGGGAAAACATAAGCATCATTTGTAGAACAGTTTCCTCCACATACTCCACTGAATCATATCCCAAGATGGGACTGATCATGTCAACAAGGTCCAAGCCCAACTGGTTGAGGTAGACAAAATGGATGGGAGGAGTTTGCACAGTATCAGCTTTGATGAAAATCTGATTAAGCTTTGTGATCTGTGCCTCTGTTATCCTGGCTCCCTGTACTATTAAATCAGCTAATGATAGAGGGACCAACTTTTGATCTGTCTTGAACTGCAACATCTCCCTGATGGCCTCAGGGGTAATGAGGAACAGAATTGAGCCTGAAGAGTCCAGCACTGCCCTCTGGGATGCATCATAGTAATCAGCAACTAAGTGGATAAGCTCAGGGAATTGATTAACCTGAGGAAGCTTGAATATTGGGAGAAATGAATCCCAAATTCCCAGGATGTCTGTCCCCCTCTCATGTTTGATCTTTATTTCATTTAGGATTTGTAAATGGAACCTGCTTTTGCTCAACATTTCCTCTGATATCTTGTAGTCCAGGTCTGCTAATGCTCTTGTGTCCAATGCTCTATTAGGGGCATTCAGGGGAGCTACATTGAGGGCTATAGGAGCTACAGGGGGATCCATGACTCTTCTTGGGATGTGGTTCTTTTTTGAAGACTGTTGTTACTATGCAGAGTAACACCGACAAAGTTTCTTTGCAGACAATGATGGTTTTATGAGTGAAGGGTGAAGGTAAAGGCTGCAACAGTTGAAATACTGCCTTTGAGTGATTAGGTGGGTGGCAGAAATGCTCAGAGTATGCTTTTTTGTGGTGGATTTGTTTCCTGCAGGTGACGGGTTCACGATTGCGCGAACCAGCGACAGTTTACTTTCAAATTACCCACAGTGGTTCGACAGAAGTGTAGTGACGGCTCTGGTTCAGTCTAAATGTCAATTCAGTGGCATTTAACGGTGAATTTCGGGTCTTAAGGTCTGTTACTTATTGATACGCGAAATGCAGTGAAAATGGAGTTTCAGAGCTTAAATGAGGAATACCTGTAGAGTTGGACTGGTTAGAGCTTGCTGGCGCTGAAGAGATGGATGTTCTGGCGGTCAGGAAACACTTTTCCGCGGCTGGTGCAGGTTTCGTCGTGATTATGCATGCAGGATAAACAACGATGAATGCGCTCAAAATGGCAAAAAAAACACGAATTTTCGGCCAAAATAGACTTTTTGGTGATTTTGGCGCGAATTCGTGCTGACGTCATCATGACGTCATGAGTGGGGTCGGGGCCGGATGACGTCAGCAGGACGTCATCTGGCCAGGTGGCGGGGTCTGGTTGGTCCACTGGGGCAGTGAGATGGCAGGACAGGTGGACCAATCACTGGGCAAGGAAATGACAAGACGGCGTACCTGGGGTGACGGAGCGATGACGGGTTGCTGAGGTCACGTAGGCGGGAACGGCAAAACCAGAAACCGCGGCGGTTTGATATCGCACCGCCTACGGTACGATGGCGGTTTGCAGCAGTAGTACCTCCGACGGATTGTGGAGCCGACGCGTGGATACAGCGTGACGTAACCTTTATACGGCCGTCGGGAGGTAACTTTCGGGCATCGGATGAGCTCCGACGCTATAGTGGCCGTCAGATCTGGAGGGGCCAAATCGGACGGTGATCGGAACACTGACGTGACAGGGAGATAGCGCGCTTAATTCTCGGACGTCGGAAGGACTCCGACGCGATCAGGGCCGTTGGAACGGGAGGTATTTGATCGGACGGTTGTCGGGACAAGTAAAGTGACAACCAAGTACGGGGAAGGGGAGGGTTAAAATAATGTTTTTTCTGGGAATTTGCGCGATGGCGGAGACTATGTAAAAGTGGGTTTTCACGTTTTGTTTGAAAATAGCTCCGCCCTTTAGACTTAGCATAAAGAGAACATGTCGGTTTTTCATGATTTTTGGCCATTTGAAGCGGGTGAGGGTAGAAATTAGGCTTTTTAGGGGTTTTTATGTGCAAAAGGGGGTCAAAATGAAGGAATCAGCTCATGAAGGGGAAGAGGTACTTGGCCTAGGTTCATCAACATGACCAGGTGTCATTCGATCCCTGACTCAAGACTTATTGGCTATAATACCAAGGGGGTGGGTATTTATAAGATTTTGGGGTTTATACACCATGGTGTTAGTAATATTAGGGAAAAAGGTGATATAAGGGATTTATATAATAGGGTTAGTGTTAGCATGGATAATGGAAGTGAATGAAGGGGAAACCATTAAGTTTATTTAAAACAAACTTGGTTTTAAGAGTAGATCAAAATGAAAAGAATTTTAGACAAGAAATGTGGCTTCCAAAAGATTTGATTTCAATCATAAAACCACAAATAGTTCCTTGGAATGCCCACTCAAAGGGGATGTTAGTAAATGACATGGAAGAGGGATAAAAGGGAAATTAGACATGCTCCATAGCTTTCCTTTCTTTTTTGGATTATTATGATTGGAATTTGAATTGAAGGCCATCTCTGCCACTGCTTCTACCTACCCAGCTACTTAGCCTAGCATTTTTTGTTTCTGCTTGGAGGGTGCATTTAAGCTTGCAAACCCTTATTTGCCTTTTCTTTTCTTTGGCTTTTTCTTTTGTTGTCCTATCTACTTCTACCCTTATAGCTTCCAAGATCCCAGATTAAGCAGTTGGGAACTTTAACTTCTCTACCTGAGCTAGTTGTCTGCCAAGATTAAACAGTTTGGACAGACTTCTTTTTCTATTCTATAACCGAAAATTGAAAACATGGCATGATCCAGGTTAAACTGTTGGATCATCCACCAAAATTGAAATAAGGTCATCAACATTGAAACACTTTACACACCTCTTGTTCTCTAGGAAATATGGGATCTTTGTGATATCAAAGCAGAGCATATTTGGACTTTCCCTTGCCAATCATGAAATATGAAACCTATTGGTATAGGTATCCAACAGTGGCTCCACATGGGGATGGTTTTTCTTTTGAAAGACCAAGAACAGCAGGTCAGATTGCCTTGCTCTTTCACTGCCCATACCAATCTTGAAATTTGCTGCTTTGATGTGTCAAAATTGTGTGCTTCTTTCTTGGAAGACCTCTGATTCTATTTGCCTTTTGCTGGTTGGTGAATCACTTAGAAAACTGCATTTTTACAATCTAAATAGAAAATAATATGTACATCTGCATATATACAAGGGAACCTCAGGTTGCACTCATGGGAAATAGTCAAAATAATGCTTCAGCATCCTGCCATTGACAGGACCTTCATCCAAGTCAGTTTCAGTTAGACTTTTGAGGAAGTAAGTGTTGTTACCTTGCACTGCTAGGACAGCAAATGGTCCTCTCCAAAGGGAATCAAATTTCCCATGTTTTCCTTTTTCTTCTCTCCTTGCATCCCACTTGAGGACTTTATCACCGATGCTGAAATCTTCTGCCTTAGTTCTTCTATCAAAGGCCTTTTTTAATTTTTCTTGTAATATCTGCACTCTGCTGAAAACTTGTTCTCTAGTTTGCTGTAAACAGATTATCTGATTGATCCTCCTTTGCATATCATTTGGCTCTGCTTGACTCTCTTGCAGAAGCTTCATAACCGGCACTCCTAGTGATGAAGGAAATTTGGCCTCTAATCCATAGACTAACTCATATGGGCTGGTCCCAATTGATCTTTTTGTTGTTAGTCTATCTGCCCATAAAGCATTGACTAGTTTCTTATGCCAGTTCTTTTTGTTCTCTTCCAGCACCTTCTTTATGATATTTATTAAGCTTTTGTTTGATGATTCAGCAAGGCCATTTCCTTGGGGATAGTATGCAGTAGAATGGCCCAAAGTAATGTGAAATTTATGGCAGAAGTTCACCATTTTCTTGGATCTGAAAGCAGCAGCATTGTCTGTTATTATTTTGTCTGGACAGCCAAATCTAGCCAGTATATTGTTTTCCAAAAACTGAATGATTACTGAATCATTTGCTTGTCTGCATGGGGCAGCTTCAATCCACTTGGTGAAGTAGTCTGTTGCTGTTAAAATCCATCTGTGTTGGCCTGAAGATGAGGGATGAATTTCCCCAATGAAATCCAAGCCCCATTGTTGGAAAGGTCTCTCTGTTGCAATAGGTCTTAAGGGGAGTGGCAGCAACTGTCTTTTGCCCTCAAATACTTGACATTGATGACATGAGGTGGTGAATCTCTTAACATCTGAGAACATAGTGGGCCAGTAATACCCAGCCCTCAGTATTTTGTCCACAGTGGACTTCCAGTACAAGTGTCCACCACAGTGTCCTGCATGAAACTCCTGCATGATATTGTTAGTTTCATTTTCCATTAAACAGTGCAGCAATATACCTTCATGGTTTTTCCAAAGCAAATTTCCATCCATCACACAAAATCTTGATGTTTTCATTTTTAAGAACCTACACTTAGTTCTGGACAGTCCTGGGGGAGCACACAGGTTTTGTAACACATAACAGATATCAGAGTACCAAGGAGATTGTTCAAAGGCTACATTGATCTTTGGAGTCGCCAGCTCTGTTTCACTGTCCAGCTGATTGATATCTAGGGCTTGGAAATTTGCTTCTGTCATTAATTTGGCCAAGCCTTGCCCTTTTATTAGCTTTGTAGGTTTTATTTCAATGTCAAATTCTAGTATGCTGGCAATCCATTTTCCTCTTCTGCCCTCTAAGTTTTCTTGGGTGAGAATGTCTTTGACAATAGGACTTGGTACATAAGCCACAACATGGGAATAAAGGATGTAAATCCTAAAGTCTTTAATGGCTTTGACCAAAGCATAGGCTTGTTTCTCCATAATTTGATATTTTAGAGGGGCATCTCTAAGAGCCCTGCTGAAGAAGGCAATAGGCTTCTCATTCCCTTGGTCATCTTTCTGTAATAAAACAGCAGCAATAGTATGCTGGGAGGCAAAAGAGAAGATGATGAATTCTCTGTCAAACTGAGGATTGGTCAACACTGGGGTTCGGGTAAGGGCCAGTTTTATACCTTCAAAGGCTTGCTTGGCTTCAACAGTCCATTTGACCTTTGAATCTTTCTTTAGCATATTGTTAAGTACTCTGATCAACTCGGCCAGATTTGGGATAAATCTCCTTAAGAAATTGATTTTTCCCAAGAATCCTTGCAATTCTTTTATATTTCTTGGGTGGGGCATTTGTAGGATCGCTTGTATCCTGTCTGGATCAATTCTTATGCCATCTTTAGAGATGATGTGGCCCAATAGTTTACCTTCCTCTAAACCAAACAGGGATTTTTTGGGATTCAACGAAATTCCATATTTCCTACATGTTAGGAAGATCTGTCTCAAATGTTTCAGATGTTCTTGGTCAGATTTTGAAATGGGTGTAAGATCATCTAAGTAAATGACTAGGAAGTCATGAATCTCTTTTGCAAAAGCAATATCCATTGCTCTTTGAAATGTTGCCCCTGCATTTTTCAATCCAAAGGGCATTTTTACATATTTGAAAGTTCCCCATGGGGTTGTGAATGCAGTTTTGTCTTGGTCATCAGGGTGTACCAAGATTTGGTTAAAGCCTGAGAATCCATCAAGCAATGACATCCTTGAAGCCCCCACCACTCTTTGGAGAAGGTGATCCATTTTGGGTAAAGGGTAGTTATCTTTGAGTGATACTTGATTTAGATTCCTTAAGTCTACACAAAGTCTAATCTCACCAGTCTTTTTTCTTGTAGGGACTAAGTTGGAAATCCATTCAGAGAATCTGATTGGTGCTATGATGCCAGCTTTGAACATTTTTTGCAATTCCTTTTCAATGGAAGGAAGGAGTATAGGATTGATCCTTCTCAACTTCTGTTTGAATGGTTTTTGATTAGGCTTGAGGGGAATGGTATGCTGAATGACAGAAGTATCATAGGACTTTAGGTCCTCATAGCCCCATGCAAAGACATCTTGGAACTCTTTAAAGAGGTCAATGTACTTGGGTTTTTGATTAGGGGGCAAAGAAGCAGACAGCTTTATTATTTTGGGCTTGTCAATGGTACCAATATTGCATTCTTCAATGGCTGCATCTAATGGCTGCATTTTTGGCTTCCTAGGGATGTCATTTGAATCAAAAATGTCCTCTAGCGGGGTAAGGCCTATTGGAAGGAAATTGTCTTTGAGTTGTATGATTTCAGCTTCAGCGCTGGTCACCTCTTCACAGTCAATTTGGTGAATTTGCTGAATGTTTTCGTTGTTGAAGATGGTTGGATTCAGTAGTTGTTTTTCTGTTCTAGGTGATATTGGATGAACCATTTGTTGAAACAGTATTTGTGATTGACTTGCTGACTCAGTGTCAATATTTAATCCCGCAAACTCTTGTTGTAAGGTTAGAAAATTGTTTATTTGCATATCATCCTCAAATACTTGCCATTCTTTAACATTGTTTGGAATGGAGGGTCTGTACTTGACCTCGGCTGTGAAGCAGTTGTTGGTTTCCAGTGGAAATTTGAAAGTGCTGGCAAATGTTGCCAAACTGTGTGCATGGAGATTGTGGCCCCTTGAAATTTTTGTGATAAGGAACTCAGAGAAAGTGTCCAATATTTCAATTACAGCAGACCTGTAAGACCTCAACCTTTTGTCATTGGTGACAAAACTTCCTTTCACTTGTTGAATCACTAGATCAGAGTCTCCCATGATCGAAACCGTAGGAGCTTGTAATGCCTTTACTAGCTTGAGACCTAGTAACAGAGCTTCATACTCTGCCATGTTATTAGTGCATCTAAAGTTTAACCTACAAGCTCTGCCTTCTGCATGGGTTTTCTCTTTGTTATGTATCCAAACTCCAGCTCCTGCCCCTAACTTGTTGACTGAGCCATCAAATTCTAAGACCCACAGGATATCTTGCTTGACAGGAGATTTAAAGATCTGTTCATGGGATGGCAATGTAAGCAGGAGTTGGGGTTTCTTCTTTGGCTTGTGTTCTAGGACAGTTTCATCACTGGATTGAAAATCTTTGACAACTAGAGGAGGGGTCGTGTCCAGTGCTTGACTGATCGATATTTTATGGGTGGTACTTCCTTGATTAATGTTTTGTTCTTGCATGAGTGTTTCGGTCCTAATGTCATTGTTTGAGAGGCTTGCGCTGTCATTGAAGAGAATGAACGAATCTATGTCTGAATGGACAGCATATACAGGAAAGTTTTGAGGATTTTCCTCACTGCTGACCATGTATTTCATGAGTGTTTCTCTGTAGAGTCTCTTTGGTTGCCCAAAGACAGAGATGGTGGCATATGACATATCTAATTGCAGGGAGCCTTGGAGTTTGGCTCCCCATGATCTTGATAACAGCATCCCATATTTAGGTGGGATATCAGCGACTACAACATCCATTAGAATGGTTTTGTTGGGGTATTGAACCAGAGACACACATAAATCTTTTATTAGACCTAAACACTTGACTTGGCTGGAGTCAAAGGAAAACAGGTCCTTGTATGGTCTTGTTATATCCAAATTCAATCTTTCCATGACTGCTTTTGGCATGAGGTTATGAGAGGCACCTGAGTCAAACATCGCATTATGCAGTATTTTGTCATGAATATGCAAGCTGACATAAAAAGGTAATATCCCTGTAACTGCTGTTTTTCCATCTACCTCTGGGCCAAACAGTAATTCCGGAGTGTCATCTAACACATTTACATCATCTTTGCTATTAGTGAGTTGAAGGGATTTCTTAATCTGTTGTTTATAGATGTCATGCTTAGCTAGTTCTGAGAGGGGAATTGCTATCTTTAGCTTACCAATCTCTGTGCCTAGGTCAAAAGGTTTATCAGCTTGGGTTTTGGAGTTATGGATAGCAGCCCTTTCTTTGCTCATTAAATCTTCTTGTTGGTTTTCATCTTGACTTTGAGACCTGCCCCTTTTACTCATGTCTTGAGGGGTAATATCTAAATCAGGGTGAGAGGACGACGTTGCCATAGGCTGATGTAGTGGTGACAAAAGTGTGGTGACCTCTTCAACCACTACTTCTTCTGTAGGCAAGTTTGTTTTGTCATTAGGTTCTGTGACTATGGTTCCTTTAGACTGCTGTTTATCTTTTATCTTTTCAGGCTGATTTACATTTACAGTTCTACTCCTTAGCTTGTACTGTTTATGAACTTCATAGACAGCACTATCATATCCTTGTTTAAAATCAAAGGATTCTCCAGATTTAGTTTGGAATATTTTGATTTCATCATCCTCATGATCCTCTTGTGTTAAGAAAACTTGGCTTTTACCATCTAGACCCATTAGATTAATCTCAGGGTCTTCATTGGGTTCAGTTGATGTTGAAGTTTCTGCATAATTTTCTTGGAAAGGGGGTCTAATGTCTTGGTCAGCACTTGTCCTACCAATGTTTTGGTTTTGGGTTCTCCTAAAATTCGGATTTCTAGGAGGGTTGTTTTGTGGTGCTTCCCATGATGACTTTCTTTCAACCGATTCCACTCTTTCACCCAATCTCTTCATGCTATTTAGTATTGCGTCCAGCTTTTGATCAAAGCCCGAGGGTTCTTCTTTGAAGGCAGTCCTTTTTTCCAACTTTGCCCTGTTTCTTTTGGCAATTAAGTTAGCTTCCACTGTGACAGCAACCCTTTGAGCTTCTTCAAGGGTTGGAGGATCCCTTTCCTTCAACTGATAGGCCATATCAGGGTCAAAACCATCAGGGAATTTATACAGGGCTAAATCAGGAGGAGGCCTTAAGTTCTGTGGGATAGCATTATATACATTGTTAAACCTAGCACAATATTCCAAAACTGTCTCCTGGGGACCTCTCTTAATAGTGTCATATTCACCAAGTACGTGGAGAGGATCTTTCTTCTTCTCCCATCTGTCAGTAAAAGCTTCGTAAAGCTGATCAGGAGTTGTAATGGAGTTTGCATTGAGGGATCTGAACCAAGTTCTAACATCCCCAGTTAAGCTTTGAACAAAAATTCTCATTCTGACAGTGTCATCATCTATTTCATAGGTCTCAAAGTGGTCTTGCATCTTCTTAGCATGCTGGATAGCTGTTAGAGAGCCATTTGAGTCAAAATATGAGATTTTGCTTTGATAATCTTGAGGTAAAGCCGCAGCATTAGCTGGTATCTGCAAAGGTGCATACCTGTTAGCCATATTTATGAGGTTTAGAGGGTTAATAGGAACAAACGGGACAGCAGGGATCACTGGTATAACAGGGTTTATGGGATGAGTAGCTAGTGGGAGACTGGTTAAAGGGGTATGTGCAGTGGATGAAGATGTGAGAGGAGGACTTTGCGATGTTGATGGTGAACTAGGGGAACTAGGGGTGGACCGGAAAAGAACTTTGCAAGGAGTGGGAATGAGGCTGGGACGATCCGAACTTATATTTGCATCAGCAGGCTCCTCCTGCTTTTGCTGTCTCCGGATGTTTCTTTGGATGGTATTTGGATTATCAACAATGATGGGTGGATTAGGGTCAGGATTTGCCCTAGTATGCCGTGGATTTTTCTTAGGAGCCAGCTTCCAACCTAGTTTTTTGGGATTTTGTAGGAAGTTTTTATATTTGCAAGGACTGGATGAAGATTTTGGAATGGCTATATATTCTCAAAGCTAAGACGAAGATTCCCCAAACAAGCTCCTCCTTAAAGCTGTTAATGTGATGCAGAAACAGTTCTAAGGCCTCTTGGCTGGTTTCAGGTTTGATGGTAGCTTTGGAAAACAGATAGTAATTGAAAAATCCTAAGAAGTCCCCAGCGGAGTCGCCAATTATGTTAACACCCAGGTTGTTCCCTATGACTCCCAAGGGAATACGGCCGGGGTAACCACTAACCAATCTTTGGGTTACAGTTCCTAGCCTAACTGCAACCAGAGAGGGCTCTCTCTTTATGATTTGTCTCTGTTATGATGGTGTTTTAGGCTAGCTATTATGCTCAGGTTTTGGTTTATGTTTTGGTTGAAGGATTTCTTTCAGGTCTTATGAGGCAGTGTTTAGATAGTATAATACCATTGGGCAATGGAGTCTGGAGTTGTGAAATGATCTGATACGCTGGTTTGGTGGTGTTCAAACTGCAGGGCCTATTGTGTATTTTAAACAGACAAACTAGATCAAATGGCGATACATGTCAACCAATAGAAAGCAATTAAGAATTTTCTATTGAGCTGGTGGGTGAAGGTGAGCACACTGCACAGGAGCAAAACTTGAATTCCTGTGACAAAGGTCACTGTGATAGATGCATTCTGAAAGTGCAGCATTTAAGAATTGCACTTAACTAGATTACAGCTGAAGAAAACATTGATAAGCAACGCAGATTGAACTCAGGGTACTCAGTGAATAGATCCTGAAAGCTATTCTTTTTCCTTGTTGCTTAGTATTGAAAACAGATTACATATATGGATTTTAACAAAACAACTAATTAACAGAGAGAGATACAGAGACTTATTGTATGATGAAATACACAGGGATCCAGTAGTTATCAACAGACACCAGAACGCATCCAACACCTCAGAAATCCGAGAAATTCCATTGCTTTGCTCTATTAACTTCTGGAAAGGATTGCATCATAAGAACTTCTTCAGGAGAAATCAACAACAACCCTTGCAATCTTATGCGAAGGGGACTTTATAGAAATGCGTATACAAAATATCTCAGGCATTGAGTCATCTGAGAGAGAAAATATCTTCATTATTACGTTCAGAAAGTAGGCAAGGAGTTATTACAATTTTGAATGCAGCGTAAATGCCCTTTATGTCTGTCAGAGGATTGTTTTGACTTTTGAGAGTCATTGAGTCGGTTGCATTACTCTGTTTTAATTCTGGAAATACGCATTTACTTTTGGCTGCGCAGTGCATTCTCGGGTTTGCCAGCTGTGGTCTTCTATTTCTGCTCTGTTGGCCGCTAGATCCGCTGAGTTGGCTCAGCTTTGATTTATGCTGCATGCTGACTTTGCTGAACTGTGCTTTTTATAAAAAATTGTAATAAAACAGAAATTTGGTGAATGCCTTACTGATTACAAAATTCTCTGTATTGCATCTGTCCACCATTCCTGTGTAGGGAGCTGATGCCTGAGGATGGCCTCCATTGTTTCCTCTGCTTCTGTATATTTGAAAAAATTTGGGGCCACATCAAACAAGTGATTAATTTCATTCATTATAAAAAGTAGATTTTCTATCTTGCTATAGAAAATCTGTCCTGTAATAGGCCCTGTGTCTTCTGAAGTGCTGGCCTTCTCATTGACCTGTGCTGAGGCAAAAACATTTACTCTTTTAGCATACTGTTCATGGGTGAATAATTTCCCTCCGCTGTTCAGTAAGCTAGGGAGTCCTCTACTCTGCAACACCTGAAATTTCTCCATGAACCTATTTACCTCTGTCTGCATATCCTGGGTTCTTCTGTCCAATGTCTGCACCAGATTTCTAAGAGTAAGAACCCTCTTGATCATTTGAATGGTCTCAGTTCTATTTGTGATTCCAATGGTGGCTAACTGAGAACTTGTTTTGTGGTTAAGCACATTGATCATTCTTGTAGAAACTTCAGGCATATTTCCTAATAAGGCCCTTGATGTTCGGATTTCCTTCTGTGCCTTTGGGATGAGCTCTAGTTGCTCATGGATTGTCTCGATATATGGCCATTGATTGTTGATGGATTGACCAATATTGGACCATATCATTGCTCTGATCTCAGATATGATTTTATCTAGCTTGAGCTCATTCTCAAGCTCCTTGATCCTGTCTTTAAGGGCTTTGATTTCCCTGGCCTTTTCTCCCACCTCTCTTTTTGTCTTATCATGCCTTTCATTTACCTTGGCCAGCTTTTCCTTAGTTTCATTCAGCTCTGTCATCTGGGCTTCCAAAATTTGTATTTCATTCTTTAGCTTCTGCATATCTAGGCTCTGATCTGTGCTGATGGGTGCTGCTGAAGTAGATGTGGCTGTTTGTTCAGCCTGCTGAGGTGGAGGCACCGTAGTAGGAGCAGTCTCCTCAAGATTGATGACTTGAGGAGGGGGCTGAGATGTCTGCCCTTCTTGTGCTTGTTTTAATGATGCTTGTAGAGCCGCTTGTGTAGCTTCATATTGCCCCAATTTTTCTTGTGCCTTCACAAGCTCTTTGTAAATGGAGACTAGCAGGGTAGTAGAATCCTGCTCATGCCTTTGCTTTGCTATCTCATCAGTCTATGGATGGATAGTGGCTGGAATTTTGATCTTCTTTCTTAGTGCAGCCATGTCAGCATCTCTAAGTTTCAGGATCTCTTGTATCCCTTTGATGTCATTGGGATTGTGCCCAATTTCTACAATGATTTCCTCCAGGGATTTTATCCTGTTGTCTTTGGCCTGAGAAGAGGCCCTCTCCAGTTCTAGCTGGGAAGCTGTGGCATTCAGACTGCTTGTTAATTTATAATTCTCCAAAGTCTTGTCGGCCAAGGAAGCATACACCATTTCGCCAGTTTGCTTATGCAGCTCAATTTTGTCCATAGGGTGTATGTCCTTGGCCAGGACCTCTAGGTTAGTCCTAAGATAGTCAGCAGTGGATTGTGGCTGGAGCGCCGTAGGCATAAAGTGACTCATAGTCAGTTTGCCTTCTTCTAGATCAAAAGCAGACATCAACCTTTGTTGATTAGAGGGAGCCAATTTCAGCAAATGGTTGTATAATTTAATCTTCATAGGTTCACCTCGCCTCTTCATATCTATAAACTGTTGCTTGATGCCTACCTCTCCTTCCCTCTGCTGGCTGGAGGAAGTGACCTCTCCTCCCATGGTCCTGTCTTGTTCTTGGTGGAAGGAGCTGACCGAGGCCTCCCTGCTGGGCGGGCCCATACCCATTGCCTGTCTAATTGCTTCATCTTCCTCGGGGAAATCATTCAATCTTTGTCTCTTTTCCCCTTGATTGATGGATGAGGTCATGGGGGTTTCTCTATCCCTCTTTCTGCTTAGGTCCTCCTTCTGTGGGGTTTGGAGGACTGAAGCATCTGTGATGATTTCAGGCCTTGAGAGTTCCTCATTTTGGGCCTGTTGCTCAGTAATATTTGGGGTATCTATCACATTCTCTTGCTGTAAAGGCTGCTGAGTTTGAGTTTGCCCTTCTCCTTGCTGTTGTTGTTTTTGTTGCTGTTCCTGCTGTTCCTGCTCCATCTCTTTACCTTTGCCTTTTTCTGAGATGTTTTCACCAGTTCTTGTAGCTTGATGTTGGGCAGTTGAGGAGGACGCTGCTGCTCCAATTTGTGTGCTTGGCAGTGAGGTGACCTGTGAATAAAACTCAAGGTCAGCCATCTTCTTAAGGTTTCTTAGAGCTCTTTGATTAAGCTCTTCTTGGGTCACATTTTCTTCTAAAGTTCCTCTTCTCCACTTGCTTTGGTTGGCATATTTTTCTAAGTGAGGAAGGCTATAATGACCATAAGCAGATAATTTGTATTTGAGCCTCCTCATTGTAATGAAGTTGTTGGGGTCATAAGGTTTCCATATGAAGCTGTATTTGAGAGCAAGGCCCCCAAGTATTCTATCTGCCTCTCTCCACCCTTCATCCCTTTCATTGAGAAGGAAATGGCCAAGTTGATTTCTGACTTTTAACTGTGCCTTCTTACCTTTTCCTGAAAAGTGGAACATATCCACATAACCAAACTGCCTGAAGTATTCCAAGGCAAGTAGCCTCATAGGCACAAATCTAGGTAGTTTAAATGGGGGCAACTCACACCCATATAGTCTGATAATGGTGTGGTGTTGGTAGAAATACCAATCCCCAATACTGTATGCTTTTGATAAATGCAGGAGTCTTTGCATTTCGTCTGTCAATCTGGGAGGAGGTGAACCCAACAGTAGAGTCAAGGCTGGATGGATGAAAAGATCAATAAATTCGCAGTAGGTGTATGGAGAACAACTTACTATGTGAAAAACGGATGTCCAATACACTACTGATCTCAGATTGCCCTGTGCATCTTCTCTCTTCTTTGGGAAGGAGAACTTATCATGCTGGAAGTATAGGAGCAGATGATATAGGTAAGAGGTGTATTTAAATACCCTTTCTCTTGACAGGTTCATCAACTGCTCATGCATCTTATCTGATATGTATGTGGCATAATCATAGTAGATTGGTTTCTTTCCTGGGGAAAACATAAGCATCATTTGTAGAACAGTTTCCTCCACATACTCCACTGAATCATATCCCAAGATGGGACTGATCATGTCAACAAGGTCCAAGCCCAACTGGTTGAGGTAGACAAAATGGATGGGAGGAGTTTGCACAGTATCAGCTTTGATGAAAATCTGATTAAGCTTTGTGATCTGTGCCTCTGTTATCCTGGCTCCCTGTACTATTAAATCAGCTAATGATAGAGGGACCAACTTTTGATCTGTCTTGAACTGCAACATCTCCCTGATGGCCTCAGGGGTAATGAGGAACAAAATTGAGCCTGAAGAGTCCAGCACTGCCCTCTGGGATGCATCATAGTAATCAGCAACTAAGTGGATAAGCTCAGGGAATTGATTAACCTGAGGAAGCTTGAATATTGGGAGAAATGAATCCCAAATTCCCAGGATGTCTGTCCCCCTCTCATGTTTGATCTTTATTTCATTTAGGATTTGTAAATGGAACCTGCTTTTGCTCAACATTTCCTTTGATATCTTGTAGTCCAGGTCTGCTAATGCTCTTGTGTCCAATGCTCTATTAGGGGCATTCAGGGGAGCTACATTGAGGGCTATAGGAGCTACAGGGGGATCCATGACTCTTCTTGGGATGTGGTTCTTTTTTGAAGACTGTTGTTACTATGGAGAGTAACACCGACAAAGTTTCTTTGCAGACAATGATGGTTTTATGAGTGAAGGGTGAAGGTAAAGGCTGCAGCAGTTGAAATACTGCCTTTGAGTGATTAGGTGGGTGGCAGAAATGCTCAGAGTATGCTTTTTTGTGGTGGATTTGTTTCCTGCAGGTGACGGGTTCACGATTGCGCGAACCAGCGACAGTTTACTTTCAAATTACCCACAGTGGTTCGACAGAAGTGTAGTGACGGCTCTGGTTCAGTCTAAATGTCAATTCAGTGGCATTTAACGGTGAATTTCGGGTCTTAAGGTCTGTTACTTATTGATACGCGAAATGCAGTGAAAATGGAGTTTCAGAGCTCAAATGAGGAATACCTGTAGAGTTGGACTGGTTAGAGCTTGCTGGCACTGAAGAGATGGACGTTCTGGCGGTCAGGAAACACTTTTCCGCGGCTGGTGCAGGTTTGGTCGTGATTATGCATGCAGGATAAACAACGATGAATGCGCTCAAAATGGCAAAAAAAACACGAATTTTCGGCCAAAATAGACTTTTTGGTGATTTTGGCGCGAATTCGTGCTGACGTCATCATGACGTCATGAGTGGGGTCGGGGCCGGATGACATCAGCAGGACGTCATCCGGCCAGGTGGCGGGGTCTGGTTGGTCCACTGGGGCAGTGAGATGGCAGGACAGGTGGACCAATCACTGGGCAAGGAAATGACAAGACGGCGTACCTGGGGTGACGGAGCGATGACGGGTTGCTGAGGTCACGTAGGCGGGAACGGCAAAACCAGAAACCGCGGCGGTTTGATATCGCACCACCTACGGTACGATGGCGGTTTGCAGCAGTAGTACCTCCGACGGATTGTGGAGCCGACGCGTGGATACAGCGTGACGTAACCTTTATACGGCCGTCGGGAGGTAACTTTCGGGCATCGGATGAGCTCCGACGCTATAGTGGTCGTCAGATCTGGAGGGGCCAAATCGGACGGTGATCGGAACACTGACGTGACAGGGAGATAGCGCGCTTAATTCTCGGACGTCGGAAGAACTCCGACGCGATCAGGGCCGTTGGAACGGGAGGTATTTGATCGGACGGTTGTCGGGACAAGTAAAGTGACAACCAAGTACGGGGAAGGGGAGGGTTAAAATAATGTTTTTTCTGGGAATTTGCGCGATGGCGGAGACTATGTAAAAGTGGGTTTTCACGTTTTGTTTGAAAATAGCTCCACCCTTTAGACTTAGCATAAAGAGAACATGTCAGTTTTTCATGATTTTTGGCCATTTGAAGCGGGTGAGGGTAGAAATTAGGCTTTTTAGGGGTTTTTATGTGCAAAAGGGGGTCAAAATGAAGGAATCAGCTCATGAAGGGGAAGAGGTACTTGGCCTAGGTTCATCAACATGACCAGGTGTCATTCGATCCCTGACTCAAGACTTATTGGCTATAATACCAAGGGGGTGGGTATTTATAAGATTTTGGGGTTTATACACCATGGTGTTAGTAATATTAGGGAAAAAGGTGATATAAGGGATTTATATAATAGGGTTAGTGTTAGCATGGATAATGGAAGTGAATGAAGGGGAAACCATTAAGTTTATTTAAAACAAACTTGGTTTTAAGAGTAGATCAAAATGAAAAGAATTTTAGACAAGAAATGTGGCTTCCAAAAGATTTGATTTCAATCATAAAACCACAAATAGTTCCTTGGAATGCCCACTCAAAGGGGATGTTAGTAAATGACATGGAAGAGGGATAAAAGGGAAATTAGACATGCTCCATAGCTTTCCTTTCTTTTTTGGATTATTATGATTGGAATTTGAATTGAAGGCCATCTTTGCCACTGCTTCTACCTACCCAGCTACTTAGCCTAGCATTTTTTGTTTCTGCTTGGAGGTTGCATTTAAGCTTGCAAACCCTTATTTGCCTTTTCTTTTCTTTGGCTTTTTCTTTTGTTGTCCTATCTACTTCTACCCTTATAGCTTCCAAGATCCCAGATTAAGCAGTTGGGAACTTTAACTTCTCTACCTGAGCTAGTTGTCTGCCAAGATTAAACAGTTTGGATAGACTTCTTTCTCTATTCTATAACCGAAAATTGAAAACATGGCATGATCCAGGTTAAACTGTTGGATCATCCATCAAAATTGAAATAAGGTCATCAACATTGAAACACTTTACACACCTCTTGTTCTCTAGGAAATATGGGATCTTTGTGATATCAAAGCAGAGCATATTTGAACTTTCCCTTGCCAATCATGAAATATGAAACCTATTGGTATAGGTATCCAACAGATAGTTTGCATGCTTGATTTAGGAAAAGTGCATTTAGAGTGTGCTGACTGCTCTTTGAGAAAAGATGGTGTCTTTCTTTTCCCTTTGTAGCTAGGATTTTCATTGTTGAAAAAGAGATAAAATTTGCTTATCATCTTTTAGATTGCATTTAGGAAGTTGTATCTACATCTCGTGGTGAACCTCAAAAGGCAAACTTCTAAGAAAGATCAACATAAAATAAACTGAATGAACTTAATAACGCTTTGTAACATAACACACAACATAGAGGTCTAGGCTAGAGACGTGTTCCGGCATCGTAAAACCTAGTATCTGTTGGCCTCGCTAATGGTTGGGTGATTCCTCCTGAGGGACCAAAAGTGCCAGTACGGATTGTGCTCCCACGTACCGTCGCGTATATATTGGGAGACCCCTATAGGCTCAAAACCTTTATCCTTAGGAAACCGTGTCGACCGCCCTACTGATCGCAATGCACCGAACACAGCATTCGGGAAGATCGACTGTCGTACCGTAAAACGTATTCTGCAGTTTTATGATTGGTTTGGCACACCCTCTACCTAGATCTCCAGAGCAGTTCCTTTTGGCCTTTTTCAGACTCTATAACGGAAGACACTGGTTAGTCCATCCATCTCTCTTCATTCCTAATTCATAAAGGAAGAATACTAGAATAGCTGTTTCTGTTTGTTGCTAAGGCATTGTCACACCTTAGGTGGATAGGATCGTCCTGCATAGGAATTTTTCCCCACAACACTAAGTAAGGTGAGGTATGAGCATTGAAATTGCCGAGGAAAGAATCTACCGAGTAATTGCCTATGATACTGCTGTTGTATGCTATTGCTTCATTTTCTCCCTCCAATTCCGTCACTATGTACTTCTGGTGTAACTCTCATTCAACCTTTATTTGATTCGGTTTACCATTGTAAGGTAACCACATGTGCGACCAGTCGGTTGAGAAGTATCCATGGAGTTTTTCGAACCAATCACTGCTAAGAATTAAACCATATAATTCAGGGATATCAGGTACTAAAATGTCAATAACGTAACATACCTTCGGGTTAGACGACAATCTTATGGTCACTTGATTAAGTTCACCAATCACTTCGACTTGAGATCGATCAAGCTGAACTATGCACACTGCGGATTTTTGTGGTTGAACATTCAACTTGGCACATATTGATTTGAGTAAAATATTCGTTGAAGCACCAGAATCTACCAAACAATTGTGCACGTTTTTATTGAAAATTTCATAAGTGAGAAGAAAAGGGGGAGTGTGAGACCTTGATCTTCCTCCAATCAAGGCGATGTCATTTGGGTCAACCTTATTGATCGTGTTGGTTGGAGGTCTTCCCATGTTGTGAGAAGCTACAGCTGTAGGCAAAGATGTAGTAGGCACGGCATGTAATTCTTTCATCATTATCTTCTGTTGATGTTTCAATTTGCTCAACTCATAAAGAGTGATATTAGCCCTAGTCTTTTTCATGTCATCAATAATGTTGTACTCCATTTCATCCGACACAATGAGTGTTCTTGATGGAGGTGTTTGATCTGATTTGACTGGGCTAGATTGAGTCGCTTTAGCGGTCGTTTTCTTTGTTGCAACTTTATCTTTTGCTGTAGGGCTTGCGCCCTTCTGCTTAGGGGTAGTTTGGGGAGGATCAAGTTGATTTTTGCTTCGTGTGCTAACCGGAAATACTTCTTGATCTTCTTCTTGCGGGAGGATGAAATCCCACATTCCTTGTAGTTCCACAACTTCTTCGTCATCGGTCTGGCCTTCAGTGGTATTCTCTTCTTCTTCCTCTTCTTCGGATTTGACGTTTGAGATAGCGTTGGGTGGTTTCACATCCATTGAAGGATTTCTTTTAAAAGCTCTGTAGGGATTTTTTGAAGAAGTTTCTGCTACTTGTTTTTTTATGTCAATCATCTCATTGGACATGGTTTTTAACACTTTCTGTAATCCTTCCAAATCGAAAGGATCTTTCGTTTGTTTCTTCTTGGGGTCCTCCTTGTAGGAGACTTTCTTAGATTTTCATTCCTCTATCACAGATCTTTTTTCCAGGGCTACTACGCATTTCTCTACTGCTATCGCCTATGTCAAGTTTTCAACTAAGGTTGTCTTATTTTCCCTATCCACGAAGATTGCCAAGTTTGATGGTAAGGCTGTAATATACCATTCACATCTCACTTCTTCGCTGGGCCGGGAAGCAGCGGGAATTTTATTGAGGATTTTATTGAACCGTAAATTGAAATCTTTGATGGGTTCTCTAGCCTTGGCTTTAAGATTGGATAGGTCATTGATCAACGTCGCCGTTGATCTGTCATCACCAAACTTGGTAAGGAATTGACTTTGAAAAATGTCCCAACTTGTGATAGACCCGGAAGGTAATGAAAAGTACCATGACCCGGCTGTTCCTTGCATTGTGTAGGGAAAAAGCCGGATGACAGCATCCTCGTTGGTAACTCCGTTGAGATTAACAGAAAGCATGAAATTATTAATATGCTCTTCAGCTAACATGCCTGCTTCTGGATTGAACTTGGGTAGCCATTTCTCAGGATGGGCCGGTATTTGGCTCAGGGGTGGAGGCATTAAAACTGCCCCAGGATTGTTCCATGGAGACTGGGCCATCGTTGAGCTGCTAGTAAATGAAAGTGCAGAGGATGATCCCTGATGCTGGGAAGATGAAGATATTATGATCTTTGATGATTGAAGAGGAGAGGTTGTGGAAGATGGATGAGTGGTTTGGAATGAAGATGTGGGTGGCTGACTTC
Source organism: Pinus tabuliformis (assembly GCA_031772625.1). Lineage (NCBI taxonomy): Eukaryota > Viridiplantae > Streptophyta > Pinopsida > Pinales > Pinaceae > Pinus > Pinus tabuliformis. Next base: position 252,539,271 of record CM062812.1, on the reverse strand, counting down.
ACGGTGAGGGAGTTGAAATGGACGACGTAGATGAAAGAGTCTCACTGTCAGACTCTGGTGGTGTTTTTCTTGCTCTTTTCCTGGTGGGGAGAGGGAATTCAGTTGGCTGGATGCCAAATTTTTCACTTTTTAATCTGGTCAGGGGATGAGCAGGATTGTACTGCGAAGTCACGCTGCTTTGAGATTTATCAGACCTCTGAGTAAAAATAGAAAATCCCTGGAGTTTGTGAATCAGAGTTTGAACTTCAGGGGGTTCAATGGTAAATTGGTCTGAAATATTAGGGTATGCAGCAGCGGTTGATACTCGAGCGACTTCTGACTCTGGATTTAAACGTACTGGGGAAGTCGGGGGAGTTGATGAGGGCGATTTACTCTCAGAATGGTATTTAGATTTTGATTTAGGTGCCATTCATAGTTCGTGCCCTCCTTCTAGCGCCAAATATGTTGAAGCCCCAAAAATCGGGTCGACAACAAGGGGGATACCCACCCGGTCCGGACCTTGGTTGGCATCTCCTTATCCGTTTGGTATAGCAGGTCCGATTGGGGATAATGGGACCAGTTTCCCAATCTAAGGGGTGTGTGTGTGTGTGTAGAGTTGGATGATGCTAATCTAGGAGTATTTAAAGCTAATTTAATTAAAACTTCTAAACTAACTCTATGCTATTGTAATCTAATGAGAAACAACACATCTAATCTACGCTAACCCGGGGTGTATTTCTTCTATTATGCGATCTAAAGAGATTTCGAACAATAACTGGTAATAAAGATCATTCAGCTTTCATAAGAATAGAAATCAATTAAGATAAACCATTCTGCATAAAAAGTTAAGCAAAACAGTTGTGAACAGCATATCGCATAATAAGTTATTCATATATCAAACACAAATAAATGACTCCACCGTACAGAAGTGCCAAATGGTAACCCACATATTCATGCATTAACATATAAACAACTGAAAACTGCATATCACTTTAAGAATATAAGCAGAAATTGGTCAAGAGATAAAAGTACCATTTATGACTGGTTCCACTCATAAGCTTCAAGCAATAACGATTTATCTCTACTTGTTCTAACATCTACTAAGAGTACAAAAGTGCAACATCAGTAGCAGAGATTAAATGCAAACATTGATAAATCTCGATCCATCCATTCATCAAAAACCCCCTCCGAGGGTGAAAAAGTGCATGTTCTGAGGACAAGTTTTTTGACAAATTTCCGGACCCTTCTCCAAATGCCTGAGAAGGGTTTAAATACTGCTAAATAATTAATCTTAATTACATAAATTTAGGACACGGTTTCAAATTACCGCCCTTCTACTAAAGCAAATTTATTTCTAAAAATTGAATCTAATTTCTAACTGTTTCTGTATTTGATCCTTAGTGTTGTAAGCAATGCAACATTCGCTTGGGAAGAGTCAGCTGGTTGTCTTCTTCTTTCGTTTGAGCTATGAAAATAGAAATAACAAGAGCTGGTGCCGCTTTCTGACAAACTAGAAGATATTTTCGAAAATCTTCCTATGGCTTGGTGTATTCACTGTGTGTATACTTGGTAATAACCCAATTTCTCTCAAACTGATTGTGTTGTTGCTATTTCGGTTTCCGGCCTTGCGAATGACTGAATAAGTTAGGGACTTTGCTCTCTGAACAATTTTCTGTATTGAAAACTGCTTCCGTTCTTTGTTCCAGGCTTTTCTGGTCCGTTTTCCCTCTTTAGCATTTTTATTTTTGCTTTACCCAGTCTAAGCTTCAGGATCTTTTGTAAACATGCTGCTTTTGTGCGCCTTTGACTCTGAGTCTTGGATAGTCTATTGCCATCAGTATCTGTTGAATGATACTCTGGAATCCACGGTTCTGCTGCATGTGGCATCCGTTTGCGAAGGCATCTCTTCTCTGTTCTCCGAGTATTGACGCTTTCCCCTTTTCCTTAGATTTTTCCTGCACATTGCTTTATGTTAGTTGTTGTCTTACAGTTTACGAAAAGGAAAAGAGTAATGACGAAAATATTGAAATGAAAGCTTTAAGCTCTAATGAATGCATAATCATGACACTCATAATGAACTAACTCTTTGAAAAAACACAACACAATCCTTCTTGGATACTTTGGCGTACAATCATTAATTTCTTTTAAGGCGCGCGCCCAATTTTGGTCTACGGACAGCTTTCCTTGAACACTGTGTCAAGGAAATTTTGCGATGAGTGATTTCTGCGACTCGTATCGCAATATTGAGGATTGCGTTGTCAAGGTGTGTCATCGCAGGAATTGATGGTCGCATTCATTGCAGATCGCAATATCGCAGATCGCACTTAATCATCCAATCATTGTGTGCTGCTTATGCGATGTTGCGATATGCGACGTCGCATATCGGCAGTCGGCGATTCCTTAAGTTTTTCATCTAAGAGCGCTTCACAATATAAGCGATGCGATGAATTTCGCGTCGCTTCTTCGCATCTTATTATGCGCATAGGAAAACGTTTCACTCTCTTCTCGCGATGCGATACAGCTTTAGGGAGTTAAAATACAAAAATTTTGATAAAATGTTTTTTGGATTTTTTGTTAAGGGTCCCCATTTGCTTGGTGTTAAATATCAAACAAAGAGGGGGGTTGTTGGTGACCACAATAGGTGGTCATGTGCATCAACTTGCCGAAGTACATGTTCAGCTCCAGTTGGACTTGCTTCTTGTCTTCACCTTGGTGAGTGTGTTGAATGGGTTGGATTGCATGTGTGCGCACAATGACATGCATGCTGCCAAATCCCTTGCATGTGATCACAAACACTCCTCACCATGTATGCTCTGTGTTAGCTGCTGGGATGGATCTTTAACTTGTATGAGCATAGTTTCATCCGTGAGTGCACGATTCACCCACTATTGTTCCTGATCCTGCTGCAACTCATTGATATATCTGTGCAACTTCATGTTCTTCTTTGAGTTGCTGCTTCAGCAGATGCAACTCCCTCTTTGTTCCATTCTCTGTCTTCGCATGATCTTCATGTCATACCATCACCTCATACCTAGATTCTCCAAAGTTTCTTTCATCATCAATGGATCTACTTGAGCTTGCAACCTTATTCCGCCTCCATGTTGCCAACAACCCTCCTCTTGCATTTGCTGCATTTGGTATGCTGTCTTCAGCTGTTGTTCATGATGATGTTGCTCGTTGTAATGTTGATGTTGTCATATCTTGATGTCCTTGTCTATGAATGACTTGATGTCTTCATGGGTAGGCAAGTCCATAGACACTTGATCGACTGCATCCCAAAGTGTGCTTTGAATGGTATCTTCGTCTCTGCTCTCCTGGAAACCATTATATCTATACTGCTAAGAGGCAGATGAACACCTGCGATACCTGGAGACATGGAAACACTCATGGCAAGCAATCTGTAAGTCAAAAACCAAAATGAAGATGAGAACTCACTTGAAACATACCTGGGTGAATGATCATGAAGGTTGTGCAATTTCAGTCGGGAGGTATGGAGACCGACTCGAAAGATTTCACAAGATAGAGTCTGGGCTACTAGGAGGCTCACTGACTGTTGGAACTATGCAATGCACAATCTAGTCTAGCTGCTAACTGTTGGGATTTCACAATGTGCAATTCCAGTTGGAAAGGACTGCTGGCCTAGGGACATATTTGGGTAATTTATTGGGCCAAGCAGCCACTGTCCTCTAGAAATGTGGAAAACAATCTTGGAGGCCAGTGCTGGGAAGGAATGCCCAAATCTGGGGAGGGAGGTGAGACTTCCTTTCCAAGATTATGTAATGCAGTCTTGGTGAGCCCAGCCCAAGGTTGGCCTGACTCGCCGACAGGTAACTGAAAGCAAGTAAGTCAGTGAATGCATGTAAACACTAAGTGATAAACAGTGCATGAAAAACATGAATGAAAGATTCAACAAACAGATCAACATGCATGTGGGTGAGGTAATTTGTTGGTTGGGTGAACGTCCATGCAAAACAGTTTCATGCATGCGACAACAGTGAGATAGAAATGAAAACTGAAACAGAGCTAGGAAAAGCTAGTATATATGTAAATGACAACAAGCGTTCAAAGAAATCAAGCAAACAATACTCCCACAAGTGAAAACACAAAAAGCGACAGAAATGCAGCACAAGGCATTGGAAGCGGGCTTACCCCAAAACAACTGAAATGAATGCGCTGACTGCTCCTAGATGTGATGTGGGATGTAAGTGTTGCAAGGGCTTGGGACGCGCATGCCACGAATCTAGGGGAAGTGACACTTGGTGGGAGGTTTTGGAATTGCTCCTTGCATGTAACCTTCAACTGATGAACATAGATCCCTGAAACAAGGGATGCCTTTGCATGATGCCTTGGGAGAAGTAGCCCATGCATGCAAGTCTATTTTTCTCAATCCCGGAGGGAACCAGTCAACTCAGTTGCATATGTAAGAGACTGCTCGACTATTGGAGAAAAATGTTCATTTCTGGCTGGGAGCTAGGCTGGCTGCCCAGGAGATTTGCGCAATTTCTGGGCAGAGCAGTTAGCTGCTACCAAGATTTGCGCAAATTTTGGGCTGAACAACCTATTGCTAGGAAAATTTACACAAATCCTACTGGGAGGGTTGGTTGGCAGGATTGCGCAATGCTAGAGCCCAGGAGGCTATCAGAGAGGATTTCATAATTCCTGGAGGGAAGGCATGTTGCATTCCAAAAATGCGCAATTTTGAAGGGGAAGCTGCTTAGCTTGTAGCTAGAACAAGTTCGGGTGAGCAGTCTGTGAGGGGAATGGATCAACTATGATCGACAGGCTACCTTTGCGCGAGGAAAACACTGAAGCTTGAGTACTTGACGAAGCAAGACATAGTGTTGTGTAAGGTTGGTAGGGAGGCTCCAAAATAGGTTAAGGAAAAATTTTGGAGGGTGGTTGTAGTTGCTATAGCAAGGTACCATCTGCCATAACATGACATAGATAAATTTTACATAAGATTTAGTTATAGAAACTATAATTACATGATTTATAAGAGGAAATAAACACATATGAAAATGATACGCAGAGAAAATAACACATACTCAACATAAAAATTCTTGGAATCACCAAAAACCTCTTTATTAGTCTTTTAAAACAGCATACATATCTTTTTACTATAGAAAACTTGCCAAATTTGAAGAAATATAGTGGTCTCTTGAATAGAAAATTGAACCCATCCAATGAGTTCCCTATTCCCTCTTATAGTGAGAGTTCTCACAAAAATAGTTACAAAAATATCTTCTAGAGTGACAACTGACTACACTGATTAGCAATACTAGCGTGTCGAAGGCCCAACTGTTATAATAATTACATAACAACTTGATACCTTCTTAAAAATAAAATATATGGGTCAAGTAATTGATTTTGGTTACACTTTTTGGTGAAATGAGGGCACATTTTGCTAAAAAAATGGATGTTCAATTGAGAAATTTTAAGCACTCGATTGAGCAATTTTAACCGCTCGATTGAGCTGTTGAGGAGCTTAAAAATAACTCAATCAAGCATTTAAACAAACTCTCGATCGAGCCATTTATAACCCAGTTTAATGACTTGATTGAGCTATAACTTTTGATCGAGCCATATGATTCACCATTAATACCATTAATAAAAAGCTGGTAAGGCCGCGAGCAGGTTATTTTTTTAATGGCTCGATCGAGCCTTTGAGCTCGATCGAGTTGCTAGTTAACCATGTATGTTGCTCAATCGATGGTTTCTTTAATGCTCAGTTGAGCAATTTGCATTTGAATTTAAGCGCTTGATTGAGCATTTAAAGTGCTCCAATCGAGCTCTTGAAGTCCTAAAAATTACAGTTTCAAGACCTCTTCTGCAGATTTATCTACAACCCCATTTTGCACCCTATTAGATTTAGGGCAGAAATTGTCCTTAAGTTGTAGAGTTGATCACATTGGATTCATGAAAGAATTCTATATCCAATAGCATATGAATTTGACACTTTTGAATTCATATAATTTCTTTTAAACATAGAACTTGATTTTGTTTTGGATAGTTTGAAAGGGGTTGAATAAACAATAAATAACATAAAATATACACAGTGAAAGTTTTTCAAAAAATACAACTATCTTAGTTTACGAGTCCTCTTCAACAAGGTACTCTTGGTTTTTTAATTTATTTAAGGAGCTGAAAAAAATCTTACGTGAACACACGTGTCTCCAAAAGGCAATTGAAATATTACTTCGCCAACTTCGAAAAATAACAAAATATATAATTTTGCATAAAAACATAAATTTTTAATAAGAAAAACTTATTTCTCTCCGATCATGCTCATATCTATATATATATATATATATATATATATATATATATATATATATATATATATATATATATATATATATATATATATATATATATATATATATATATATTACACATTTTAGACTAATTTATGCTATGTGAACACACACATATCTATTAAGATTTGCAAAAAACTGTAAGGAAATATATTGCATTTAATGGAAAGTTGAGAGATTATACATGTTGGCTTAGTGGTTCATGACCCAGGTTCAGAGTTGGTTTTGCCAAACAAATCCCTACACTACTAGCCCTTTCGGCATCAACCCACGAAGCGCGGAATGAAGTCTCACTTGAAGCAATATGGGGGGATGTTGGAACTAAGTTTCTACACCCAAAGATTAGTGTAATGTCGTTTTATGCCCTAAACTTGCCTTCATGCAAATCGATAATCCTTTAGGGCTTATCAATATAACTTCCCTTAATCAGCTTCTATACCTCCGCGAATGTTCATGACTGTCTTTCACGTACCCTAAACAGGTGAATCAATCACTTACGCGCCTCTATCATTACCCTTAATCCTGTATTTACACAGATTTGTTTAATTGTTTGATGACTTTAACATGCAACAAGATATTCTTCGCATAAATAGTCACTATTACTTGCATTCATATGAAAATATAATTCATGTAAAATCTCGCATCAATAAAATATTAATTCATAAACCCATCATTCATCAGAACATAATAGCGCATTCATTCATAACAGAAGGAAATAGATAAACATAGGAATTTCTAGAATAATCTCTTTATTAATACTTCAGTTTTTCTTACAAACTCAAGACTTCCCTTACACACTCAGTTGCAGGGGTCCGCGCACCCAGCTGCGGACTCTACTCTAGGCCTCTGCGCACATAGCTGCAGAGCCTCTCTTCTACTCTAAGACTTCTTCATTTTTCTGCCTACTGAACCATTACATTCATCTTCATTATTACTTGTACTACCTTAGACTCTCTAAGACTCTTTTTTATACAATCCCATGGTCTGCAGACCATGGGTGGATATACAAAAGACGACACAACTTACATAAAAGAAGGGAGTTCTCTCCTATTGATCTCCGCCGCCCTAATTTGACCGCTCTTGCTCCTTGTATCACTTGACTCGGAAGGGAGTTCTCTCCTATTGATCTCTGCCGCCCTACTTTGACCGCTCTTGTTCCACCATTTGGGGAAAAGGAGACTTATGACTTCTTTCATAGCCGCACTCTTCCTCCTCTGCCTGTTCCTTCGTGGCATGCTCCGCTTCTACACGAGCCTTTTCCTCGGCCTCTTTCCTCCTCTTCTCAGCCAACTGTTGAACCTTCTATTTGGCCACTTCCTTTTTCTTCTTCTCTGGGGACTTGCTAGTCCCTACAGCTAGGTCAGAAGGAGAATGATACTCTGTTGGCCAACGCTTGATGACGACTTCAATAGCATCATCTGTAGAAAGGTATGGTAGGTCAAATCATTTCTACCCAGGCTCCTTTCGCACCCGGATATAGACATGGCGGAACACTGCTTTGAACTCCACGTACCTCGAGAGTTTCTCAAACATGGTTAGTGACAACCGCAGCTTCTAGTTGATGGCCATGCGAATGCTTGCCTCCATTAGTAACTAAAAGACTTTTCTCTCTATGACCCGCACAACATATCTGATGGCCTAAAGAGATGAAAACTTTGCCGCTTCCAGTAAATCATTCTCCACAGGAGGAAACTAGCTATCCTCCAGCAAATCCAACGTGACTAGCACAATTGAGAGCAACAACCATGAATAGTGAAAGGTCTTACTATCGTTTTGTGCCTCTCTGCAATTTGCGAGGAACTCGCTCCACAGCTATTATGCCTAGTTAAAATGTACACCCTCCACGCATTGAGCTGCTAATGAAACCACTGATGTCAGCAACTCGTGCGCATGGCACTTTCTCATAACTTTCCTAGCCATAATCTGTATGGAAATCTTGACCATGGGTTCAGTAATGTTGGTAATCAAATACCCACATAGATTTTTGACAAGTTTAAACTTGTCCTTCATCTTCTCAGCAAGGTCGTGCTCGCTCATCTTTCTGCCAAATGCCTTGGTCAGATTCAGTCCAAAGTGTGGTAATAATGTGATCCAATGGATTAGAATATCAGTGATGGGAACTAGCTTGTTCAGCCACAAGCACCCGTCATGCACCAGAAACAACAACTTCTTAATGACAATCAGGTTTATATTTGATCGATGGTAGTATGGGACCCACAACAGGTTCAGCAACCCCGACTTGTTTACTTCGTGAATCCATTCCACCAGCTCCAACGTGGTGACACCAAATTCTTTGTAGAAGACCGTCTACATGAAGGTGTCGGTAGCAAGGTGGGGGAACCACTCATGGCCCACCAAATCCCAGTCTTTGAGCTTCAAGTGAGGGACCCACACCAAGCATGGACCTTGAAAGGTGATGTTCTTCGACAACAGAGGTGTGTTGAGGGAGAACTTTCTGGCATCTGGGTCCTTCGGGACCTTCATCTTGCCCTTTCACAGAGGGATATACTCTGGTAGCTTAGAAATAGGGTCCACCCCCTCAATGTCGATATCTTCCGTGCCCTCCTCTGCCTCTGGATCCACCACCTTTCCCTTCTCCTTCACGCTGGTCTTTTCTTTTCTCTGAGCCTATGTAGTTGCATGCTTCCTCGGTGACTCACACACTAGCATCAGCTTCTTTTGCTTATCCTTCTTCAGCTTGGGGACCTCTCTCATTGGCGTAGGCTTCGGCCTAGGTGACCTTGGCACCATAGGCACTACTTCTAGAACCTCCATAATCACAACCTCTGGAGAAACTCCCTCAAAGGCGATGGTCCCTCTCGTGCTTGCAGTTTCTGCGAGACTTGGTCCTAACATGATATCACGAATAAGATTTCTATCTGATTCGGGATATTGATCAAACACGGGGCTTGCAAGAAAATCCTAAAAGAACTCACGGCGCATGTGCAAAGGCAGCATAACATAGAATTTATCAGAATGCAAAGTGTTTCTTGCTGGACGACCACGCATATTTTATAGCCGAATTCAAATTCAAATTCGACCGTTCCCCCTAAAATTCGTCAGAAATGCTAGATTGGCAGCATATTTTCAATGATTTCCCTCTTAAATTCAACCTTAAATTCCTTAAATCTCGGTCGCCCGCTCCTCTTAACCATCTCCTGGCAGTCAAATCATGAACAGTGATGGTAACAGTCACTTTCTGGCTGCAATGCATGGTATCTCCTTCTATATTGCAACTCCCTTCCCACTTCTTCTGGCACTATGACACCCTCCTATTTTACGCACACCCCTTGTCGCGCATCTCTACAAACTGAGCAGTGTAGTTTATAGTCCCATGCCTCCTTGTAGCTACTTGGAGTGCTAAGACTGTGCTACTATCTTGTAGTCATCGAGTCAAATCCCCAACGTAGGGATTCAATCGGCTTCCATTTACTTTTCTAGGAAATGGATCTCCATTCAATTTCACAAGCTGAACTGCTCCACCATTGGTAATCTCTTTGATAACATATGGCCCCAGCCAGTGCATCTGAAATTTTCCTAGAAACTTATCAAAATTATTGTCATATAATAAAACTAAATCATTTACCTTGAAGGTGATCAGTTTGATGTGCCGATCGTGCCATGCCTTTTCGCATTCCTTTTGAACCTACTGATGGAATCGAGCCAAAAATCTATCTTCCTCAAGCTCTGCTATCTGCGCAACCCTTTCTTCTAAGGCTCCGTGGTCCACCATCCCTGTGAATGTCGCTATGCATAGACTAGGGACAATATACTCCATAGGCATCACAACCTCTACACCATAGACCAACCTAAACGTTGACTAACCGGTAAGACTTTTACAGGTAGTTCTATAAGCCCACAATACAACTGGTACGCGCAAGTCCCAATCATTCCACTGTGCATTGCAAACCTTTGTCAATGTGTTATCCAATATCTTATTAAATTCCTCAACCATCTCATTGGCCCGATGATGACATGACGTACTCTTTTGGTGATAAACCTAGAACTCCTCTCTCAATGCGCTGATTGTTTCGTTGAGGAAATGTGTACCGCGATCGCTCATTAAAATCTTCAGGAAACCAAACCTCGTCAAGACATATTCAAATAAGAAATTCATTTTTGTTGCCCTTGTGCAGTCCTTCATGAGTTGTTCCTACACCCGTCTCGTCAAATACTCGATCGTAGTGATGATATATTGCACACCCGTCTTCTTTCTCGGTGGCTGAATCGGTCCTACAAAATCAATTTCCCACTTCTCAAATGGCTGCAATGAAACTTGTGGATTCAAAGGTAGCTCATCCCTCTGCAATGGCTTGCCCATTCTCTGACATGCATTGCACGCCCTACAATATGATTTGGAATCCTTATGCAGTGTTGGCCACCATAACCCAATGCGTAAAATCTTCAGCATTGTTGCTTTACCTGCATAATGGCCTCTCGCAGCTCCTCCATGAGCTTCAACAAGGATAGTATTTCATTCAAAATTAGGAACATAACATTGCAGTATTTCATTCGATCCCATCTTATACAAATGGCCTATAATAACATAAATGTTTGCTGCACACACCACTAATTCCTTCTTCTGTTGACTAGTGTATCCCTCTGGAGCCGTTCCTGTACTCATGAAGTGGAGAATATCTACAAAATGATTGTCTACTATGCGCAATGCAAAGAGTTGTGTGTTAGGCAACCATTCTTCTAAATTGGTAGGCTCCTCTCCTATTTCAATGCGCGACAGATGATCTGGCCTTGCATCAATCGCCCTAGCTTCACAATTACTTATAAATCATATTCCTGAAACAACAACAACCATTTGCATATTCCCCCCCCCCCCCAACACAAGCTTGTTGACTAGGTACTTTAATGTAGAATGGTCTGTATACATCTTAAAGTGTCCGCCTAGTAGTTAATGTCTGAACTTCTGGAGCGTGTACACCATAGCCAACACTTCGCGCTCTATTGTTGAGTAATTATTTTCATCCTTAGACAATTTCTTGGTTTCAAACGCTATTGGGTGATCCAATTCTCCTTCACTAGCATGTGTCAGTACTACTCCCACCGCAATACATGAAGCATCCACATGCACATGAAAGCCCCTCTTCAAATCCTGGAAGACTAGGATTGGCGCGGTGACCATTTTTTCCTTTAATACATCTAGACTCCATTGACATTCTTCATCCCAACAGAATTTAGCGTCCTTCTTCAATAGCTTTTCCATTGGCACGGTAATCTAGGCATAACTCTTGATGAACTTCTGATAGTATCCAATATGACCTAGTGTTGTGCGTAGCTATTTAGCACTTCTTGGCACCTCCAAATTAACTATAACTGTGATCTTAGCAGGGTCCACCATTAATCCTTGTCTGCAGACAACATGACCCAACAAGATTTCGAAAGGGACGCAAAACAAACATTTCTTTGTTCAACATGATATGATACCTTAGGCATGTATCCAACATTAAGCGCAAACTAGCTACATGGTGCTTTACCAGTCCAAACATAGTCCAATCATCAAATTATACCTCAAAAAAATTGTGAATGAACTCTTTGAACACCGCGATGACTACGCTTGAGAAGATTGTTGGCGCATTCTTAAGTCCAAAAGGAATTATTGTATATTGAAAGCATCCCCATTCAGTCGTGAAGGTAGTATTACTCCTGTCTTCTGGTGCGATCTTAATCTGATGGTACCCAGAGAACCCATTAGTGAACGAATATGCTTCTTGTTTTCCAACATTATCCAATACTTCATCTTTGAACAGAGTTGGAAAAGGATCATGAACACAAGCATCGTTAAGCTTCCTAAGATCCATGAAAATCCTTATCTCATCCTTCTACTTCTTTTCTTGAACTACCATTTGACTCACCCAATCAGATTCCTCCACTAGTTCAATAATACCCTCTGCAGGCATCTTATCCAACTCCAGATGGAACTTTTCCTTGTATTTGGGATTGAGGTGATATGGCCTCTACTTAACAGGCTTCAAATCTAGTTTTACAGTTATTTTCATCACTCCTAAATTTCCTATGATGCATTTTAAGTCTGAAAACTTTGTGGGCAACAAATCTTGATATTTGCGGAGAAACCTAGCGACCTTGTCTACTATGGCCTCATCCCAATAGTCCCCAATCTTCTCAAAATTAAGCTCCGCTTCTATGCCAATATTCACCTGTCTAGTGTTTAGTGGCACGGTGATATCTAAATTCTCTATTTGTGGTCCCTCAACTTTGCAGTGGCCTTCTGCCTCTAGGATATTAATTTTCCTTGGATCCTCCTCTTCTTCTTTAGCAATCACAATGTAACACTCCAGTGCATGGCATAGCTGGGTGGTCTAATCTAGTTGAACCAAATTCAAGGAATCCTACGGTATTCTGAAGATCGCTACCTTGACCTCCTACAATTCTTTATCAATGCATTCGAATCCATCCTCAAAGATGAATGTCATAAAAAATCCTTGTCTCAAAACGTCCCACTCTTCAGTGCCATGGCGGAGCTCTGTTTCCAGGTATCAATTCATTGGTATTACAACCAAAGTGTGACAAAATAAATGTACCCACTCGGGTTGCCACTCTACTTCATAATCATTAGTCCATTTTGCTAAGTAAGTGCACGAATCATTCCTTCCATCATATTCCTCTGTTAGCCGAACTTTTGGGTGGCCAAACAGCAACCTCATCATTCTTCTGTATTCACGTCAGCCATAAAAATTGTCTTTAAGTGTACCCCACCACCTTGTGGGCATAACGCGTAATGCCAAATACAATGCTTGGAAGTGATGCTTCTCAGGCACTTCCCTTTCAAATGCATCCAAAAATTTATCTACGTTGGTTAGACCATCATAATAAGGAAAACTACTTACCTTCGAAGATACACAGTGCAACAATTTAGTCATCAAATTACAACGCAGAGTAGATACTTCATGCAACCTATTCTACCAGTGTTCCAACTCCTCATCTAAATCTAATGTACAAGAAATTTCGCGGTCCCATGCAATGCATCCATCTACTGTTGGATTCATCCAATCTTGGTCTCGCACTGTTATTTTGTAAATCTGGTCCAAATCACCATCACTTTTGCAATTGCAGATCGGTTGAGTATAGCGTAGTCCTTCTACAGGGTCCAAAGTTACTACTACGCGGAGCGATTTCCTTTCAAATGACATTGTCCACTTCTTCAAAATGATCACCCCATTCCTATCAATATCCCAATTGATCCCATGGAGCGTGGGGTAAGGATTGTTGTCATCGACAATCTCTATCACTTCAAAATCAGCCAACGCGCTCACGCCTTCAATATCTACCATCACTCCCTGCAATCTTCCCATGGAGTTAATCTTCTATTGATTTGACATCCTCAATTGAATCGAAGACCACACTAGTGCAGGTCTCCCCATTCTTTCCCACGTCTATTTAGGAAATACGTTCACATCTGACCCCAAATACAAAATAACTTGATCCATTTCATACTCCCCTATTTGCGTAGTGAGCCTCATCTCAAGCCTTGTTCTTGCCTTATGCTTACCAATTTTTCTAACTACGCGAGCTCCTTCAAGAGAATTTTCATTACTAGAACGTTAATTTATCAACTCCTATAACCCTTTCATGACATTTCTATTGTGTAGAAGCTTCATATAGGTCTCTAAGAAGGTAGTAAGCATGGAGGGGTCCATTTATTTGGACAAATTGTCCTAAATTCATGAGGTAGAGGCCTGACTAAAGATTTTCTTTGCTTCCATGAATCTTTCTTTCATGCATTCCAAATCAAACCCAACTTCTTTTTCTAAAGCTTTGCAGACCCATTCACCTTCTTTAGGTTGATTTCCTTTATCCTCACCAGTCGTCATTCCACTTCGCAACACGATATTCACATCAGGATCTTCTTCACGGGGCTCATCCCTCATCATCTACAGGTTCTGGGTAGGCTGTTGTGGCTATGCCCTCTTCTTCTGCATCATAGCTATTAACACAGGGAAGTCTTCTAACACGTGGTCAAACTGAGTACAGTATCGGCATGATAGGTGTGTCGGGCTCGCACGCTCCTGTGCGTAGTGTCCTGGAACTCCACATTTGTAACAAATGACTTTTCCCCAACCTCTCGCAGGTCCTCCTCCTCCTCGACCTCGTCCACACCCATGCTATCCTCCGCATGCTCCCCCAACACCTTGATCTGGAGGCCAAGTCTCTATCTCCATTCAATACGTGGGCATTCTCTCCATCATCAACTCATAGCTACAGTAGTTACGCTCATCATGGCCCACTGATTTGCAGAATTTGTAGAAGAGTTGTTGCAGTGTCTCCACAAATTTATGCAGCAAGTGACAATTGTCTGTTACATGTTTTCCAGCTACCTGATAGATAGCACACCACAGCATGGGCCCTGTACTTGGCCCTGCTTGAGCTTTCGACTTTAGAGGCATTGGCAAAGAGGTAGTGATCTTTGCAAAGACAGGGTAGTGATCTTTATCATGCCCCAGACTCTTTCATTCTAGACACCAAACTTCTTCGCGCACCTCTGGCCGGGCCTCTCTATCCTTCTTCAGAATTTGAAATTCCAGGCAAATATTCTGCAACTTTGCATGAATCTGCTAAAAACCTAAAGCAACATATTGAATCGATGTCTCATGCAACCTCATCACAATTTCCAGGGCTTCCACCTGGGTCCCAATATTTTGCTGTGATAAAGCAACCCTTAGTTGATGTAAGAACGAAGCTAAAAACCATTCACAGTGCTGCCCATCTGTAAGATTCATGTTAGCTTCACAGATCTGGCATTTCAATCTCTGATCCAGCTCCCAGGGTGTTTCTCCAGGTCTCATCATGATTTCCTTAAATCCAATAACTGATTGTGATTCAGATTTGGGCCTACTAAATTCCTTATTCAACGCAGTCTGAATGTCTGCTAACGGAGTCGTCGGGTTATCAGTACAGTACTTAATGTACCATGTTAGCGCGCGATCCTATAGAGTAGTAACCAATGTTTCTTTCTTCATCTGATCATCTGTAATATTCTGGGTTGTCCACACGGCCTTCGCAACGAACCAAAACTGGTCCGGGTCCTCATTTCCCAAGCCCTTGAAAATGGGAAACTTCATCGTATTCGACATATCGAATGGTGGGTGAGGTGGTGGCGATGTGGACGAAGGTGTATGCTATGGAGGTGAAGGTGGAGGTGGTGTGGGTGGATGGGGTATTCACGGGAACACTTGTCGTATTAACTGGACAACACTCTATGGTGAAGCCTGAGTTGGTCCTTCATCGTCACTCAGAGGAGGCTCAATCATCGGGCTATATTCGAGGCGTGTTCTCCCTCTATCCCTGAATAAATTTCCACTTCGCGTAGCTCCAAACATCAAGGTAATGGAATAACCCACTTTTCACACAAAAGCATATTAATCCAAGTATTCAAAGATCATAAATACTTACCTTTCTGTCCCTTGAAGAAGTGCCGCTATGCTTTGTTGTAGATGACTGAGGTATCTACCGCAAATTCTGTCATCCTCCTATGACATGATCAATCCAGTGATCGACATCGCACGCTATATTATCTTCAAAGGCTTCTAATCTTCACACTAACTCTGGCGTCCACACTATTGGACCGTCAAGCCTCCACCTTCCTTGGCCATTGGCCAATTTAGAAATCCACTCGTACAGTTCGATCAAGAAGGAACAGAACAAAATTTCATGTATCTCTCTGTAAAGATACTTGTCCATCCACTATTCTTTTGTCAGGTGCTGATTTCTGTTTTCTTGTGCCGTGAATTCATGGATCTTTCTATCCCGCCACTCTTCAATTTCTTTCTTTGTTGGATTCCAGTGATGCAACATCACACATATCTTTATGTAGATCCCGGTCCTAGCAATGGAACCATTTGTTGGCTTAGTGGGTCCTAACCCAGGTTCAAAGTTAGTTTTGCCAAAAAAATCCGTACACTACTGGCCCTTTCGGCATCAACCCATAGAGCGTGAACTGAAGCCTCATCCGAAGGATTATGGGGGGATGCTAGAACCAAGTTTCCGCACCTAGAGATTAGTGTAATGTCGTTTTATGCCCTAAACCTACCTTCGTGTGGATCGATAAGCCATTAGGGCTTATCGATATAACTTCCCTTAATCTACTTCTATACTTCCGTGAACGTTCATGACTATCATTTATAGAACCTAAATAGGTGAATCAACCACTTACGTGCTTCTATGATTACCCTTAATCCCGTATTTACCTAGATTGGTTTAATTATTTGATAACTTTAACATGAAACAATATATTTTTCACATAAACAGTTACTATTACTTGCATTCATATGACAATATAATTCATGTAAAATCGAGCATCAATACAATATTAATTTATAAACTCATCATTCATCAAAACATAATAGCGCATTCATTCATAACATAAGGAAATAGATAAACACAGGAATTTCTGGAAGAATCTCTTTATTAATACTTCAGTTTTTCTTACAGACTCAAGACTTCCCTGCGCACTCGGCTGCAAGGGTCTGCGCAGCCAGCTGCGGACTCTACTTTAGGGCTCTGTGCACACATCTACTGAGCCTCTCTTGTACTCTAAGAATTCTTCGCTTTTCTGCCCACTAACCCATTACATTCATCTTCATTATTACTTGTACTCCCTTAGACTCTCTAAGAATCTCCTTTTTATACAATCCCATGGTTTGCGGACCCTGGGTGGATCTACAAAAGCTGACACAACTTACATAAAAGAAGGGTAAAAACCTTTATGAAACTTTACTATCTACGTGCTCCGTGACCAAAACTTGCGGAGACTTTACATTTTATACAACAAAACTTGGTCTTTCTACCCCAAAACTTGGGATTTTTCCCCACAATTGACACTAGGGAACCTTGTCCCAGCAATACGACATTACATTTTTTTGAAAAAAATATCATTAGGAAAAGAACATAATTCTCCTCATATTGTCTTTTTACTCCGAATCAAAGTTCATAATTCTTATATGAATTTTTAGCGGTGTGATTCAATAAAAGAGGAAAACTTGAAATTTCATTGTCAAATTTGGCCCAAAAGTGTAACCCATATACAAATTTACAAAATGGCAGAGATATGATATGATTTTCATATCAGGAGAGATCCTTAATTCCGACTCACTTGATCCTTAGAGGTGGGCCTAGGCTCCACCACCCTGATTCGCGGTGGGTTGACTAGTTGGTCACATCTTTACCACAAAACTGGATCTAGTATGGGAGTGTGAATAATGGTACTGTAGGCCATCCTCTGGTTTGTAAGATTTGCGTATTTTAGTTTGTCGATGAATAAGGTCTTCACTAACCATAGTAATTTGACGTCCCTTTGCAAATAGTTTAATATGGAACTTCCCTAGCGAATGACATTTTTATTGTATGATGCATCCACCTTGCTCTTGGCCTCAACTAGAAAGTGTTCATATTGATCCCATGGTAGTAGTTTCCCCTGGAAATCCCAACAACTAGGCAGGCCTGCTCTGTTCCTTTGATCAAAATTATAATTGAAGGTTGTAACCACCCTTGCCATCTCACTCACGCATGCTTCAACCCTGTCCCTTACTTATTTCTTTTGAATTAATTTATAAATTTCCATGATTGCATCAATCCTGTCAATTATTTATATCGCACTTAATTCATCAGTTGAGTTTTCATTAAGGAGTTTGATACATCTCTCAACAATACTCGCCTTCTTAGAATTTTTCTCTTTGGCTAACATGATAGAGAACTTGATGGTTTTTACCATAGCCTTTTACTCTACAATCAATTTCATATGCTCCAAAATTTTCTTCATCTTCAAGATGATTTCTTCCCATATTATCTATTTATCTTCAACACAGGCCATATTGCCCTTTAATTTTCCTTTTAGTGCTTTGATCTCATCCTACATTTCCTGATAGTTGCGGTTAATTTGATCTACATTTTGCTAAGTGGACTGGAGTTGTTTCTCCTTATTTTCCACAGTGTGTTTGGTGTTTTCCAAGTTGGTTTGAACCTTCTTTAACTTACTTTCTGACAACTATAGTTTTGTGAGAGCTTTGGTTAACAACTCAATGGGATTTTGTGGGTTGTCTGGAACAACTATGGAACAACTATGGGACTCTATCTATTGTTGCAACTCTATCACCCACATTTTTAGAGCCACTACCTTATGATTCCTCTCAATTAGCTCCCTGGCCAGAATTTCCTTCTCATTTTCAACCTGAGCTAGTTCCTTTGCCTGAACATGCCCCGTAGCAGGAATTTTAAGTTGTTCTCCTAGTGATTGTATTTCTGATTGCAAACACTTGATGATGGCCTCCACGATGGCCCTATCATTGGGATCCACCCCTAGCTTGATGATTATTTATTTGTAGCTTTCATTTTGGAGATGAAGGGCTCTTGAGTTTTCTCTTTCTTATTTTACCTTATTAGCTACTTTCTCCAGTAGCTTCTCAAACTTGATGTCAGACAATGCTTCCTTGCTTAAATCGCTATATAACATCCCCCCTTCCTGCTTGTGTAAATTAATATTGTCTCGAAAAGGGACATTGGTTACATCTAGAGAAAAATATACCGTTATGAACTGTGGTTCATAGGGGAGGGACATGCACTGAGGAAAGATATAATGAGAGCTTCGTTGGCTTCTTTCAAGTTCCATATTAGCCAAAATCCCAATTTGATATGGAACTAAGTGGGATTCCAGTTGCGATGAGATGTTGTCCATGAATTTTTTATTTCACTCTTCTGTTAGTTGGCCTTCCTCCCCTTTAGGTCCTAATACTGATGCATCACCAATGGAACCCAGGATTGCCACCTCAGTCGAACTAGAAGAAGAAGTTTGTTTGGCGTCCTCTAGTTGTACCTGGAATCTCGACTAATCCAGCCTCTTTTTAGTTAATTTTTCCTCAATTTATTCTTCTGCCTACTCCTAAATATTCACTTTCTTAGCTAAGGATGCATCCTCCATTTTTAGTGTCCCTTGCCTCATCAATGCTTCTATTCTGAGACTTTTCTTTTGTGCTTGGTGTTTTAATCAAAATCTCTAGCAGGTGAAGGAACCTTGGAAGATTATGGCGCTGAGGAGTCCTTAGGTTATGGGCCATCAGTAAAAAATATCTTGGCGAACTCAAATGCTAACAAATGGAATGGCTTGTGCTCGAGATGTTTTAAATATAATGGTTTCAAACTGCAACGATTGACGTACAGGGCGTAACAGTAAGGTCACAGGGATTTTTAGGCAGGAAATACACTGAGATGGCATGGGGAAGACACATGGAAGAGATGGGTTGGGTAAAGGACAATGAAGGAAAGGATATCAACTTATTGTCATGATTGCTTGCCACACTTGTTTGATAATGCTCCCAATGCCTGACGAGGTTATTGTGCTAGTCTGACAGGTGGAAGACCCTTTTAATCTCCTCGGTGAGGTGCCTAGGTGGAGTTGGAGGTAAAGAACCCCCCTAGAATCAATAGTGACCATTGATCTAAAAATATTTCTTTGTTGACTCAAAATTTCTAGTGGCCAGTGCTAGCTCAACAGCCATGGTTGTCCACTCGTCAGAGCTTCCTTTCGAGTGATATTGATTCATGATGGGCGGTGATCCTCTCTATAGTTTCTCACTTGTTAGTCATTTAAATCTGAGATATGTGGAAGTTTCATTAACACTTGGAGATTTCTCCTTATCGAAATCAATGCTTGTCATCACTGAGCTGTAAATCAGTAGCTCAAGTACATCAATCCCCTAGAGCCTAGAAGCTCGACTCCCATTTGAATGCAATTAGAAATGGGGCTCTTGACCTTCTGGGGTGTACCACCTAGATGACATCATACTAACATTAATTCAACCCATGTGTTTACCTGTGATTGGTCCAAGTGTCATTTATATCTTGGTTGTTACAGTACCTCAAATCTTCGAAACTGGTTTCCATGTGTCCAACTCTCAGCGAGCAGTTTTTGACATCATCTTTGCTCACTAACATGTTTCCATATTTTTATTTCTATCCCAGGTCCTTCACTACATCAAAAATACATTCTTGTTGGCTTAGGGGGTCCTGACCTAGGTTCAGAGTTAGTTGCGCCAAATAAATCCCTACAGTCTTTCGGCATCAATCGACATAGCGCAGACTGAAGTCTCCCCTGAAGCAGTATGGGGGGATGTTAGAACCAAGTTTCTGCATCCAGAGATCAGTGTGATGTCCTCTCACGACCTAGATCTACCATCGTGCAAATCTCTAAGCCCTTAAGGCTTAGCGTTGTATCTTCCCTCAATCAACCTCTAGACCTCCGCAAAGGTCTATGACTAGTTTTTGCGGACCTTGAATAAGAAAAATAGCTACCTATGTGCACCATAGATTACCCTTAAGTCAGTATTTACTTAGAACTACTTAAGTGTTCGATAACTTTAATAGAAAGTGTTATGATCTTCGTGTTATCACTTAGCATTAATTGTGTTCAGATAATAAGACGAATCAAGTAAATTCGCGCATCCATACATCATTATTTTATAAAGACATCATTTCATCACAACATATATCTCAAGCACACATAACAAAAGTAAAGGGATAAAACACCAGAATTTATGCAACAATCTTCTTTATTGATCGTCAGTATAGATTTAAATACTCGATACTTCACTGTGCACTCAGCTGCATGGGTCCACGTACTTAGCTATGGACACTACTATAAGCCTCTATGCACTCAGCTATAGAGCCTTTTTCCCCTTTAAGACTTACTTCTCTGCGCTAGACTTCCTTGTTCGCACCCATAGACAAAACATCAATCTCCTCCTTAGACTCTATAAGACACACCTATTGATATAATCCCATGGTCCGTGGACCATGGGTAGATCTAAAAAACTGACTCAAATTTACATGAACGAGGGTAAAAACTGTGTTTGACTCCTAACTAATTACGCGCTCTACATCCACAATTTGCGGAGACTTTACATCTTTTTACATCAAAATTTTGGCTTTTTCCCCAAAACTAATCTAGGGCATCCCGTCCCAGCAGTGCCCCAACAAAAAGGTTGTGAATCACCCTTGATTAACTCAGGTAGCATGGTGACCTTGCTGTGAAGATCCCTTAGCTCCACCTGCACAACTGCTACTTCAGCTCCACTCTAAGTGGTGGCCTACTTCACCTATTCGACCAGATGCTCTGTAGCTGGTCCTTCGCTGGCTTGCTTGAACTTCTGCTGAGTGAGCTACAATTTCATCAAATTTTCATGGATGTTGGGTGAGAATTGTTATGCTTCATCCAACCAAGTTCCTAACCGTGACTTAAGCATTACCTCTTTTTCTGCACTGCTTCCACTTGTGAAAGGAGTTGCTTTGCTTCCTGCAACTTGGTGAGGCAATACACTTTAGAAATGGTGTGAGTCATCACCCTTACTTCATCATAATTCTACTGGAGCTCGTGGATCTCGGTATTCAATATCTACATGGTGAGATCTTCCCGCAGGCTTGTCACCACTTCCATGGCCTATTCAAACAAAGTTGTACAATCAGCAACTGCAACATCCACAATAGCTATCCCTTCCTTGATGGTAGTGTCACACTGTTCCTGGACTTCGGGTAGAGTTGAAGGCTGTGACTTAAGCTCCAGTTCTGTGATTTTCATATTGAGTTCAAACTGAGCTCTTTCCACCTCTGCTTTCACCTTGGGATCCCGACAACTAGATTCTGGATCTTGGCCTTGAGCGGTGCCTCCTCAGGTATGTGTAACTCCGGTACTGTCCTGCATGCCTCTGCAACTGTGGCCTCCAGCTAGGCGCTCTACACGTGGACTGTACACCTCTCCTTCAGGGCCTTTGTCTTCTCAGTGAACATTTGTTCATTGTTCACCCTGTACTCCCTGATTAAATTGAGAGTGTGTTGCTCCTGTGCTCTCAATTCCACTTTCACACCTGTCTGTAGCGCGTGAAGATATTTGTTGGGGAGCGCTGCAATGTTGAGGCTAATGTTCTTCAAGGTGTTAACGATGATCTCATCATTGGTTGACTCTATGCTCAAGGACCCTTCGGGCAGCACGACTATCCTGAGATCCACTGTCCTGACTAGATCTGCAGCCTGACTTGTCGTTGGTGCTAGGGTCATCTATGCGGCGCTGACTTGTCCTGCGTCCACCTGAATTCTGCTAGTATGGATCTGCAGTCCATGCAGATCCTTCTGAATATTTCCTAAGGATTGGAAGTGTTGTTTCTCAAACTTTGCAACAGTTTGACTGTGGTGTCACGCACTTTATCCCCGATCTCGTCGATATCACCCTCTGTCAGCGCAATGGGATCCAATAGTGGATTATTCACCTTTGTATTCTTCTATGACCCCTCCTTCTGTTGTTCTCTATACCTCTTTACCCGAAATGGAGTGCTTTGTCCCTCTTCATCTCCACCACCCTGCGTTGACTGCTATGCCTCTTTAGTTTCGAGTGAAGGGTATTTACTAGTTCGCTCAGAGTTTTGCTACTCCTGTTCAACCTGTTGTTTTGTAGCGCACTCCTTTTCCAGTCGGGCCTTCTCCTTAACCTCCTTCCTTTGCTACATGGCCAACTATTGTGCTTCCTACTTCGCTGCATCCTTCCGTTTCTTCTCTGTTGAGCTCCCCACGCCTTTGCTTGTAAACTGTGCAGCCTCCAAAAAAACCTGCCTCCAATGGAGGAAACTGACTGTCCTCCAGTAGCTCCCAAGCAACCAGCACAATGGAGAGTGAAAACCATGCGTAGTGGAAGGTCTTGCTCTCATCTTGAGCCTCGCGACAATTCACAAGGAACTTTCTACATAAATAGCGCGACCAATTAAACTGCACACCCTCCGCGCATTGTGCAGCTAATGAGATCACGGGCCCCAAAACCTCGTCTATGTGACACTTCCTCATGACCTTTCCAGCTATTATATACGTGGAAATTTTCACTATGGGTTGTTAATGGATGTTATGGAGTACCTGTGTAGCTTCTTGAGAAGCTCAAAGTTCTTCCTCATTTTCTCTGCTAAGTCCCTCTCGCTTGTCTTTCCGCCATACTCCTTGGACGGATTCAAGCCTCCATGTGGTAGGAGCATGATCTTGTGGATGAGGAAGTCCGTGATGGGGATATGCGTGCCGAGCCACAAGAAACCATCGTGCACCAGAGTCAGTAGATGCCATATACAAGTGGTATTTATGCTAGAGTGGTGGTAGTGGTGCACCCACATCAAGTTCAATAACCTGGACTTCTCTACTCTGTTGATCCACTAAATTGTTTCAAACGTAGTGACACTGGAGTGTTTGTAATATACTTGCTTCATGCAATTCTCCATCGCAAGGTGGGGGAACCTCTCATGGTCAGCCAAATCCCAATCCTCCATCTTTAAAATGGGAACCCACGCTAGGCACGAACCTTCGCAGGTTATGTTTTCCAGTAGTAGGGGCATATGAATGATGAATTTCTCCACGTCGGGGTCCTTGGTGACCTTCGCCTTCCATTTACGTGGAGGGATATACTCTGGCAACTTGGATATGGGCTCCACACCCTCAACATCTATATCTTCAATGCCCTCTTCAGCCTCCAAGACTACAACCGTCTCAGGCTGCTTGTCCTTCTTCTGTGCCTAGGTAGCAAAATTCTTTCTAGGCGACTCACACACTAGCACCGACCTTTTTTGCTTGTCTTTCTTCGGCTTGTGGGTCTCATGCATTGGTTTAGGCTTCGACTTAGGTGACCTCGGCACCGTAGGCATAGGAGACGAAGCCTCCATGCTCACAACTTGTGGAGCCACTCCCTCGGAGGCAACAATTCCTCTGGTGCTTGCAATCTCACAGGGTCTGGACATAGTGCTGAGATGAATTGTTGGGTTTCCTTAGGTAGATTATCAAACACAGAGCTTGCGACAAAATCCTCGAAAAACTTATGATTCATAAGCGATAGATAACACAACTCAAAAATTATAAGGGTGCAAAGTGTTCTCTGTTAGACTAGCACACGTAATTTATAGGAGAATTTGAATTCAAATCCGATCGTTCCCCCCAAAATCTATTCATAAATGCTGATTTGGCGGCAGATCTCAAAAGACTTCAGCCTTAAATGCTGCCCACCCGCTCCTCTTAACAATCTCCTAGCTATCAAATCATGAACAATGACTCTAACAGTCATTTTCTAGTTGTCTTGTGCAGTATCTGCCTCCATAGCGTAGTTCCCTTTGTGTGGCTTTTGGAATGGTGGCATCACCCTATTTTGCATAGCCTCCTTGTCGCATAGTCCCCAAAATCGGGAAGTGTAGTTTATAGTCCCATGTACCCTTACAGCGGCCTGGAGCACTAATAATGTCTGACCGCCATATAGTCATTGATATGGATCTCCTACATACGGTTTCATTTGGCTCCCATTCACCCTTCTTGGGAAAGGTTCTCCGTTCAGCTTTGCAAGATAAACTGCGCCCCCATATGTGATTTCTTTGATGACATATGGCCCCAACCAGTGCATCTAAAAATTTCTTGGGAAATTATCAAACTTAGTATCATATAATAATAACAAATCATTTACCTTGAATGTGTGCAGTTTGATGTGTCGATCGTGCCATGATTTTTTACATTCCTTTTGTACTTGGTGATGAAATCTAGCCAAGAATATGTCCTCTTCGAGCTTTATCAACTGCACGAGCCATTCCTCCAAGGCTCCATGATCTACTATCCCTGTGAAAGTTGTTATGTGTAGACTAGGCATGATATATTCCATAGGCATCACAGCTTCTACTCCATAGACCAACCATAAAGGTGTCTGACCTGTTAGTTTTTTGCAAGTAGTCTTGTACGCCCATAATACTGTTGGTATGCGCACCTCCTAATCATTTCGCTGTGTGTTGCAAATATTTTTCAGTGAACTCTCTAATATCTTATTGAAGGCCTCCACTATTCCATTAGCATGAGGATGATATGGTGTACTCTTCTAATGATACACCTGAAACTCTTCTGTCAGTGAGCTAATCGTTTCGTTGAGGAAGTGTGTATCGCGATCACTCATCAACACTTTTGGGCAGCCAAATCTGGTTAACACATACTCAAACAAGAATTTAGCCATTTTGGCCCCTGTGCAATCCTTCATAGGCAATGCCTCCGCCCATATGGTCAGATACTCTATCGCGGGAAGATATAGGGCACACCTATTTTATTGCTTGGGGGCTGAATTGGTCCTACAAAGCCAATAGCCCATTTCTCGAATGGTTGTAATGACACCTGAGAATTCAGGGGCAGATCATCCCTTTGCGATAGCCGACCTGTTCTTTGACATGCATCACACGCCCTACAATATGCTTTGGTATCCTTGTGTAATGAAGGCCACAACAACCCGGCGCACAGGATCTTCCACACCGTTGCCTTTCCTACATAATTTCCTCTTGCAAACCTTCCACGAGCCTCCACAAAGATATTGTTTCTTTTGAAATTGGACACATACTGTCAGAGTATCTCATTTGAACCCATCTTATATAAATGTCCTGTAATTACCAAGAAATCAATTGTCTGTACTACCAACTCTTTCTTTTGCTAATTGGTGTAGCCTTCTAGGGCTGTCCTCGTGGTCAAAAAGTGGATAATATTTGCAAAGTGGTTGTATGCTACGTGCACCGTGAAGAATTGCACGTCGGGTAGTCCTTCCTCCAAATTAGTAGGCTCCTCCCCCATTTCAATTCACGACAAATGGTCAGGTTCTACATTCAAACTTCCTAGCTTCACAATGACCTCAAAGTCATATTCTTGAAACAACAGCAACCATTTGCATATCCTCCCCCCCAACATAGGCTTATTGACTAGGTACTTCAAGGTGGAGTGGTCTAAGTACATCTTAAAATGTTCGCCCAATAGATAGTGTCTGAATTTTTGGAGTGCATACACCATAGCCAATCCCTCGCCCTCTGTCATCGAGTAGTTCTTCTCAGCCTTTGATAATTTCCTTTTTGCAAAGGCTATAGGGTGATCCATCTCTCCTTCGCTAGCCTGTGTCAGTACTACTCCCAACGCAATACACGAGTCATCAACGTGCACATGGAATTTCTTCTTCTAATCTGGGAAGACCAAGATCGACGTGATGACCATATTTTCTTTCAATACATCTAGACTGCATGGACATTCTTCATCCCAACAGAATGTAGTTTCCTTCTTTAGTAGCTTCTCCATAGGCTCAATAATCTGAGCATAAGCCTTAATGAACTTCCGATAATACCTAGTATGGCCTAGCATTACACGCAACTATTTAACACTCCTTGGGGCCTCCAAATTTACTATTACTGTGATCTTGGCAGGATCCACCATTATTCCTTGCTTGCACACCACATGACCCAGCAAAATTCCAAAGTGGACACAAAATAAGAATTTCTTCAGGTTCAGTGCGATCTGATATCTTCATCACATATCCAACATTAAGTGTAAACTGGCTACATGCTGCTTTACTAACCCAAACACTGTCCAGTCATCAAAATATACCTCCAAGAATTTTTGAATAAATTATTTGAACGTCGTGATGACTACATGAGAAAATATCACTAGCGCATTCTTGAGTCCGAATGGCACCACCATGTACTAAAAATACCCCCATTCTGTAGCAAAGGTCTTTTTGCTCCTGTCTTTCATCATGATCTTAATCTGATGGTACCCAGAGAACCCATCAGTGAATGAGTAGGCCTCCTACCCTCCAACATTGTCCAGTACCTCATCATTAAATGATGTCGGGAATGGATCATGGATGTAGGAATCATTAAGCTTTCTTAGATCTACACAAATCCTCATCTCTCCCTTCTGCTTCTTTTCCTAAACTACCATTGGGCTCACCCAATTAGATTCCTCCACTGGTTCGATAATGCCCGCTTCAAGCATCTTGTCCAATTCCAAGTAGACCTTTTCCTTATATTTGGGATTAAGGCAATATGGCCTCTGCTTAACGAGCTTCGCGTCTGGTTTCAAAGTTATTTTCATCACACCCAAATCATCTATGATGCCTTTCAAGTTAAAAATTTTGTAGGAAAAAGATCCTGGTACTCGCGGAGTAACTCAACAATTTTATCCACTATGGCATCATCCCAATAATCTTCAATCTTCACAAATTTTGGTTCTGCTTCATTAGCAATGTTTACTTGCCTAGTTTTCAATGGTGATGCCATTTTCCATTCGGATCAACTTTACGCAATGGGGACCATTGCTTCTTAAGGAGGGAGGAATGATCCGAATGGAAAATGGCATCAACCCATGGTACTCATCCACCCATATTATTCATCAACCCATGGAATTTACCCATGGTATTGTAAATGGCATCCGCCCATGGTATTGTAAAATCCACCCATGGTATTCATTCACCCATGGAATTGACCCGTGGTATTGTAATTGAAAAATACTATAAGTAACAAGTCACATTTTGTAAAAGGACACGTTTTCCGCCACAATGTAGCCTTTGCAGTTCAGAGGCAAGTAGCCACACATCTCTTCTCAGAGATAAGCTACCATTGCCCTAGCTGGTTTATTTCCATTTATGGTTGTAAGCATATTTAAGTATTTTCCATTAATGAAATGAAGTATTATTTCCGTTGCATCTTTGTGTATATGGTTATCTCGGTAATTTGTTGCATTCCTATTTAAGTCTGGATCAAATGGTGTGGTGATATCTAGGTTCTCTATCTACAGACCTTTGACCTCGCGGTGACCTTCCGTTTCTGAGATATATATATTCCTTGGATCCTCATACTCCCCTTCAGCAGTCACATTATAACATTCTAGTGCATGGTGCAGCTGGGTGCTCCAATCCAGTTGAACAAATTCCAACGGATCCTGTGGAATTGTGAAGATCGCTGCCTTAACCTCCTGCAACGCCTCATCAATGCTTTCAAATCTGTCTTCAAAACTGAAGTTCATCAAAAAGCCTTCCCTTAAGATCTCCCACTCCATGGTGTTGTGGTAGACCTCTGTTTCCAGATACCAATTCATAGGGATTATATCTAGAGTGTGACAGAATAAGTGCACCCACTTTGGTTGCAGCTCTGTTCCATAAACTTTAGTCCATTTTTCTAAATGATCATGTGGATCATTCCTCCCGTCATATTTCTCAGTTAACCGTACTTTAGGATGACCAAATCACATCCTCATTATCCTCCTGTAATCGCGTCATTCATGAAAGTTGTCCTTTCCGTACCCCACCATCGAGCGGGCGTAGTGCGCAGTGCCAAATCCAACCCCTGAAAACAATGATCCTCCGAGACTTCTCTTTCAAAAGCATCCAAAAAATTATCTATGTAAGTTAAACCATCGTAATAAGGTAAATTTATTACCTCCGACGACACGTAGCACAACGATTTGGTCATCATGTTGCAGCGCAATGTAGATACTTCATGCAGCCTATTTTGCCATTGTTCCAACTCTTCATCTGAATCCAAGGTACAGGAGCTTTCATGGTCCCATACAATCCATTCATTAGTTATTGGATTAACCCAATCCTAGTCTCAAGCCATAATTTTGTATATTTGATCCAAATCAACATCACTTTCCTCATAGTCGTGGACTGTTCAGTATAGCACGGTCCTTTTGCAGGGTCCAATGGTACTACAACGCGGAGTTATTTCATTTCAAGCGACATTATCTGCTTCTTCAAATTGATGACCCCATTCATGTCAATATCTCAATCAATACCAGGGAGCACTCGGTATGGATTGTTGTCATCAACAATCTCTATCACTTCAAAATCAGCCAGCACTCACACCTTCTATATATACGATCACCCCATGCAATCGTCCCATTGGGATAATCTTCTGCTGGTTCACCATCCTCAACTGAATTGGAGACCACTGCAGTGCTAGCCACCCCATTCTCTCCCATGTCTATTTATGCAAAACGTTCGCATAAGATCCCAGATTCAAAATAACCTGGTCCATCTCATAGTCTCCTATTTGTGCGGTGAGCCTCATCTCACGCCCTGTCCTCATGTTATGTTTTCCAATCTTTCTGACTATGCAGTGTCCTTCAGGATCAATTTCATTCTGAGTGCACTTATTTATCAAGTCTTGTAGCCCTTTCACAGCCTTGCTATCATGCAGTAGTTTCATACAAGTCTCCAAGAAGGTAGTAATGATAGAGGGGTTAACCTCTGTAGGAGCGCCGACTGTTGGAAGTTTGTCCTAACTTCATGAGGTAGAGGCCTCAATGAAGCCTTTATTCGCCTCCATAAATTTTTCCTTCACACGCTCCAGATCAAACCCAACCTCCTTTTCTGGAGCCTTGCAGACCCAGCCACTTTCTTTAGGTTTTTTTCCTTTATCATCACCAGTCGTTATTCCACTTCATAGCATGATATTCACATTTGGATCTTCCTCGCAGGGCTCAACCCTCATCATCTGTAAGTTCTGGGTAGGATGCTGAGGTTGCACCTTATTCTCCTGCATCTTAGTTATCAACATAGGGCATTCTTCTACTGTGTGGTCAAACTGAGTGCAATATTGACATGACATGTGCATCTAACTCGTACACTCCCATGCGTAGTGCACTAGTGTTCCGCAATTATAGTAAATGAACTGTCCACGATCTCTTCCAAGTCGTCCTCCTCCTCGGCCTCATCCGCACCCCTGATATCATCCGCGCACTCCCCCAGTGCCTTGACCCAGAAGCCAAGTTTCTACATGCATTCGATACATAGGCATCCTCTCCATCATTAGTTCATAGCTACGACAGTGGCGCTCATCGTGGCCCACCGACTTCCAGAAATCGCAAAACAATTGTTGTGCTGTCTACACAAATTTTTTCAGCAAATGACATTTATTCGTTACATGTTTTCTAGCCACCTGACAAATAGCGCACCATAACGCAAGCCCCATAATTGGTCCTATTGCAGCTTCCTACCTCAGGGGCATCGACCCACAGGATATAATTTGCAAAGACAGGGTAATGATCCTTATCATCCCCCTAGCTCTTATACTTGAGGCACCATACTTCTTTACGCACCTCTCTCCTGGCCTCCTTTTCTTTTTTCAAGCTCTGCAATTCCAAACAGAGGTTCTGCAATTGCGAGTGAATTTTTTTTGAACTCCCAAAGACCCATCTTGAATAGGTGTTTCATGTAATCTCATTGCGATTTCCAGGGCTTCCGCCTGAGTTCCTATATTTTGCTACAATAAAGAAATCCTTAGGTGGGGTAGCAGCCCGGCTATAAACCAATCGAGGTGCTAACTATCTGTGAGATTCATATTAGCTTCGCATATCCCGCACTTCGGTCTTTTATCTAGTTCCCAAGGCGTTTCATTATGATTTCCTTAAATTCAATTATCGATTGCGAGGCAGACTTAGGCTTACCGAATTCTTTGTTCAAAGCGATTTGAGTATTTGCTAATGACGCCAAAAGATTATAAGTGCAGTACTTAATGTACCATGTCAGCGTGTGAGTATTGCATGGTGGTAACCAACTACACCTTCTTTATATTATCATCGGTGATCTATTGTGATGTCCACACAGCCTTCCCAACAAACCAAAACTAATCCAGATCCTCACTTCCTAAGCCCTTGAAAACGAGCAACTTCATGGTATTCGACATGTTGAATGGTGACAGTGGTGGTGGCGGTGTGGGCAAAGCTGTATGTTGTGGAGGTGAAGGTGGAGGTGGCATGAACGAATGATGTATTCGTGGAAAACCCTGCCTTATCAACTGAATTAGCGCTTCGCAGTGAGGCCTGCACTGCTCCTTCATCATCACTTGAAGGAGGTGCAATCAACAGGCTTTATTCAGGACTTTCTTTTTCTTGGTTTCTAAAGCTTCGTCCACTCCACGTAGATCCAAACATCAAGCTAATGGCATAACCCATTTTTCACACAAGATCATCTTAATATAGGTATTCCGAGATCTCAAATACTTACCTTGAGCTCCTTTGAAGAAGTTTCGCTCTGCTTCGCTATAACTGACTGAGATGTCAACCACGAACTCTGTAACAAATCCTCCTATAACCCGATCAATCCAATGGTCAACAACATGCACGATCTTATCTTCAGAGGCTTCCAACCTCTGCACTAGCTCCAAAGTCCACACTATTGGACCGTCAAGCCTCCACCTTCCTTGGTCATCTACCAATTTAGCTATCCATTCGTATAGCTCAATCGAGAAGGTGCATAAGAAAATTTTATGTATTTCTATGTACAAATATCTGTCCAACCATGGTTCTTTTTTCAGGTACAAATTCTTATTTTCCTACGCCATGAATTCATGGATCTTTCTATCCAACCACTTCTCAATTTCCTTCTTGGTCCGATTACGGTGATTCGACATCACACTTCTCTTTATGCAGATCCCTGCCCCAGGAACGAAACCATTTGTTGGCTTAGGGGGTCCTAACCTAGGTTCAGAGTTAGTTGCTCCAAACAAATCCCTACACTACTGACCCTTTCAGCATCAATTCACATAGCGTGGACTGAATTCTCACCCGAAGCAGTATGGGGGGATGTTGGAACCAAGTTTCCACATCCAGAGATCAGTGTGATGTCCTCTCATGACCTAGATCTTTTGTCACGCAGATCTCTAATCCCTTAAGGCTTAGCACTATATCTTCCCTCAATCGGCCTCCAGAGCTCTACGAAGGTCTACAACTTGTTTTTGTGGACCCTGAATTGGTAAATTAGCTACTTACGTGCACCATAGATTACCCTTAAGTCAGTATTTACTCAAATTTGCTTAAGTGTTTGATAACTTTAACGGAAAGTGTTATGATCTTCGCGTAATCAATTAACATTAATTGCGTTCAGATAATAATATGGATCAAGTAAATTTGTGCATCAATACATCATTGTTTTATAAATATATCATTTCATCACAACATATATCGCAATCACACATAACAAAAGTAAAGGGATAAAGCACCAGAATTTATGTAAGAGTCTTCTTTATTGATCTTCAGTATATATTTACAGATTCGATACTTCCCTGCGCACTCAATTGCAATGGTATGTGCACTCAGCTGTGGACACTACTCTAGGCCTCTGCGCACTCAATTGCAGAGCCTTTTTCCCTTATAAGACTTACTTCTCTACACTAGAATTCCTCGTTCGTACCCATAGACAAAACATCAATCTCCTCCTTAGACTCTCTAAGACACACCTATTTATACAATCCCATGGTCCAAGGACCATGGGTAGATCTCAAAAACCGACTCAGCCTTACATGAATGAGGGTAAAAACCCTTTTTGACTCCTAACTAACTACGCGCTCCACATCCACAATTTGCGGAGACTTTACATATTTTTACATCAAAATTTGGGCTTTTGCCCCAAAACTGACCCACGGGACCCCATCCAAATAGTTCCCTAAATGGTTGATCCCTGATGCCCTCAAAGATTAATTTAATTAAAGCTACTAGGCATTCGAGGTTGCAATATTTAATCTTTCAATTTCCATTATGAGATTTCATCGAGAGACGCTCCAACTCCAAAAATTAATGGATTTTTAATCTCTGGTCCCCAAAGCCTCTCACAATTAATTTTATTGTGCATCACGAGATTTTGAGGTTCTGGGTTTTTGACTCTTATGATCTTCACTTTGACTATCCTTATCTTTTCATCCCACTATCCAATTTAAGGTTTGTTTGTATCGTTAGAAAGTTCTTCCCAAGCACTTCTTAATGGAGTAGGCTTGACATGGGCCTTGAGCTCATCGATTTCTCTAAAAACAGGTCTAATATCTACTATGTTTTGCATCCCACTTCTCCAAGATGTAAAACTTAGGGGAAAAAATGAGAGTACAACATGTGGCACAATAAAAGTTACAAATTAAGCCATATAATACGGAAATAGATTGTTCAAACTCCATCTAACACCTTCTACAATAGATTGTCGATATAAATGTGCAACTGCAAGAAGAGAAGAAAGAGATGTAGCATCAAAATATAAATGCTAAATTCGACCAAACATATGTAACTTTGAAAGAAGAATTTATTAAATCTAAGCAAAGTAGATAATCATTAGAAGTTGTTGCACAACAAGTTG
Organism: Pinus tabuliformis; assembly: GCA_031772625.1. Classification (NCBI taxonomy): domain Eukaryota; kingdom Viridiplantae; phylum Streptophyta; class Pinopsida; order Pinales; family Pinaceae; genus Pinus; species Pinus tabuliformis. The sequence continues at coordinate 252,506,037 of CM062812.1, read as the reverse complement.
AAACAACATTAACCATGTTAAATAATTAGCCAACATATTTCACAACCACATGTAGTCGACTAAAAGTGTAGTAGAGCCTATAAAAGGATCTAACTAAGAGGGAGAAAATGAATTATCGACTTCAAATCTCAATAAATTTTATCAACAAAAATAGCTACAAAAAAATAAGTTGGGGATATATTGATTCAAGAAGAAAGGAGGTAAATGAGGTAGTTTTGATAAGGAAAAAGAGTGTAGGTAGAAGAAAGAATTGCTCTCAACGACCTAAATAAGTCAGTACAAGAGACACAACATCTAGAGGATCAATGCAATACCATGGAAAAAACCATCATGCCCAAAACCATGTGCAAAAACCATGCAAAAAACCATGGGTGGGTCTACCACTATCCTTGGGTTTGCTCAACCATCCTTGGGTTCAGCTAGTCATGCAAACAATATAATACATACCCAATAGGGATACACAAATAATTAAGGTAGGAGAAGATGTTGGAGGGGATAGTCGACTTTATCGACTAAACTTGATAATAATCTAAGTTAGAAATATAAGTTGGTCAAATGCACAGTCAATAAGGCCAACTAAGGTATTTATATAGTCCTAGATACCTTGTAACTGAATCATAATATAAATAGGGAATGGATGTAGCCAAGAGAGAAAGAAAGAAAGAGATATTATATTGTTGTGATATATTAATAAAGTGCTTATTTCTAATATCACATTACTAAATGTGTTATCTTCTAATGTGTTATGTATATGTGTATCATATTTTATATTCTAATATATAATCCTATAATAAAATAATAACTGCTTTACAATTCTTTAAATTACAACACCTATTAAGACAATCTAAAAATTTATGCACATTTAAAAGAAAAATGGAAAATCACTAGTTAGTGGTTTCCTTATATCCCCTTATGACAACCCAAGGGAAACCCAACACAATTCTAAGCCCAATGCACAACTAAACCTCAACGTGAAAACTTTAACATAATCTACAAAAACACATGCTTTGAACTAATACTTCCAATGACAATATGCACATCTTTAATGGAATTATAAGAAGTGTGATAGATTTTTTTTATGAAATATCTTAGAGACGATTATATTGATTGTGAACTTTGGAAGGTATATTAAGCATGAGAGCATCAAATTCAAATTATATTATAATTTTTATTTTTTTTAATAAAAAAATGTTACATATATAAAACATATTTTACTTAATTGAAAATTACAATAATCTAATAAATATATACTTTGAAAAATAATAATCAGTTTGTATTCAATAATCCAATAAACACATGTTTTGATAAATAATAATTCGTTTTATGAACCACTATGAGGTAAAAGATATGCAAAACTTTATCTTAAGATATCACAAATGTACTTTGCTATATAAAAGATACTCGAAAATGTAACTTAAAATACTTTTATGTGGTTGTGTTTATAATATTTTGTAATACTCGAAAATGTAACTTAAAATACTTTTATGTGGTTGTGTTTATAATATTTTGTAATTGTAGATATTTTTGAAATATTGTTAAAAATATAATTAAAATATCTGTTTATCATGAGCCACTCATAGAAAATGTAACTTAAGATACTTTAATGTTGCGTTTATAATGTTTTGTAATTGTCTTATTTATTTAATTATATATTTTTGAAAGATTACTAAAAATAATTTTTTTTGTCATGGATCACTCACTTAATATTATATCTTCATATTATTAATGTATATCATTTTTGTTGTGAGTTTTAGAAAGCAATCATATTAAATATGAATTTTAAGGATGTTTGGGATGAAAATACTATATTTAAATTAAAATAATTGTTTGGGTTAAATATAATCAAATATTTTATATAATTATTTAATATATATAAATATAATATTTTAATTTCAAATTAAATATATTTTTTTGAAATTTTTATTAAAAAATAAAAAAAATGACAAATTATGTAAATAAAACAAATTTTACTAAATTAATAAAATAATATATATATATATATATATATATATATATATATATATATATATATATATATATATATATTATTTTTTAATAAACTTATATATATATATATATAAAGTATAACGATTTTCCTAATAATATAATAATATTGTATTGTACAAAGACAAGTTATTCTCACTTTGAATTCATAAAATTTGAATATGGACTAAATCCATACCAATCAAGTAATAAATTTTATAAACTTGAACCATATTTTTTAATAAAGAATACCTAAATTTCCGTATGAAAAGACTTGGCTTAAAAAAGGTGAGGATTTGTCCTAACAAACCAAAGAAAGAACCCCTTCGTAACATACTTAATATTTTATTTGTATGTTATTGTGTTTCTTATTTAATATTTTTCATAATATATTGTGTTGCTTTGAGCTAATATTTTTTTTTTCCAATGAAAAAAAGTCGTAATTTCTATTAATATATAAGAAATTACATTTTGTAGATGCCGAGGCATATGCATATGGAGGCAAGATTGCCTGTCAAGATACATGAAACTGTCCAAATAAAGATATGAAAGCTTAACCGCTAAGCGCTATTACTCCACGCAAGGAGTCCGATATCAACTATATTGTGTCTAAGCTTCCCTCAACAGGTAGAGAGAAAAAAGTCCAAAATTGTATCGTCTCTGCGCAAAGAGAGATATACTATGTACCAAAACCAAAACTGCCATATATACAAGCCATTAAAGTAGTATATGAAAACATAATTTATATAATGAGATCAGAAAATATTGGGCTTATAGCCCAATTTGTCCATGTTCTACAAAAGGTCTGTGGTAGTATTGATGGTAGGTATCATCGATTTCCTCCTGTATCAGCCAGTCATTGTTCTGTAAATGCGCTTCCTTTTGAAAGTTGATCTGCCTCCGTGTTTTTTTCCCTGTAATTATGTCAACAGACAAAGGAGTCAAATGAGGATATCAATCTTTGAGCTTCTCCTAGAATATGTCGGAAAGTAAATGCATTACAATGAGATGCATTGTTGAGCCAGTTACACACGATTTTGGAATCACCAAACAACTGAAGATGATTGCAATGCTGTTCTAAGGCGAAATATATGAGATGTTTTACTGTACAGAGTTTAGCAAAATTGTTAGTACCCCTGCCCAGGTTAATTTGGATTTTGAATCTGTGTGTATCATTCAGGAAAAGTATGGCTCCTCCACCACATCCTACCTCCTGTGTAGAACCATCAAAATATGCCCACGGTTTAGATTTGTCTATGATTTCAGGTATGATGGTGCGAGGAGGGGCTATGATATCGTCCTCAAGAAGGAGATCATACTCAGCGATGGTATGAAGCAGAATAGAAGGCCAATTGGGGTCTTTGAGATTGAATATGGAGTGGTTTCTAGCAATCCATATAGCCCAGCAGGCTAGAAGGGGCATGTTCCTGGCTTTTCCCTTGTGGACATGGCACCAAGAATTCCAAGCATCCTGAATGTTATGACCGTGCCAGGCTTTTAGGGATGGGTAGTGTGCAATGATACAGTTCCAATACTCTTTAGAGGATGGGAAACATAAGAAGAAGTGTTCGGTACTCTCCTCATCAAGTCGACAAAGATGACACTGAAAAGGGCCATGAAAGGATCTTTTCATCGCACCTGTAGGGATCTTGTCAAAAAGTATGTTCCACAGTAATAGGCGGGTACGAGGGGCAGCCTTGAGTTTCCAAAGTGATCTCCAGCTCGAGTCGTTGCTTTGAGCTAATATGTCTAATGACAATATTTACTTCTTTGAAAGAGATGTTAAAAGTGTAATATATATTTTTCGAAACATTTTTGAGTTGATTTTAAAATTTGGAAGATATACCATGTATGGGAGTATCAAATTCAAATTATATGATAAATTAAAAAAAAAAATTATAAAGAAATATTAAGTTATGTACATAAATTATATTATATTTAATTGACAATTTTAAGAACCTAAGAAATATATACTTTGACAAATAATAATTAATTTTTATGATAATTACAATAATCCAATAAATATATATTTTGACTAATAATAATTAGTTTTATGGATTAGTATTTACATAAACAATATGTCTTGGTAAAAGATATTCAAACTCTTGCTTTAAGATTAGATTATTAAAAATGTAACTAAAAATATTTTTTTAGTATGGGTCTTTCATTTAATGTTGTATTCTCATAGAAAATGTAATTTAATATACTTTTTATGTTGTTCTGTTTAGAATGTTTTGCAATTAGCTTATTTATTTAAGTAGATATTTTTGAAAGATTGTTTAATACATAACTAATAATATATTTTTGTTATGAGTCACTCACTTAATGTTATATCCTCATGTCATTAATGTATGGTATATCCCCATGCCATTAATATTAATGTATGGTACAATTGCTTGAAAGGGTTTTGATGTTAATCATCTTTGTTGTGGGCTTTAGAAAACTACTATATTTATTCAACTATACATTTTTGAAAGATTGTAAAAAACGTAGCTAAAAAAATCTTTTTGTTATGAGTCACTCACTTAATGTTATATCATGTATGGTATATCCTCATGTCATTAATGTATGGTACAACTGCTTGAAAGGGTTTTGATGTTGATTATCTTTGTTGTGGGTTTTAGAAAACGATCATATAAAAATATGAATTAAATGTGTTTGGGATGAAAATGATACCTTTAAATTATATGGTATATTTTCAAATAAAAATACTTTTAAAAGTTATTATTATTATTATTATTATTTTAAATATAATCAAATAAGAATAGTATTAAAGTTGATATTATTATTATTATTAAATATAATTAAATATTTTATATAATTGTTTTTTAAAAATAAATATATTTAATTATTATTATTTTTCTTATATTTTTAATTCAAATATAAATTTCCAAAAGTTTTACTCTACAAACCAAAACAAAAATTAATAAATTATATAATCAAAGTATATTTTACTAAATTATCAATTTATATTTGATATTTTGATAAAATTATAATATATATATATATATATATATATATATATATATATATATATAAATGAAAAATAATAATTTAAAACTTCAAGGGTTAGTATAGTTGATCAAGTTCTTGTTATTAAATATCTAACTAGTTGAAAGGTCATAATATTTAAAATTAGGCCTTACTTATTTAGCTAACCAATAAATCTACCTAAATAGAAAAATAATTATTTTTTAATAAATTAATAAATATATAAATTTTATACTTTACCAAATATAACCATCTTCAAACCATATTATTCTCACTTAATTTTAATAAATTAATAAATATATAAATTTTATACTTGACTTAATATAGCCAATCTTCAAGCCAGGTTATTCTCACTTTAAAATTCATAAAATTTGAATATGGACAAAACCCATATAAATCGAGTAATAAATTTTATAAACTTAATCATATTTTTTAATAAAGAATATCTAAATTGCATTATGTAAAGACTTGGTCATAGAAAAGTGAGGATTTTTCATAAGAAGTAGGAGAAAGAACCTTTCATAACCTACTTAATATTTTATTTTTATCTAATTGTGTTTCTTAATATTTTTTTATAAAATATTTAATATTTCATTATGTGAAAGTGTTTTTTATTTAATAATTGATTTTTATGTTATCGCGTTTTTTAATTGGTTTAAATTGCTTTCATGTTAAGGGTAATATGTATTTTATAATTATTTTTAATATATATTATTGTATTTCTTAATTAGTTTAGATTGTTTTTAGTGTCCCTGACTGCACATTTTATCTAAATAAATTGTGAAAATGTGTATATATTTTAATGTTATTGTGTTATTATGGTTCTTAAATTACTCTAAATGATAGAAAGAATGCGCATTTTATGAATATTTTTCGGTTAATGTGTCAGTCTCTCACTATGAGAAATAACATTTATTTTATGTATATAAATAAAAAAGATATACATATTATTTAATATGTAATTCAAAATAATTTATTTATTTGTATTATTATATTGATAAATAACATTCGCTTTCTTTATATACATAATAAAAAAATATACATATTAATTAAACATAATTCGAAATAATTTATTTATTTGTATTATTATATTATAAACATCTTCGTGAAAAGAAAAACATGTAATTCGCATAATTTAAAATGTAATTCAAAATATTTTGTTTATTGGTGTGCGTCGAACATTAAAAGCGAAAACGAAGTGAATTGACAAATGAGATTCATTATTCGGAAGTATCATCATCGTACACATTATTCAAAGGTTGGCATTTAAATAAGTGCGGCTGCTGCTCCGGATGTTACAACTTAATTGCTAATCCGAAAGTTCATGGCCACCATTGAGCCATTTGGATTCTCTACACGCTTTAACTTCATGCATCATAATGGGGACGAGCGAATTGTCCACTGATAATGGGAGGCGTTGACAACTATTGGCGACGAGGGGCTGTCATTCTGTTATTGGCAAGCTACAGATAGAATTATTAGGGCGAAGTGCAGGTTTGGTGATTTAGGATATGTCCAAAATTACAATTAAGTTCAATGGACTTTGAAACCCAATTTCCAATGAAATTACAAATTAAGAATCCCAAGAACAAAATTGAAATATCTTATTATAGCTGATCATTAATGATATTGTAAATATCTGATCTAATTATAGGCAGACACACTTGTTGCAGTCACCCACCCATTCACTGTGAAGTATGGAAATAATAATGAGAAATATATGAAATTCCGGTTTTTTTTACCCTTACGATTTCCACATTGACTGTCCTTATCTTTTGATCCCAATGTCCAACTTATCTTCTGATCCATTGTCCAATTTAACGATTTCCACATTGACTGTCCTTATCTTTTGATCCCAATGTCCAACTTATCTTCTGATCCATTGTCCAATTTAAGACTTGTTCGTATTATTAGAAAGTTCTTCTCAAGCACTTTTTAATTGAGTAAGCTCGACACGACCCTTGAGCTCATTGATTTCTCTGAAAACGAGTCTAATCTCTATTATCTTTTGCATCCCACTGCTCCGAGATGTAAAATTTAGGAAAAACAAAAATGAGAGTGCAACATATGGCAAAAGAAAAGTTACCACTTAACCCATATAATATGGAAATAGATTAATATGGAAATAGATTGATTAGATTCCATTTGACACTTTGTATAATAAATTATCGATATAAATGTGCAGCTCTAAGAAGAGAAGAAAGAGATGTAGCATCAAAATATAAAAGCTAAAGTAGAGAAGAAAGAGATGTAGCATCAAAATATAAAAGCTAAAGTAGACCAAACATATGTAATTTTGAAAGAAGAATTTATTAAATGTAAGCAAAGTAGATAATCATTAAAGGTTGTTGCATAACAAGTCGCAACAATATTAACTATGTTAAATAATTAGCCAACATATTTCACAACCACATTTAGTCAACTGAAAGTGCAATAGAGCTTATAAAAGGCTCTGACTAAGAGGGAGAAATCCATTATTGACTTCAAAGCTCAACAAAATCAATCAACAAAAATAGCTGCAAAAAAATAAGTTGGGGATACATTGATTCAAGAAGAAAGGAGGAGGTAGTTTTGAGAAGGAAAAAGAGTGTAGGTAGAAGTAAACATTGCTCTCAACCATCTAAATAAATTAGTACAAGAGACACAACATCTAGAGGATCAGTGCAATCTTGACTTTTAGGAGGTACATGACGTTACATTGACAAAGAAACTAGAATATTTGGCACAAATGACTTCAACAAGTGTGTAAACTTAGTATATAGTCACAAATTGACATATTTTGACTAACCGTTGTAACAACTTGTCCCACATATTCATAAAATGGTATTTGGTTGACTCTATAATCTTCTTCAACCATGGCCCCACATTGTATAGACTTCTCCAACTTGTTGGAGATTTCAATTTTTGCTCCCAACATGTTAGAATCAATTTTTCCAACACTAATCCAAAATCAACATAAACAGAAGTGAAAGGCTCACATTAGACATATTAGCACTGACAAAAAAAGGGTTAAACAATTAAGAAAAGGAGTACTGCTTTATACATGCCTAATTTTTTTTGGAAGAAGTATAGGCTAATGAACACATGAAGATAGTGTCTCCCTAGACTTTAGTAGTCCAAATACTAGGAAAAGAAGATCCTCTAACCAATCAAGCTATATATACACAATGATAATAATAATAACATTTAGAAAACATAATTTTATCACTCTCAAAATTCCTGTATTTTGTAATTTCTCTTCAAATTTCACAATGTGAATCTATATCTCACACTTTCTTGGGATTAATGATTTTGACCCTATACAAAAATTACTTGCAGACAAATTCTTAAAAGAACAAAAAATATACCATGGAGATAACATAAAAATTTTTTTTTTTATTTTTATTTTATTTATTTATTTATATATATATATATATATATATATAACCCAAAAGTAGGAAAACTAGATTGATTTTTCGTTTATTCATCTTAATGTTACAACACATTATATACATGTCGAATCATTTATAAGTCCCCAATCCATTAACCAGCGATTAGAACATAAATGTAGTTCCATTGACCAAATCTACAAAATATCATGGAAAAAACCATCATGCCCAAAACCATGCACAAAAACCATGTAAAAAGCTATGGGTGGGCCTACTAATATCCTTGGGTTCGGCTAGTCATGCAAATAATATAACACATACCCAATAAGGATACACAAATAATTAAGGTAGGAGAAGATGTTGGAGGGGCTAGTGGATGAATAGACTTGATAATCAATCTAAGTCGGAAATATAAGTCAGTCAACTACACAGTCAAGAAGACCAACTAAGGTATTTATGTAACCCTTAGCCCTAAATACCTTGTCGCTAAAACATAATATAAATATGGAATGGATGTAGAAAAGAGAGAGAGAAAAAATGAGATATTGTATTGTTGTGGTATATTAATAAAATGCTTATTTCTAGTCTCACATTACTAAGTGTGTTATCTTCTACTTTCTCTCATCTATATGTATGCGTGTATCATAGTTTATATGCTACTATATAATCATCTAATAAAATATTAATGATACTACTTTACAATTCCTTCAATTATGACACCTATTAAAACAATCTAAATATTTAACTTTTCAATCAAAACTACTCTCTACTTTACAAATTTAAAAGAAAAATAAAAAATCTTAATATAAATACCAGTCATTGGTTTCCTTATATCCCCTTATAACAGCCCCAAGGAAAACCCAACACCATTCTAAACCCAATGCACAACTAAACCTCAACCCTCAACGTGAAAACTTCAACGTAATCTTACAAAAACACATGGTCTGAACTCATACTTCCAATAACAATATATACATCTTTAATGGCGTTGTTAAAAGTGTGACAGATGTTTTATGAAATATCTTAGAGATGATGTATTGATTGTGAACTTCGGAAAGTATGTTAGGCATGAGAGTATCAAATTAAAATTATATTATAATTATATTTTTCTATTTTATAAAAAAATGTTAAACCATGTATGTAAAACATATTCTACTTAATTGACCATTACAATAATCCACTAAACATATATTTTTGAGAAATAATATTAGTTTTTATGACAGTTACAATAATCTAATAAATATATACTTTGACAAAATAATATTTCGTTTTTATGAACCGATATTTTGATAAACAATATGCCTCGGCAAAAGATATCCAAAACCTTGCCACAAGATCTCACAAATGTACTTTTCTATATAAAAGATGTTGGAAAAGGTAGCTTAAGATACTTTTATGTTGTTGTGTTTATAATGGTTTGCAATTGTATATATTTTTGAAATATTGTTAAAAACATAATTAAAATAATTTTTATTATGGGGTCATTTATGAAAATATAACTTAATATATTTTAATGTTATTGTATTTATAATGTTTTGCAATTGTCTTATTTATTTAAGATAGATATTTTTGAAATATTGTTAAAAATGTAACTAAAAGTATTTTTTTTTTTTGTCATGAATCACTCACTTACTGTTATATCCTCCTATCATTAATGTATGATAGAATTGCTTGAAAAAGCCTTGATATCATCTTTATTGTGGGCTTTAGAACACGATCATATTAAATGTAAATTTTAAGTTTGTTTGGGATAAAAAATTTATTATAAGCTTTAGAAAATGATCATATAAATGTAAATTTTAAGTGTTTGGAATAAAAAACTATATTTAGATAATAATAATTTTTAAATATAATCAAATATTTTATATGATTATTTTTTAAAAATAAATATATTTAATCGTTTTTTAAAATTTTAAATCAATTATATTTTCTTAAAATTTCCATTAAAATAATAATAATAAAAAGTAGTAGTATAAACCACACTAATTTTATTAAATTAATAAAATTATATATATAATAATTATTTTTTAATAAACTTATATATATAGATATATATATCATGTTCCTGATAATATTGTATTGTAAAAGGACACATTATTCTCACTTTGAATTCATAAAATTTAAAAATTGAATATGGACTGAATCCACACCAATCAAGTAATAAATCCATATTTTTTAATAAACAATATCTAATTTGCCTTATGAAAAGACTTGGCTTAAAAAAAGTGAGGATGTGTCAGAAGAAAGAACCCCTTCGTAACATACTTAATGTTTTATTTTTATGTTATTGTGTTTCTTATTTAATTTCTTTCATAATATATTTGTGTTGCTTTGAACTAATATTTCTAATGACATTATGTACATCTTTAAAAGAGTTGTGAAAAGTGTAGTAGATATTTTTGAAACATCTCAGAGTTGATGGTATTGATTGTGAACTTTGGAAGATATATTAGGTATAGGAGTATCAAATTTAAATTATATTATAAATTTTAAAAAAATTATAAAAAATAAAAAATATATTTTATTTAATCGACAATTATAAGAATATGATAAATATATATTTTATAAATAATAATAACAATATGGTAAATGATATATTTTTTTTTTTTTTTAGATTTTAAAGAAGTATTGTATTATATAAAAAATATTGAAAAATGTAATTTTATATACTTTTATGTTGTTGGGTTTATAATGTTTTGTAATTAATTTATTTGTTTAAGTAGTTAAAAATGTAACTAAAAATATGTTTTTGGTATGGGTCTCTCACTTAATGTTGTATTTTCATGGAAAATGTATTTTAAGATACCTTTATGTTGTTGTGTTTATAATGTCTTGTAATTTACTTATTTATTTAAGTAGATATTTTTGAAATATTATTAAAAACATAACTAAAAATATCTTTTTGTTATGAGTCACTTAATGTTATATCCTCATGTCATTAATGGATGGTATATCTTCATGTCATTAATGTATGGTACAATTGCTTTGAAAGGGTTTTGATGTGATCATCTTTATTGTGGGATTTAGAAAACTATCCTATTTATTTAAGTAGACATTTTTGAAAAATTGTTAAAAAAGTAACTAAAAATATCTTTTTTCTGTGAGTTACTCACTTAATGTTATATCCTCATGTCATTAATGTATGGTATATCCTCATGTCATTAATGTATAGGGCAGTTGCTTGAAAGAATTTTGATGTTGATAATCTTTGTCATGGATTTTAGAAATTGATCATATAAAATATGAATTTTAAGTGTGTTTGAGATGAAAATGTTACATTTAAATTATATTGTATATTTTCAAATATATAAATTTAAAAAGCTATTATTTGCAATATAATCAAATAAGAATAAAAATAGTTTTAAAAGTTGATAATATTATTATTTTTAAATATAATTAAATATTTTATATAATTGTATTTTAAAAATAAATACATTTAATTAATTTTTTATTATTATTTTAAATCGAATATAAATTTTCAATTTTTTTATGCAAAAAACCAAAACAAAAATTAATAAATTATATAAAACATATTTTACTGAATTAACCATTTATCTTTGATATTTTAATAAAAAAATTAATATTTTAATTAAAAAATTATATATATTAATTTTATACTCTAATAATAAAAAATCTTCGAACCATGTTATTTTCACTTTAAAATTCATAAAATTTAAATATAGACTAAACACATAAATAAACAATCTTCCGGCCATGTTATTCACTTTAAAATTTGACTATGGAATAAACCCATGTAAATCTAGTGATAAATTTTTTAAACTTGAACCATATTTTTTAATAAAAATATCTAAATTGCCTCATGTAAAGACTTGGTTATAGAAAAGTGAAGATTTGACACAAGAAGAAGTAGGCGAAAGAACACTTTCATAACTTATTTAATATTTTATTTTTATGTTATTGTGTTTCTTACTTAATATTTTTCATAATAAAATATTAAATATCATGTGATTGTGTTTCTCATTTAATAATTTAGTTTTATGTTATTGCGTTTTTTTAATTGGTTTAAATTGCTTTCATGTTAAGGGAAATCTGCATTTTATAATTATTTTTAATATATGTTAGAGTATTTCTTAACTGGTTTCAATTGTTTTTTTTTTTGTAAGCTGAGGCGAAATTCTATTACTTCAAATAAGGGAAATATACAAACATAGCCAGGTCATTGCCCGCCCTTACGGGAAACCGGGTGCCACCGATAGTTTTTAACCGACATCCACAAAAAATACATATCCAGTCTATCTAACCATACCAAAATTCCAGCTAAATGTTCTACAATCAAACTGATTCGTCTTTGAGACATTACCATTCAGGAATACAAAAATTCAAAACTGAAAACGATAAAAACCTCTTGACAGCAGTGTCCATATCCTACTTATTCAGGGTGTCCGGCTTTGGTCCGCTATCTGTCTTAATCTCTATGCCATTTTCTTTGAACAGCTGCAGAATTTTATCCATCTTTCGATCCTGCATAATCAGAGTCAACTGGATGTTCCTGAGTTCCCTCTTGAAGGTGGGGAAACCTTGAGCTAGTTCCACCATTTCAACAGCTACCTGCTCCATGGCTTTAGCCAAAAGTCGCTTCATGCCCCAGTAAGCATGCAGAGACTGTTTGTAGAGCGACATTCTCCCTCTAGTGTGTCCCGGATCAGGGAGAAAACTCTCCCAGTCCTCCATTTCCGGGTCCGAAGCTGCCTGCAAGGCCTCCTCTTCTAAGTGATCGATAATTTTCCTGATATCAATTGTTTTAACTGGTTCAATTGTTTTGAATGTCTATTCTAATGTTTTTTTTAATTGACTTGAATTATTCTAAATAATAGAGATAATGTGCATTTTATAAATATCAGAAATATTTTTATGTTAATATTTTTATGTTAATGTATTAGTTTAATTTAAATTATTCTGAATATCAAAATAGCATTCATTTTATTTATATAAATAATTAAAAATATACTTATATGAATTATTTAAAATGTAATTCAAAATAATTTATTTATTTGTATTATTATATTGATAAACATCCTCCTCCTGAAAAGAAAAACGTGTAATTCACATAATCTAAAATGTAATTCAAAATATATTTTTTTTGCTGGTGTGCGTCCAACATTAAAAGCGAAAACGTGTAATTTACATAATCTAAAATGTAATTCAAAATAAAACGTGTAATTCACATAATCTAAAATGTAATTCAAAATATGTTTTTTTTGCTGATGTGCGTCCAACATTAAAAGCGAAAACGAAGCGTGCTAGGATAAATCCTTAATCTTGAATTGACAAATGAGATTTATTATTAGGGAAGTATTTTTATTGTATACATTAAGTCAAAGGTCTAGAATATGAAATTGCTTTTTAAGTGAGTTGATAAGCAAATATAATTATGAAGAAAAACACATAAACAAAAATAATTAACAAATAAAATAAATTTTATGTAAATCTCATATTGTATTGTTATATAGTAAAATTATTACTAATATGATTATCAACCAACTCTGAAACAAATCTACTAACAGTAGCAATCTTCTGAAAGCTAATTTTGAGCACTGACCTTCCTAATAATTTGCTTCCCTAATTTTGCACAGAGAACACAAAATTCACTGACTAATTTGTCAGCGATTTACATAACAAAATTAAGCATTATTCCCAACACTCCCCCTTAATGATTAATGAGGATTTACTATCTTATCTTGTAGTGCCAAAAACTAATATTTTGCAATTGCTTTGGTGAAGATTCTGCTAGTTGATCCTGAGTATTTATATGCTTCAATTCAATATCCTTCTTCTGCGCCAAATCTCGAATGAAGTGATATTTCATGTCAAAATGCTTTGTCCTGTTGTGATGAACCGAATTCTTTGCTAACTTGATGGCACTTACATTATCACAATAAATCAATGTACGTTGAATTTGTTTTTCTCCAATTTCTTCCAAAAAAATTTTAAGCCAAAGAGCTTGTGAGGTAATTGCAACATACTCCACTTTTGTGGATGAGAGGGAAAGAATGCTTTGTTTTTTTGGGCTCCATGTATTCAAACTAGAACCAAAAGAGAAACAATTTCTAGATGTGGACTTACAGCCATCAATACTACCTCCCCAATCTGAATCACTAAATCCAACAAGATTTAACTTTTATGAAGCGTAGTAATGAATACCAAAATTTAGAGTGCCTTTCACATACCTTAAAATTCTCTTGGCTACCTTCATATGTATTTCAGATGGATTTGTCATATAAGTTGAAACAAGTGAAATTGAATATGTAATATTAGGCCTTGTGTGGGTTAGAAATATCAAGCTCCCCACAATACTTTGTAATTTTTCTAATCAACTAAATCAACACCATCATCTCTACATAGCACATCTCCATGAGCACTTGGAGTAGGGGATGAATTACAATCAAGCATATCAAATTTATTTAGCATATCATGTGCATACTTTGTATGACAAATGAAAATTACATCCTTCCTTTGAAAAACCTCCATTCCTAGAAATATTTCATGATGGCGAGATCTTTCATCTCAAATTCATTCATCATAGCAACTTTGAATTTATCATTCATATTAGAACTACTACCCATATACAACAGATCATCAACATACAGACTTATGATTAGAATATCAATACCTTCTTGTTTGTAGTAAAGGGTAGGATCACTCTTATTTATCTAGAAGCCATTTTATTGAAAGTATCCATCAATCCTATCATACCATGCTCTTGGTGCGCTTGAGACCATACAAAGCCTTCTTCAACTTGTAGACATTATTCTCCTTTCCTTCAACTTCAAAACCTTGTGGCTAGTCCACATATGCTTCTTCTTCTGAGTCCCCATTCAAGACGGCACTTTTCACGTCCATATGATGTATGCTCCACTTTTTCTGAGCTACTAATAAAATCAAAATTCTAATGGTCTCTTGTCTTGCTACTTGTGCAAATGTATCTTCATATTAATTCCATACTTTTGTGTGAATCCTTTAGCAACTAATCTTGCTTTGTGTCTTTCAGCACTCCCATCACTGTTAAATTTAGTCTTATAGACCCATTTTGTGCCAATCTTTTTCTTGTCATGTGGAAGCTCTGTCAACTTCCAAGTGTCATTCCTTTGAATGGAATCCATCTCTTCTTGCATGGCTTGCATCCAAACCTCATTAGTACATGCATCTTCAAAACATGATGGTTCAAAATCAACCTTGGCTAATAAAACAAAATCAACTATCTCACCTATTAGGCTTTCTTCATGTGCTTGATTTGCACTCTTCTCATAAATATCACTCAATTTTCTTACCTTCCTTGTAGAACTTGGAGAAGAAGTTGGACTTGAACTTGATATTGAAGAAATTGATGAAGGGCTGCTTGGTGGAGTTAACCCACTAGTTACAAAACAATTAGTTGGATTCTCATGATCAATATCAACAATCATATCATCATTCAAACCAGATATTGTCTTCTCAACATGGCCTTTTTTATGACCATAAACTCCCCCTTCTTCAAAAATTACATCTCTTGAGACAATAAGATTGTTAGTTAGAGGATTATACAATCTATAAGCCTTGCTTATCTCACTATACCCAATAAAAATACAGAACTCACTCTTTGCATCTAACTTTTTTCTATTCTGATCAGGTACATGCACATAAGCGAAACAACCAAAAACTTTGAAATGATTAACATTAGGCCTTTTTCCACACCAAGCTTCATAAGGAGATATTTTCAAGTGCATTGGTGGGGCTATGGTTGAAGATGTACACTGTTGTAGAAACTACATCTCCCCAATAAGAATTGCTTAATCCCTTACTTTTTAAGATGCACCTTGCCATTTCAGCCACAATATGATTCTTCCTTTCAGCTATGACATTCTGATGGGGTGTGTATGCCGTAGTATGCTACCTCCTAATTCCATTCATATCACAATAACTTTGGAAAGCTTTTGAGCAAAATTCTCTTCCACGATCAGTCCGCAAACATTTGATCTTGCCCCCTTTCTCATTTTCTACAAGCGCTTTGAACTTCTTGAATGTATCTAGGGCCTCACTTTTTGCCTTCCCACCCAACAATTTCATGAGTAATCATCAATAAAAGTGACGAAATATGATGACTTACCCAAACTTTTAGTCTGCATAGGACCATATATGTCTAAATGAACAAGCTGAAGTGGGTGATGAGCCCTCCATGCAGTGCCCTTTGGAAACCTTTCCCTTGCATGCTTTCCTTTAGCACATCCTTCACAAACCTCCTTATGATCTTCTACCTTGGGCAAACCATAAACTAATGCATGTGAGGTTAGAAACTTCAAACTGTGAAAATTTAAATGTGCATACCTGAGATGCCATAACCAACTTGAATCCTCATAAGCTATATTTGCAAGATTGTTGTTATGTTCATCAAACCTCAAGGGAAACATCCTATTTCTTATCATAGGCACAACAATGATCACCCTATTTCCCTTATCCTTATCATAGATAGTACATGTCTTATTTTCAAAGACTACTTTATAATTTTTCTCACATAGCCGCCCAACGCTCAAAAAATTATGCTTCAATTGTGGAGTATAATAAATGTCATGAATACCCTTTATACCTTCTTTTATTTGGACCTCCATAGCTCCTTTGGTATCAAACTCCAATGGTTTATCATCACCAAGCTGGATCTTGGATTTGAAACTTCCATCCTTTGCTGAAAGCAATTTCTCATTCACTGTCATATGCTTAGAGCATCCAGAATCTAGGTACCAAACATCTTTACTAGTAATTTCACCTTTGGCATAAGATAAAAATAAGTGACTTGAGGATACTCACCACTTTCTTGAGCATAGTTAGAATTTTTACCTTCTTTCATTCCGCATTCTCTTTCAAAGTTGCCATACGTGTTAAAATAGTAACATTGAACATTTCTCTTATCAAATATACCTCTACCTCTTCCTCTGAAACTACCTCTTCCTCTTGAGAAACTTCATCCTCTACCTCTTGAAGAATTTTGGCTTTTCCGTTTACCTTGACAATGATTTCTTTTGGCACTACTGCTGCTTGCATATTCATTCTTTGTAATTTGTAATTTAGAGGAAAAATCTTTCTCTACACCTTCAAAAGTGTCCTTCAATGTTTCTTCATGAGACATCAAGGATCCAACCAATTGATCAAACTGTAGTTTTGTCAAATCCTTACTTTCTTCCATGATTATGGAAACATGATTCCATCTATGTGTTAAAGATCTCAATACCTTTTTAATTAAAACTTCATTACTTACAGTTTCTCGAAGTGTAGCCATTTTATTGACCACATCTTTGACTCTCACATAATAGTCACTAACACTTTCAACTTCTTGCATCTTTAAATTCTCGAACTCTCGCTTCAATGTTTGAAGCTTGACCACCTTAACTTGATCACTACCTTAGTATGCTTCTTGTAGAGTCTCCCAGGAATCTTTGGCAGTTTTTGCTCCTAATATTCTTGGAAATAAGCTCTTATCAAGAGCTATCTGAATGTGAAACAAAGCTTGAGCATTCTTCTTCCTTGCTTCCTTTCTTGTTGTTCTTTCATTGGTTGTAAGGGCATTCCAATCAACTGGCTCCTCATAACCTGATTCAACAATATCCCACAAGTATTTTCCAATAAAAAAGGTTAGCATCTTAATGCACCAATAATCATAATCATTCCCATCAAATTCTGGAACGGGCATTTGGTTAGAATTCGACATGATTAACTTTGGTGAAATTCCAACAATAAAAATTTAACCCAAAACAATTTTACCTGCTGTGATACCACTTGTAGAATATGAAATGGCTTCTTTAAGCTAGTTGATAATCCAACATAATTATGAAGAAAAACACATAAAAAAAAACAATTAACAAATAAAACACAGTCATTGTGTGAGCTCAAACCTGTTGTAAATCTCATATTGAATTAAACCATTAACTACATTGTTATATAGTAAAATTATTACTAATATGATTATCAATCAACTCTGAAACAAATCTACTGACACTACCAATCTTCTGAAATTTAATTTTGAGCACTAACCTCCCTAATAATTTGCTACCCTAATTTTGCACAGAGAACACAAAATCTGCTGACTAATTTGTCAGCAATTTACATAACAAAATTAAGCATTATTCCCAACCAAAGGTTGGTATTTAAATAAGTGTGGTTGCTGCTCTGGACATTACAACTTAATTGCTAATCCAAATGTTTATGGCCACCATTAAGCCATTTGGATTCTCTACACTGTTATGGCATGCATCATAGTGGGGACGAGTGAATTGTCCACTGATAATGGGAGGTGTTGACAACTATTGGTAATGAGGGACTATCATTATGTTATTGGCAAGATACAAATAGAATTATTAGGGCAAAGTGTAGGTTTGGTGATTTAGGATATGTCCAAAATTTACAATTAAGTTCAATGGACTTTGAAACGCAATTATATCCAATGAAATTACAAAATTAAGAATCCCAACAACAAAATTGAAATATATTATTATAGCTAATCATTAATGATATTGTAAATTTCTTATCGAATTATAGCCAAGCACACTTGTTTTTTTTTCATCAAGGAAAAAGCGGTATATATATTCATAATGGGGTCAAAATACATATGAAGTGATACCAAAAATTCATATCAGGTAAAAACAATATATTGGGGCATGCAAAAAGATCTCATACCCATCCAAACATCAAACATCATAAATCCAACATTCAGTTGATATGGCCTAGAAAGCATAGCCACATATACAATATACATAATATGAAGCATGTGTGATTTTGAATCAGATCCATATGTAGACACGGTTTATGTACTACATACCAAATTAAAGCATCCATGTCACAGAACTAAGAAAATATCATAGATATGTACAACCATATATGGAAAAAGCTTATACTATCAAAAAACATCAAAAAAGAAAAAACAGTAATAGTCACCTAGGGAATGGAAACACTCCTGCGTCAATTGTAGCGTCTCCCATCTTGAACATAATATGCATGTCATCCATTTGAGCCAGCATACCATCCTTTGACAATCGATCAACCTGTTGATTAAACTCCCTGCCTATATGCTTAATTGATGAATTTCGAACAATGTCCATGGGCTATCAATTTGTTTGAGCGATCCTCTAAGAGTATGTTGTTCAATTTTAACATCACTGAGAATGTGTTGAACAACGGTTTTTAAATCACCAAAAATATGAATCTCGGGAATATTGAGAAAGTGTGTAAATGATTAATGGACCCCTTAGAACCATTGCTTCTGCCATTGTATTCAAACCTATGTCAACCTGCCAATGTACACAAAATTTCTAATCTTTGGATATCCCAATCCAAAATCCGCATCTACATATGTTCTTCTCAGCTACCCTGTCAAAAACACCAAACGAGTATATCATTTCCGAGCATGTTTTCTTTCATGGTTCTCGATCAGGACCATTGTCAAGTGGAAGAACCATGGAACGATAGGAGATAGTATGCTCATAAACCAAACTAAAACTGTCCTGAGAATTCTAAAAAATTCTCCTATTTCATGTTTCCAGATCATCCAAAATAGGGTAGGAGGAATACATCTCCAATAATTATTTAGATTATCTTCCGGATACATCACATTAGGTTTCTTTTTTATTGACGTTTCGAACCAGCAACGGTGGTTCATCTTTAGGATGTTAAATTATATTTTATTAAGGTCATAGTTGTTATTTAATTAAAATGGATTAGATCTTTCACATCCTAAAGATGAACCACCATTGCTGGTTCGAAATGTCAATAAAAAAGAAACCTAATGTGATGTATCCAAAAGATAATCTAAATAATCATGAGACTCGCAAAAACCTCAAATACAAGACATCTCCAATAAGTTTTCTATGTGCTTCACCAAACACACTTGTTGCACTCACCCACCCATTCAATGTGAAGTATGGATATAATAATTGTTGAAATATGGCAACAAGAATATTCCAATTGAATTTGTCCTTGAATTAAATTGTGAATTAAAATCGAATTTAGTCTTAACAACTACTTGGAAATAATTAATTAATTTATTTTAAATTAATTAGTTGGAGAAATTCAAGTTAGAAGTCTTTCTATAGTCATGCAACAGTTATCCTTAAATTAAGGAGAAAAGATTGAGTTATATTTGAGATGTTATTAGTTAACTCAGTTTACTGAGTTAAGTCCAGTTAAATTAGTTCCAAACTGTTTGAGGAACTAATAGTGAGTTAAGAGTCAGTGGCATTAATGCGCTCAACTAGTACTGCTCCAGTTAACTGAATATTCCCTCATCAGAAACTCATGCATGTCTATTCTGAGAATGACCCAGTTGAGATTAATGTTCTAGGACGGTGTACTATCAGTTGCATGTGTTTTCTCATGGAGAAAACTCATGCATGTAGTCAAGGATTTAATCCTTGAAGATTGCGCAGTTTTGGTTGCTGATCATCCACTTGGTAATAGGAGAATCATCCACAAGGAAAAATGCAAGGAAATAGGAGCTTGGAGGGTAGAGAAGAAGGCTAGAGAGAAGCCAAGATTGCCTGTGAGCATCTTTGAGGATTGTACTGAGAGCTGGCTAGATGTGAGAGCTAAGGCTTTGTATAATTCCTATGTATTTTCACCATGTATGATAATGCAATAGTGTGGGGTTTTAGCTGAGGCTTTCCCCAAAGTATTTTCATGTGTATTGTGCCATTGATTCTTCTTCTTCTGGTTATATTGTTTAGCTCAATATTTAAGCTTCTGCAAATTGATAGTAGAAGTAGGTTATAGTATTCTGCTTTGATTTATATTGCATTATCAGGTTAACCTACACATATTTTCTACATGGTATCAGAGCTGTGAACAATATACTGAGAAGATAATTTGAAGTTTGAAGTTCGGGGTTGCAGGTGCAAATCAAATTCATATCGTACTTCAAGGTTGGCCAAGGGCATTCTATGGCTTGAGACTCGAGTATGCCTTGGAAGGTAGCTCAAATTACATAGCATGGAAATATAGAATGGAGGTTGTATTAGAAGACAATGGCTTGAAGGAATTAATTGATCAAGAAATCCGAAAGCCAGCTTCAACTAATGCACAAGATTTGGCTGAGTGGAAGAAGTGTGTGGCAAAGGCGAGACATATCATCCTTGAGGGAGTTCGAGACCATATTGTCTTGAGTCACCATGGGAAGGATACTCCGTTTTCAATGTGGAAGAAATTGAAGGACCTGTACCAGAACAGTAGCGACCAGAGGAAATTGGTGCTCAAGGATAAGCTTCGAAGAATCAAGATGGAGAAGGGCGAAACTATTTCCACAAATCTGAGCAAGCTCACCACCTGCAGAGATGAGCTTGGCAGTGTGGGAATAACTACTGCCGATGATGATATGTGTAGAAATTCCCACTGTAGATCACCTGATAATGCAATAAACTAAAGAAAAATACTTGATCTACTTCTACAAACAAACTTGCGGAAGCTTAATCGATTATGAGCAAGATCAAATAGAACACATATAATAGAGAATGAGAAATCAATCACACATGAACACCGAAGAATACTCTAGGGAAAGCCTCATCTAAAAACCCCGATCTCTATATTATCATACAAGTGGAAATATGTCTAGATTATACAAAGCTTTAGCTCACAAGCTATCCAACTCTTAGTACAATCCCTCGATACAGCTCACAGACTGAATAGAGACAACGTATGTCTTTCTCCAATCCTCCAAGCCTCTTATTTCCTTGCGTAGTTTCTTCTGGGGTCTAATGCTGCCACCTATGTGAATTGGCCTCATCACACACTCATCAAACTCAGAAGTAACTGTGCAATCTCCAAGGAATGAATTCCTTCTACATGCAAGAGATATCCTCAATGGAATATTCCTGCAACTGATAGTACATTGTCCCATCATCTGATCTCAACTGGGTTTCTGACACTGACATGAATGAGTTATTTATGAGAGAATATTCAGTTATCTCAAGTGCAGCAGTTACATGCATGCATGCATGAACTAACTGAACTCACAATTAGTTCAACAAACTGTTTGAACTAATCTAACTGCACTTAACTCAGTTAACTGAGCTAACTAATTACAACTCAAAGTACAACTCATCCTGATCTCCTTTAATCAAGGGATAACTTCCTCAATCAATGGAGAAACTGTTGCATGTCTTCACATAGACTTCATGTTTGATTTCCTACAACTAATTAACTGAAGATGAATTAATTAATTATTTTACAAACAGCTACTAAGATCAAATTCGAATTTTAATTCTCAATTTTAGTTGAGGGACTAACTAAAATTAGAATGTATCCCAAAATTCTATTTATAGTAGTGTTATTTTTAGCACTTCTATTTTTAGCATTTCTTGTTGCTATTTTCAACAATATGGTGAGCCTTGCTCTCCTTGGCCTTCCAAAGAGTTGGAATAGCTACCAGGACTCTGTGAATGGAAGGGAAAAACTACCAGATTAGGAATGACTGTGGTCAGATCTTATGCAGGAGGAGATCAGGAGGATTACATGAGATGGTTCTTCATCTAAGAATGATGATGATGAAAATCTGGCCTTAGCAAGCAAGGCAATGAAAGGGAAGGGGAAGGCTTCCCATTTCAAATCAAATTCTTCTCATGGAGGGAAGAAGGGTGACATGTCTAAAGTAAGATGCTTTAATTGTCACAAGATGGGAGATTGTGCAACTAATTGCCCATCGAATAAGTCCAAGAAGGGATCCTCGGAAGGATCGGAAGGCGAGGAATTAGCCTCTCAGTCAGAAATGGACTTTACCCTCATCGCATGCATGGTGCCATCGATGATGGGTTGTGTCTAGTATCTTGATAGTGGAGCCTCATTCCACATGACTGGTGATAAAAATTTAATCAGTGCCTTGGAGCAGAAAAACCTCAAGATGCACATAGAGATGGGTGACGACAGAAGGTATAGTGTTTCTGGAGTGGGCACAGTTGTTTTTCAAAGGGATCATGGAGCTCCTCTCACCTTGACAGATGTGATGTATATGCCTAGAGTGAAGAAGAACATGGTATCGGTCACGATGTTGGAGGACAAAGGCTACGATGTTGTCTTCAGTAAAGGAAAGGCATTCCTAAGACACATAGCCATGGGTCAGACCAAGAGGATAGGGATTCGAGTGAAGAATCTCTATAAACTAGAGGTAGATGATTATGCAGCATTGAGTACGAAAGCAGAATTAGTGCAAAGCCAAGACATTGGCGAGTTGTGGCATAGGTGGTTGGGCCATTTGCATCATGGGGCTTTGAAGATAATGCAACAGATATCTACAGGACTTCCTAAAGGTAAACTTGGGCAAGTTGACACATGCAAAGGTTGTACCTTGGGAAAGTACACCAAGTATTCCTTTCATGATCCAGACAGCCAAGTAGAGGGTATCTTAGAGTGAGTTCATACTGATTTGTGTGGACCATTCTCGACAGCATCCACAACGAAGCAAAGATATTATGTGATTTTCATTGATGACTATTCTTGTAAATGTTGGATTTATTTCATGTAGAAGAAGGACCAAACCCTCACAAAGTTTTGTGAGTTCAAAGCTTTGATCGAGAAAGAATTAGGGAAGAAGATCAAGGCCTTGAGAAGTGACAACGATGGAGAATATGTCTCTCAGGAGTTTAAGGACTTCTGTACAACGGAAGGAATTAAACGATAGTTGACGGCACCTCATAACCCATAGCAGAATGGGGTGGCCGAGAGGAAGAACATAACTATTGTAGTGGAAGCACAGGCAATGCTGTATGACCAAGGCCTACCACTTCACTTGTGGGCTGAGGCATGCAACACAGCGGTCTATTTGCAGAATAGAAGCCCACATCGCATACTTGGGATGAAGACACCAGAGGAAGATTTCTCTTGTAAGAGACCAGATGTGGGTCACTTCAGGATCTTTATCTCATTGGTAGATTGCCATGTGACAAAGGATGCATGGAAGAAGCATGAGCCGACAACAAAGTTAGGGATATTTTTGGGGTACACTGATACACCTCACAACTATCAGGCATACTTGCCTACCAGTGAAAGGACAGTGGTTCGTAACGATCTCAAGTTTGATGAGCAGAAGGCCATGCGAGTTTCCCTTGAGAGGGAGCTCCAAGTATAAGCCGTGGAGGAAAAAATGGTTCCTGAGGAGGAGGAGTCTCAAACTAATGCAGGGTAGCTACATGTAGAGGTTCCAAGAGTGGATACATCCACTCAAGCAGAGTCTTCCAGAGATGGACGAAAGCACACAAGAGAAGCTGACATATTTTTGGAGGATGCAAGAGAGAATGTGGGAGCACCATCTTCTCAGCGCAGACAGAGGAGGTCACCTGAGAGGTAGAGTGGATACATGGCCCCTACTGGGGAATGTGTTGAGACCGAACCATCTTCCTTTGAGGAAGCAGTGCAGCAGTAGATTTAGGTTGATGTAATGAACAACGTAAACTTTGAAACGGGAACTGATATTGTTACCCGTTTCGTAGAGATAGCAAAAAATTGACCCGATTTTCAAAAGGGGCGATGCAGAACACATATATATATTTTTTAGAGCATAGTTTTTGGCACTTTAAATAACCGATACGATTACCTGCTTCGTGGGGGTAGTAAAAACGTGACCCGATTTTGAAAAGTGGTGATGCAGAATACACTTCTTTTTTTGGGGAGCATATTTTTGATATTTTAAATTTTCTTATGTATCAAATATAAACATTTGTTTTTAACTATTAGTGATTTTCATGTTGATTTTGAAATGTGTTGATGCAACGTGTTGATGCAGCATACCTTTTTTAGAGGACTTATTTTTCACACTTTAAAATTTATTATGTCCATTTTTTTTGAAATTATGATTACTTAACGAATTTTCAAGTTGTTTTATTTTTCTTTTTTTAAATGTTGATTACTTAAAAAAACAAATATATAAAATATATAAAAAAGACAAAAAAATGTTAAAAAAAAAATTATCTCATAAACCATAAAAGAATTTGGAAAAAAAAAAACAAAGTTCAAAAATTATATAAAATTAATTAACTAAAAGTAAAAAATAAAAATTAAAAACATTAACAAAAACTAGAAAAAAAATAAAAATAAAAACAAACTAGAATAAAAATAAAATAAAAAATTAACAAAAGAAAATTTAAAAACTACTAAAATTAATATTAAAAACATTTAAAAAAAAACTAAGAAAACAAAAATAAACTCAATCTATTAAAAAAAAAAAACCAAAAAAATATGAAAATTTAAAATATATATATATCTTTTCAAATTAAAAAAAAAAAAAAAAAACCATAAAAATATGAAAATTTAAAAAATATATATATCTTTTCAAATTTAAAAAAAAATAAAACTAACAAACATTTGAAGTTTAAAAGAAATACGTATTTTTGATTTTTTTTTTAATTTAATTTTTATTAAGCCTACCTTTTTTATTTAAAAACAAAAAATTGAAAATTAAAATATTAAAAAAAAAATTACCTCCGCCTGCCTGGCCGCGCCACCACGGGCGGTCGGGCGGCGATTCTGGCGTGGTCGGGCGACGATTCTGGCGCGGCCAGGCAGGCGGAGAGGTGATTACTAGAATCACCTCTCTCGCTGCTCGACTGCCCGTGGTGGTGCAGCCGGGCGGGCGGAGGTTAAAAAAAAAAATCTCTAAATTTTTTATTTTTTATTTTTTTTTTTGTTTTTAAATAAAAAAGGTAGGCTTAAATAAAAATTAATTAAAAAAACCAATCAAAAATACGCATTTCTTTTTAAACTTTAAATGTTTATTTTTTATTTTTAAATGTGAAAAGATATATATATTATTTTTTTTAATTTTCATATATATATATATATATATATATATTTTAATTTGAGTTTATTTTTGTTTTTTTTATATTAACTTTTCTAGCTTTTAAGTATTTTTTTGTTAATTTTCTATTTTTTTTAAATCTAGTTTGTTTTTCTTTTTCTTTTTCTTTTTTCCTTTTTTTCTTCTAGTTTTTGTTAATGTTTTTTTTAATTCTTCTATTTTTACTTACTTAATTAGATATATATATATATATATTTCTTTTTTTCTTAAATTTGTTTTTTTTTCAAAATTGAGATAAAAAAAAAATTTCAACATTTTTTTTGCTTGTTTTTTTAGTAATCAACATTTTAATCTTAATTTTAGTAGTTTTTTTTTTTTTTTGGTTAATTTTCTATTTTTTTAAAATCTAGTTTGTTTTTATTTTTTTTTTTACCTACTTAATTTTTTTTCTTTTCCATATTTTTTTTTCTTTTACCAATTTTTTTTTTTTTTGGTTTACAAGATAATTTTTTTTTCCATTATGCCATTATTTCGAAATGTTGAAATTTTACCCTTGAAAAAAAAGTCTTATCCCAACGTCAACACTTTTCGTTTTGAGGGTGTTTTTTGCACAAACTTTACAACTGGAAAAAATAAATAAATAAATAAATAAAAAAAGTGTTATTTGAACATCAACAATTTTCGTTTTGAGGGTTTTTTTGGACAATTTTTGCACAAAAAATTGGTTTTCATCGCCATTTTTAAAACACGTTGAAAATTTACCCTCGAAAAAAAAAAGTGTTATTCTAGCATCAACACTTCTCGTTTTTAGCACTATTTTTTATGTTTTTACAAGGTTTTTTTGCCAAAGTTCCCATTTTGAGTTTGTAGTTCCCATTTCAAAGTTTACATTGTTAATGGTGGAGGAATACAACTCCATAATTCGTAATAATGTTTGGGACGTGGTTTCGAGACCGGAGAACAAGTGAATTGTGAGTTCCCGTTTGCTTTACAAGGTATAGCAGGCCGCTGATGGTAGTGTGGAGAAGCATAAGGCAAGATTTGTTGCCCGTGGCTTTTCACAGGGCGAGGGAATTGACTATGATGAGACTTTTACTCTTGTCGCAACGTACTCATATATCAGATCTATGTTGGCACTATCAGCACAGATGGGTTGGAAGATCTATCAGATGGATGTGAAGATTGCATTCCTCAATGGCCAGATTGAGGAAGAGTGATGCAGGAGCATCCAGCTCACAGTGACGAGGCAGAAAGGACTCCAACCAGGTTCACAAGCGAGAAACTGAACTGTTAAAATTCTATTGGGAATAATTTTTTCTTTTACTTTATTTTACAAGTCAGCAACAGTTAGATGTCTTTACTTTTCCAGTTTAGGATTACTGTAGTTTCATTGTTGATTAAAAGGTAGTTTATGTAATTAGGAGAAATAACTCTTAACTGTCCTACAAGTCTTGTAATGTCAAAATGATTATAGTTACGGATAGAAACAGAAGTTATGTAACTGTCTTTGTAACAGAAAAAGACAAACTGTAAGCCTTATCTGAAGATAGAGGCTATAAAGCCAAAAATACATGTATTGGACGGGGGGGGTCAGTTCAGAAGAGAATAAGCTGAGTAAATTTACTAATAGAATTGTCAGGCATTCAAAACCAGAAAAGTACTGTCCATCAAAATTACTTTCTAAATTATTTGTTGATCTCTCATTCCTATGTTTTTCATCATTTAACAGACCTTTGTATTATTATAAACTAAGCACACTGTCATGGCTATTGTGCAAGTACGAATTACAGTTAAATTGTAGACAAGCAGAGAGAATCTTAAATAAATTCCAGGCCACAAGACAAGTAGTCACGCTTACATACAAGCGCACATCAATACAATTACAGATGAGCGAATACGTTCAACGCACAACCACTAAATGAAAGACAAGCAAACAAATTGAATGCCCATCAATGTAACCGAAAGACAAGCGAAGACATCACAGGTATCAATCACCATAACTTTCTTTCATTAAAAACGAATTTCATTTACATTGTCCAGAATAGCAATTCATAGCTAGAATCGATAGGGTCGAGTTCCCTCACATATACAGAGACCAACATAGTCACAGTGAGTGAAAATTCAACCAGAAATTACAATTATACAGGTCAAGCATAAAACCCTAGGTTAGGGTTTGAAATAGATTTGTAACAGGGTTACGTTGAAGCCACATTTCCACACATAGGACTCAACTCATAACGACAACAGCAAACCGAGGACCACCCAGTGACCGGACAACCAACTATTGGACGGGCCGTCCTTCGAACAGTGACCCATATACAGCAGAACAGAACAGGTTGCAGGCCTACCAAAAGATACGCAACCAAACGTCGTTGAACATAGGGGCTTGCGGCGTCCAGGTCGCCTGAGAGGACCTGTAAGAACCAGGCGTGAATGAGTTCGAGCCACAGAAAAGCTCAGAGGGACGAAACCCTCTAAAATCAACATAAAGACTGATAAAGAAAAAAAAAAGAAAACCCTTACCTGGAGAACGCGAGAGGAGAAGCCATATTTTCGAAGCAGAGTACGCCACAGAGCAACTGAAGAGAGGAGGAACAATTTGGGGTTAGACCCAGAACGAGGAGCAAGTAAAAAAATTGAAGCATGGAGAAACATTTTACCTGTATCAAAAACTGAAGTCGCTTCCCGGATATTCCTATGCTTGCAGCCACAGACAAGGCAGCGTTACCAGAAGGCGAAGGAACCATAGCACAGCGCACCCATCATTTTTTCCATACGCAGAGCTCGCAAACCCTCGGAGCCAACAGAACGATAAACAGAGAAGAGTTGAGAAGGCGCGTGAAGATTAGGGTTGTATAGTTTACCAAGGCAGGGTACTGTCACATTTACGTTTGCATTCAATGCACAGCTACCACAACTACAGAGCCGCGAGAAAGACAACAGTTCACCGCCACGTCAACAAACCAAATATCATATAAAGCGCAAAAGCTACACCAAGTGGGCTGGGTTTCCATCAGAGTGGTATCAGAGCTATTTGAGTTGAAGAGATTTGGGAGAAATGGATATAGGTAGACGAGGACGAGGCAGAGGTGCTCGTAGAATGGCAGATGAGGCGTTAAGAGAAGAACTCAGAGTTCTTACTGCCCGATTGGAAGCAGTAGAGGCAGGCAGGAGGAGAGATCCAGAGTTAGGTGATGTGAGTGAAGAAGAAGTGGAAGTAGCGGCAGATGGGGTTGAAGGTGATTCACCAGAAGTGAAGTTATTGAAGTCTGTATTATTGTCAAATAGCAAACCAAAACCACAATTACCAACCTACGATGGCAGTTTATTGATTGATGTTGTATTAGATTGGATTAGCGAGATGGACAAGTACTTTGAATGCGAGGAAATTAGTGAAGACCGTAGGGTCAAATTTGCAGCAACAAAGCTGAAAGGACACGCAACCCTGTGGTGGGACAGTGTCCAGAATGAGAGGAAGAGATTGAACAAACCTCCGATAAAGACTTGGACGAGGATGGTAGCTAAATTGAAGGGCAGATTTCTGCCAAGAGATTACCAAATTGCGTTACATAGGCAGGTTCAGAATTTGAGACAGAGGGGTCTAACGGTGAAAGAGAATACATAGGAATTTTATCGAGTAAATTTGCGAGCAGGATACACAGAGGATACAGCAGAAAGGACAGCCAGATATGTAAATGGGCTGAGGATGGAGATTTTGGATGAAATAAGTATTTTGTCTCCCAACAATATGGAGGAGGCATACCAGAGCGCGGTCAAAGCAGAGGAAAAACTTAACCGAAGGCAGAATTCCCGGAGAGGACGAGGGTCTAACAGAGGAAGAGGCCAGTCCTATGGCAGGGGCCGAACTGCCAGCAACAGTGAGGAAGCCAACAGTTCGAGAACTTCGGGAATAGCAGAAAAAGGAGATGGAACGAGAGGTGGCAGATCGTTTCAGCGCGGCAGAGGAAATGGCTGTGGAAGGGGAGCTGGTTACCAGTGCTACAGATGCCACAAGTGGGGGCACCGCTCTTTTGAGTGCCCAGAAATAGATTCAACTGGACAGCGAGGCGCATATGTGGCGCAACCGGAGGAAGCAGCAGCACCCCATCAAGAGGCAGAAAATGCCCCAGAAATAGGAGAAGATTTAGTGTTGCGTAAGGTGTTGTTGAAGCCAGTTGATGAGAGTATTGAGCAGACGCAACGGAAAGCTCTGTTCAGGACAGTTTGTAAATCGCAAGGTAAGTGCTGTAAAATGATAATTGACAGCGGAAGTACTGACAATTTGGTGTCAGTCGAGATGGTGGAGAAGTTAGGACTGAAGCGTCTGAAACACCCCAGTCCATATCGAGTTTCATGGCTACAGAAGGGACACCAGTTGCTGGTGGATGAGCAGAGTGAAGTGGAATTTCAGATAGGACGTTATAAGGACAAAATTATTTGCGACATTATGCCAATGGACGTATGCCACATCTTGTTGGGCAGACCTTGGCAATATGACAGAAAAGTGACACATGATGGGGTGTTGAACTGTTATAAGTTCGAAAAAGATGGGGTTAGGCATACCCTTGTGCCTATCAGGGAAGAGAAAGAGGCAGCTGAAGTAAATGAACCTAAGGCGTTGCTTATGAGCGGAAAACAATTTTTAAAGCAGGTTGAAAACAGCGAGATGAATTATGTTGTAGTCAGAAAGACAAGGACAGTTTTGTTGCACACAGAAATCACATATTTGCCTATAGAAATACAGCAGATGTTGGAAGAGTTTACAGATATAGTAGTGGACGACTTGCCGGATAAGTTACCTCCCAAGCGGAGCATTAGTCACCATATTGATTTCATACCAGGAGCCAGCTTACCAAATAAGGCAGCTTATCGAATGAGCCCCAAGGATAATGAAGAAATCAGAAAACAGGTGCAGGAGCTATTGGACAAAGGATTGATCAAGGAGAGTTTGAGCCCATGTGCTGTACCAACAGTTCTCGCCCCCAAAAAGGGAGGAGAATGGCGGATGTGCACTGATTCCAGGGCCATCAATAAAATCACCATACGGTACAGGTTTCCGTTACCGCGTATGGATGATATGATGGACTGTCTGAGTGGGGCAGCTTACTTTTCTAAGATAGATTTAAAGAGCGGATATCACCAGATTCGGATACGTGAGGGAGACGAGTGGAAGATAGCTTTTAAAACCAATCAGGGCTTATATGAATGGCTGGTCATGCCGTTCGGGTTGAGCAATGCGCCCAGCACCTTCATGAGACTCATGAATGAGATGCTAAAGGAATATATTGGGAAGTTTGTAATTGTTTATTTGGACGACATACTTATTTTTAGTAAGACACGAGAAGAACACTTCTGGCATGTGCGTAAAGTGTTGGAGAAGCTACAGCAGAACAAGTTATTGATCAATTTGAAGAAATGTACGTTTTTGCAGAAAGAGTTAATTTATCTGGGATTTGTGATAGCGGAGAACGAATTAAAGATGGATCCGGAGAAAGTGACAGCAATCATAAATTGGCCGTCATCGAAGAATTTGTTTGAGGTACGTAGTTTCCACGGATTAGCGAGTTTTTTCAGGAAGTTTATTAAAAATTTTAGCGGAATTTGTGCTCCTATGTTGGAGACCATCAAAAAGGCCAGCCAACCTTTTCGATGGACAGAAGCAGCAGAAAAGAGCTTTCAGCTATTGAAAAAGAAAATAACAGAAAGACCGATTCTCAGGCTACCAGATTTTCAAAAATTATTTCAGGTACGTTGTGATGCTAGTGGAACAACAATCGGGGCTGTACTCAGTCAAGAGGACAGACCGGTGGCATTTTTCAGTGAAAAACTGAATGAGAGTAGGTAGAAGTACTCCTCGTATGACAAGGAATTCTACGCAGTGGTACAGGCGCTAAGGCACTGGAGGCATTATTTGTTGGGGAACGAGTTCGTGTTGTTTTCAGATAATTCTGCATTACAATATGTAATGCAGCAACACAAACTTAATCATAAACATGCCAAATGGGTGGAGTACATACAGAGTTTTAATTTTGTGCTGAAGCATGTCAGCGGGCAAGCGAATAAGGTAGCCGACGCATTGAGCAGAAAAGCATTACTTTTGCAGGAAAGCACTCTGCAGGTTTTGGGCTTTGAACATTTACGAGATCTTTATAAGACAGACACAGATTTCAGAGAAGCCTATGAGGCGTGCCAAAATCCTTTGATAAGAGGAAATAATCCTTGGTTGGACTATAACATACAGGAGAAATTGCTTTTTAAGGGAGGACAACTGTGTATCCCCAGCTGTTCTATGAGGGAGAACATCATTCGTGAAAAACATAGTGGGGGTTTGGCTGGAAACTTTGGTATTGACAAGACTTTGGAGCAACTTAGTCACTTCTATTTTTGGCCAAGAATGTGACGGGACGTACAACATTTTGTGGTTAAGTGTAAGGTGTGTCAACTAGCGAAGGGGCATAGCCAGAACACAGGATTGTATACGCCATTTCCTATTCCAGGCAGACCTTGGGATTCAGTGAGTTTAGATTTCGTGTTGGGACTGCCAAAAACACAGAAAGGATATGATTCGGTAATGGTAGTGGTAGATCGTTTCTCGAAAATGGCACATTTTGTCCCTTGTCGGAAAACTAGTGATGCCACTTACGTGGCCTGCTTGTTTTTTAATCAGATTGTCAGATTACACGGGTTACCAACAACCATCCTATCAGACAGAGACGTGAAGTTCACGGGGCATTTTTGGCGTACCTTGTGGAAAAAGATGAACACCCAATTAAGCTACAGTTATGCTTACCACCCGCAGACCGACGGGCAAACAAAATTTGTGAATAGAAGTCTAGGAAATCTGTTACGCAGCTTAGTCGGAGAAAATTCTAGAATGTGGGACCGAGTGCTAGCGCAAGCAGAGTTTGCTTACAACGATTCGCCGAATCGTAGCATGGGTCTCAGTCCCTTCCAGATTCTTTATGGCATGCACCCTCGTGGAGTGCATGAGCTTCGGGATCTTGGGTTACAGGAACGATGGAGTGCAGATGGAGAAGATTTTGCAAATGCAATGAGGGATTTACACGAACAGGTGAAGGCAAAATTACAGGACAGTAGCTCGAAGTATAAGGGACATGCAGATTTGAGGAGAAGAGAAGTTCATTTTGAGGTAGGGGATGAAGTTCTGGTACACTTACGTAAGGAGCGGTTCCCTAAAGGTACATACAATAAACTGAAATACAAGAAGATAGGGCCTTGTAAGATCTTGTGGAAGTTTTCAGCGAATGCCTACGAAATACAACTACCACCTGGAGTAGGCATATCACCTATCTTCAATGTGGCAGATTTGTTTCCGTATACAGGCGATCTGTTGGAAGAGAAGAAGGATGAACCCGGACAATCCATGCGGAACACCCAGGAAGATAGAGAAAGTTGGAAGAAACAAATGCCTTATGTCCAACCTCCTGAGATCGAAAGCATCCTTGAAACTCAGGTAGTTAGGCGTACTCGGCGGAAAAATTATTTTCAGTACCTGGTCAAGTGGAAGAACTGTCTGATTGAGGATAGCTCATGGCTTGACGCCAGGCAGATTGAACGAGCAGGGACATCAGTGGAGGAGCTCATGAACCGGAGTCATGATCTTTTCTCACCCCGGGAGCCTGATGCAGGAGCATCCAGCTCACAGTGACGAGGCAGAAAGGACTCCAACCAGGTTCACAAGCGAGAAACTGAACTGTTAAAATTCTATTGGGAATAATTTTTTCTTTTACTTTATTTTACAAGTCAGCAACAGTTAGATGTCTTTACTTTTCCAGTTTAGGATCACTGTAGTTTCATTGTTGATTAAAAGGTAGTTTATGTAATTAGGAGAAATAACTCTTAACTGTCCTACAAGTCTTGTAATGTCAAAATGATTATAGTTACAGATAGAAATAGAAGTTATGTAACTGTCTTTGTAACAGAAAAAGACAAACTGTAAGCCTTATCTGAAGATAGAGGCTATAAAGCCAAAAATACATGTATTGGACGGGGGGTCAGTTCAGAAGAGAATAAGCTGAGTAAATTTACTAATAGAATTGTCAAGCATTCAAAACCAGAAAAGTACTGTCCACCAAAATTACTTTCTAAATTATTTGTTGATCTCTCATTCCTATGTTTTTCATCATTTAACAGACCTTTGTATTATTATAAACTAAGCACACTGTCATGGCTATTGTGCAAGTACGAATTACAGTTAAATTGTAGACAAGCAAAGAGAATCTTAAATAAATTCCAGGCCACAAGACAAGCAGACACGCTTACATACAAGCGCACAACAATACAATTACGGATGAGCGAATACGTTCAACGCACAACCACTAAATGAAAGACAAGCAAACAAATTGAATGCCCAGCAACGTAACCGAAAGACAAGCGAAGACATCACAGGTATCAATCACCATAACTTTCTTTCATTAAAAACGAATTTCATTTACATTGTCCAGAATAGCAATTCATAGCTAGAATCGATAGGGTCGAGTTCCCTCACATATACAGAGACCAACATAGTCACGGTGAGTGAAAATTCAACCAGAAATTACAATTATACAGGTCAAGCATAAAACCCTAGGTTAGGGTTTGAAACAGATTTGTAACAGGGTTACGTTGAAGCCACATTTCCACACATAGGACTCAACTCAGAACGACAACGGCAAACCGAGGACCACCCAGTGACCGGACAACCAACTATTGGACGGGCCATCCTTCGAACAGTGACCCATATTCAGCAGAACAGAATAGGTTGCAGGCCTACCAAATGACACGCAACCAAATGTCGTTGAACACAGGGGCTTGCACCGTCCAGGTCGCTTGAGAGGACCTGTAAGAACCAGGCGTGAATGAGTTCGAGCCACAAAAAAACTCAGAGGGACGAAACCCTCTAAAATCAACATAAAGACTTATAACGAAAAGAAAAAGAAAACCCTTACCTGGAGAACGTGAGAGGAGAAGCCATATTTTTGAAGCAGAGTACGCCACAGAGCAACTGAAGAGAGGAGGAACAATTTGGGGTTAGACCGAGAACGAGGAGCAAGTAAAAAAATTGAAGCATGGAGAAACATTTTACCTGTATCAAAAACTGAAGTCACTTCCCGGATATTCCTGTGCTTGCAGCCACAAACAAGGCAGCGTTACCAGAAGGCGAAGGAACCATAGCACAGCGCACCCATCATTTTTTCCATATGCAGAGCTCGCAAACCCTCGGAGCCAACAGAACGATAAACAGAGAAGAGTCGAGAAGGTGCGTGAAGATTAGGGTTGTATAGTTTACCAAGGCAGGGTACTGTCACATTTACATTTGCATTCAATGCACAACTACCACAACTATAGAGCCGCAGGAAAGACAACAGTTCACCGCCACGTCAACAAACCAAATATCATATAAAGCGCAAAAGCTACACCAAGTGGGCTGGGTTTCCATCAAAGAGGCGTAGATAGAGCAACCGGAAGGTTTCGAGACCTTTGATCATGAGTCACATGTGTGCTGACTCACGGTAGCATTGTACGGGCTAAGGCAAGCACCTCGTGCTTGGTACACTAGATAGACAACTACTTCATTAGGTTGGGCTTCACAAAGAGTGAAGCGGATGCAAACTTCTACTACATCGTGGTGAAAGGTAAGTTGTTGATCATCGTACTTTATGTTGATGATCTCATATTGACTGGTGATGATCAGTTGATCGTGTCTTGTAAGGAGGACCTTGCAAGAGAATTCTAGATGAAGGACATGGGTCTGATGCATTACTTCCTTGGCATGGAAGTGTAGTAGAAGGATGGGGAGCTGTTTGTGTCTCAGGGCAAGTATGCCAATGAGATACTTAGGAGATTCCACATGGAGAAGTGAAAGCCCATGCTGACTCCTCCAACAGGTAACTGGAGGAAGGAGGTTGCTACTTCAAGAGAAGTGGTAGAGGCTTTTGTGTAAAGGAAGCTTGTGGGTTCACTGATGTACTTAGTGAACACACGGCCAGATTTGTGCTATGCGGTGAACCAGCTAAGTCAAGCGATGGTTCAGCCTACCAAGATGTTTTGGAAGGCGGTAAAGCATGTATTGAGATACCTCAGAGGCACATCTCAGTATGGATTATGGTATAGACAAATAGAGGGAGTGAAGCTATAGGGCTTCACTGATGCAGATTGGGTAGGGAGTCCATCAGATCGGAAGAGCACATCAAGAGGGATTTTCAACCTTCGGTCAGCGATAGTTTCTTAGTACAGCAGGAAACAGAGGTCGGTTGCACTCAGCTTGGCAGAGGTAGAATACATGGTTACAAGTCAGGCAGCATGTGAGGCCATCTATATGTGGAAAATCCTAGTTGGTTTGTTTGATCAAAGGATGGATCCAACTGTGATCTATGGTGATAATCAGTGTTGTATCAAACTCTCTGAGAATCTAATATTTCATGATAGGTCCAAGCACATCAACATCCAGTATCATCATCTCAGAGACTGTGTAGCGAGGAGGATCATGTTGTTGTAGTATATTTCGACAGAGGAGCAAGATGCTGACATTTTGACAAAGGCATTATCAAAGTGTAAATTCGAGTTCCATAGAGACAGAATCGGGGTGGCAGATAATCCCTTTCTTGTTGAGAGGGAGTGTTGAAATATGGAAACAAGAATATTCCAATTTAATTTTTCCTTAAATTAAATTGTGAATTAAAATCGAATTTAGTCTTAACAGCTACTTGGAAATAATTTATTTTAAATTAATTAGTTGGAAAAATTAAAGTTAGAAGTCTTTCTACAGTCATGCAAAAGTTATCCCTTAAATTAAGGAGATAAGATTGAGTTATATTTGAGTTGTAATTAGTTAACTCAGTTTACTGAGTTAAGTCCAGTTAAATTAGTTCCAAACTGTTTGAGGAACTAATAGTGAGTTAACAGTCAGTTGATGCATTAATGCGCTCAACTAGTGCTACTCCAGTTAACTGAAGATTCCCTCATCAGAAACTCATGCATGTCTATTCTGAGAAAGACTCAGTTGAAATTAATGTTCAAGGATAGTGTACTATCAATTGCATGTGTTTTCTCATGGAGAAAGAACATGGATGCAGTCAAGGATTTAGTCCTTGAAGATTGTGCATTTTTGGTGGCTGATCATCCACTTGGTAATAGGAGAATCATCCACAATGAACAGCGTAAGGACATAGGAGCTTGGAGGGTAGAGAGGAAGGTTGGAGAGAAGCCAAGATTTCCTGTGAGCATCTGTGAGGATTGTACTGAGAGCTGGCTAGGTGTGAGGGCTAATGCTTTGTATAATTCCTATGTATTTCCACCATGCATGATAATACAATAGTGTGGGGTTTTTAGCTGAGGCTATCCCCAAAGGATTTTCATGTGTATTGTGCCATTGATTCTTCTTCTTCTGGTTATATTGTTGAACTCAATCTTTAAGCTTCCGAAAATTGATAATAGAAATACGTTATAGTATTCTGCTTTGATTTATATTGCATTATTGGGTTAACCTACACAGATTTTCTACAATTATGAGAAAAATCTTTAGTATTTTACCACGCACTATGTACATGGATAAGGAAAAGATAAAATATTTTCATCCACAATAATTCGACTGCTAAGACATTAAGTATTTTAAGAAGATGCGAGGAAAAACTTTATCATTAAGTTTCTAAATAAATAAAAAATTTCTAAGATTTATATTTATGTAGTAGAAGTATATTAGCATAATTACATAATTGAAAATGATGGATATAATTAATAAATATTTTTAATTTTGAAAAGTAGAAAATAAATTAGTGTACATAATGTACAAAATAAATTAGTAAGTATTTATTGATAATTGGTTTTATTTTAAGTAATATAATGAAATTTGATGTAATGGCTTAAAACCTTATTGTAGTCCTTCAAAGATTACAGCATATATATTCTTCATATTTTCCAAAGTGGAAAAAAAATAATGTATATTAAACACTAGAAAACAAGGTAGGCCAGTAGAAACCAACCTTCAAAATTTTATGAGTTGTAACTTTCCAACTATAATGTCCTCCACAAGAAAATCCATGGTATTAATTAATAGTCTCAACTATTTGTCTTCAGTTAAACATAAGAAAAATATACCACCAGGGCCCTTCCAATAAACTTGACCATATGTAATTACATACTTCTAGGTTTTCATCCTCAGAGCCTTGTATTTTATTTTGTCCAAGCCAGATGGGTAACTAAGAAATAATAGATAGTGTATAATGCCTTTGTACCAGTATGAACAACAGAATTTATAAGTGATCATGTTATGTTATTCATTGGGGTAATTCTCCCCATCTATTTTATTTGAACCCAAATTATCGGCCAACCAATTTATCTCCATTGCTTGGAAGTTTGCCTTTGATAAAATACTGGCCAAACCCTGCCCCTTTATCAGTTTGGTTCACTTGATATCCATATCATATTCCTAGATTTTTTCTATCCACTTACCCCTTTTTCCTTCACTATCTCCTTTTGTAAGAACATCCTTCACGACTACCATAGGTACATAGGCAATCATTTTCGATTAAAAAAAATAGGTCCTAAGAGATTTCAAGGCATTAACTAGAGCATAGTCCTGTTTTTCCAAGATATCATAATTCAATTATGTGTCCCTCAACACTTGGATAAAAAATGTCATTGGTTGTTCCTTCTCTTCATTCTTTGGTAGTAAGACAACTGCAACATTCTTGGGGGACACAAAAGAGAAAATGAGAAATGGATTATAATAATCAAGAATGACCAAGACCAGAGCCTCTCCAAAGGCCTTTTTAATTGTGGAAAATAACTCTCTATCCTCCACATTCCACTTGAATTCTTTATCCTTTCTCAACATATTTGTAATTTCTTTTACAATCTCAACATAATTAGGCACAAACCTTCTTAGGAAGTTTATCCTCACTAGGAAGACCTATATCTCCTTTTTTTTCCTTGGAAAGGGGATAACACTAATCACTTATACCCTCTTGGGGTGAATTATTACTCGTTCCTTTGAGACTATACGTGACAAAATTGTGGCTTCTTTGGATTCGAGGATAATCCATATTTCCTTCATTTCTCAAAGGTGTGCTGTAAATTCTGCAAATGCTCTTCATCAAGCTTTGAGAACACAGTTATGTCATCTAAGTAAATCACCACAAACTTATCTTTCTCCCCCAAAATTTCTATATCCATGGCTCTTTGAAAAGTGACTCCAACATTCATGAGACTGAAAGTCATTCGAGCATAAATGAATGTTCCCCAAGGTGTGGTGAAAGTTATCTTCTTCTAATCTTCAAGACGCACAATGATTTGGTTGAATCTAGAGAACCCATCAATCATGGACAACTTTGATGACCCCACCACCCTTTGAAAAATATAGTCCATATTAGGTAATGGGTAATTACCCTTTAGGGAGGCTTTGTTCATATTTTTGAAATCCACACACAATATGATATATCCATTCTTCTTTATGACATGGACCAGATTAGCAACCTAATCTAAATGTCTTAGAGGTACAATAATTTTTGCTTGCAATATTTTCTTGATCTCCTTCTCTATAAAAGGGAGAAGTAGAGGCTTGACCTACCTAAGTTTATTCTTGTGGGGTTTGATTTCAAACTTCAAGGCACTACAACAAAACCCTATGATTAGCATCCCTTTTTGCTTCCTTTTTTGCATCTAGAGACCATTTTTTGTGCTATTTGCATCCATTTATCAAATATGGTGATAAATTTGAAGCAAAATTTGCACCAATTTTTACACCAAGCCTTGCACCAATTTTAGCACTAGGTGTTGCACCATGCCATGCATGAGGTTTTGCACCAAATATTTCACCAAGTCCTGCACTATCCATTGCAATAGGTTTTGTGCCAGGTTTTCTGTAAAGTTTGGAACATAATTTTTGTTTCGCCTACTTTTGGGTCCTCCATTGCATCCACTTTTTGTTACTACACATGCATCATTTTTTGCATCCTCATTTGCATCATTTTTTGCATCCTCATTTGCATCATTTTTTACATTCATTTTTGCATCCCATTTTGCAACAAGTTTCCTGTCAAGGTTTGTGTCTAGTTTTGAATATAATTTTGTTGCATCCAATTTTTCATCTTGTTTTGCATCCATTATTGTGTCCACTATTGCATCCACTTTTGTTGTGCCACAATTTGCACCTAGTTTGGCACCTACCTTTGAACCCATTTTTCTTCTACTTTTTCATCGACGTTTTCATCCTCATTTTCATCTATGTTTACATAAAATTTTGCATCTATGTTTGCATCAATTTTTTTATCCACTTTTGTGTCAAGTTTTCCATCAGGTTTTAAGTCTCATTTTGCATTAATTTTGCATCAACTTCTTTTGCATCCACTTTTTCATCCAATGTTTCACCCATGTTTACATCTACTTTTGTATCCCTTTTTGCACAAAGTTTGCTTCTTTTTTTGCATCTATCATTGCATCCACTTTTTTTATACCATTATTTCTATCATGTTTTGTACCTACTCTTGAAGCAATGTTTTCTTCTACTTTTGCATCAACGTTTGCATCCAAATTTGCATCAAATATTACCTCTTTTTGTATCCACTTTTGTGTTGGGTTTATGCATGGGGTTTTGTATCCACTTTTTCATCTACTTTTGTTGCATTTATTTTTGCATCCAATTTGTTGTCCATTGTTTTGCCCACGTTTGCGTCCACTTTTGCATCCCTTCTTGCATCTTGTTTTGCTTCCGAGTTTCCATCTTCATTTGTTTCTTTTGTTGTATCCACTTTTGCATCCATATTTGTTGAGCCACAATTTCTTCCATGTTTTGCATATATCATTGCACCCACATTTTCTTCCACTTTTACATCCACATTTGAATCCTCTTTTCTTTCCAATTTTTCATCGAATATTGTGTATGTTTTTGTGTCCCCTTTTGCATTAAATTTTATGTCATGTTTTGCATCTCATTTTGCACCTACTTTTGCATCTACTTTTGTTACATGCACTCTTGCATCTAATTTTGGGTCCATTATTTCACCCATGTTTGTGTCCATGTCTACATTTCTTTTTACATCTTATTTTGCATCCTTTTTGCATCCAAGTTTGTGTCCGTTGTTGCATCCACTTATGTTTCACCACAATTTGTGCCAAGTTTTGCCCCTATTATTGCACCCATATTTACTTCAACTTTTAAATCTGCATTTGCATCCAAGTTTGCATGACTATTTCATTTATTTTTCTTCTCATGGTAAAGTTTACCATTTCTTCCCATAACATAATGGTCACATGTGCATCCCCACTAGGAGTATTCCCTACATTTACCCCTTGTGATGCAGGAAAGTGTTCCCTCTGTAGACAGAGGCAACCCCTCTAGCCCTACAGTGGGTCTAGTCACAACAAGGACAAAAAAACAATTAATTCCCTTAAATAGTCATCGTTGGAGGCCTAACTCAAACTGGTGGTTGATGAAGTTCCATTGCGCTGCTCCAGCTTCCGTTTTCTTCTCCTTAATGAGCAGTCAACCTGAAACACCATAAAGAAACAACAGAGCACATAACTGAGAAACAACAATGATCTATTTACTCATAAAGTCAAGAAGTCATGAGCTATCAAGTAAATTACATACAAGACATAGGAAATCATCATTGATTGTATTAATAATGAATAAAGAGTAAATATTACAACGAAGTCTTGATGTCGCAAGCCTTCTCAGAGGGTCCAACCAGTGTGCTTCTTCAAGCATTCACTCTCAAAGATGGGTCTCCCAAATAGAAATATATATATCTCTCTCTCATTCACAAGCTTTACACAAGGTTAAGGGCACTCCACACCTTCTTGCAAACTACAAAGAAATCCCACACTTGTCACATTCACACCAACTATTTATCAAACCCAAAAGCAACAGCAACACTGTACAACCAAAAGAACTAGCAGATGATAGCAATGGTGAGTGATTTTATAGGAGAAGGAGTCTCCATGAAACGAGGGAAAGGGAGCTTATCCTCAGGGCAAGTAGCACAAAAGACGGAACTACCATGCCAGAGGGAGGAGGGCGACCAAAACTAACCCAACAACTAGGTCCAGAGACATCCAGAAGACCGATTGTTGGAACGAATTCACCCAATCTGGATTGTCACGAGTTTATAACTAAGATTTAGCACTGACATCGCTAGTATGCAATGTAATCAGTCAGATTGTCGCTAAAGATAGCAAATAGCCTCACACCGGAGCATGAAATCCGACCGTCGCAGGAATCAGATGTAATCCTGCGACGGAGGTGCGACTGGACCGTTTACGACCACTGTCTGTCACATATATTTAGCGAATTCTTATGACAAGGCAGAAAAACTTAGGAAAAGTGGGTTAATTGGCAAAATGAGAGAGCATTTGTTCAGTATGAGCATGTTTTACTAGACACATGACATAGTAGAAGGACTGGGGTGAAGGCAGTGACAAATTACTGTGTAACAGATGCCCCCTAAAGTATGAAGCCTGAGAGAGTGGGAGGGGTGAAATGCTTTATGACACTATCTGAGTCGGAGCACCACCTGGAAGACCCTGCAGGCGCAAGTACAACTGATATCTCTGATAGTGAAATACATCTAGTCTAGGCATGGGCGCAACCATCCAAAAGACATATGAACTAGGTCTGTGGTATGGACGCAACCATCCAGCTAGTAAGACCATGATAATGATAAAGGTATGGTCGCAACCATCCATGAAGCCATAGGTATGGTCACAGCCATCTATCAATGAGTCATGTAATCATGAACCAATCCACGCAACCTGAACATGTGTGATCTGAATCCGGGGTCTTGAAACCCAACCAATGATTGTAAAAATTCTAGCATGCAAATAGATGTATTGAAGTTGAGCATGATATAAAGTCGCTTGATTACCGGTCAATGAGGAAAACCGTTAACAAGCGCGAGAGAAACCACCAATAATGCCAATGGTTCTCAAGGTACTGTCTAGTACAATCCACAAAGTATGAAGAATGAGCTGGAGTCGAACACTCGTGGAATCACCCAATTGATGACCAATGATGAAAGTCGACAGTCAGGCGCAAAGAACTTGCCATTTAGGCATGGAAGCTCCAAGGTACCCAAGGGGATCTCTAGATCAGTCTCCTGGATAATGAGCTGATGTTAACAAGAGACGATCCATTGTAGGAGGACCATAATGTTTCCCCCATCAACGACATGAGATAAGGAACAAGTGGTAGATAGTGAAACAAAGTATCAGAGGAGGAGGTAAGGATGTGAAATGCGGAAGAATTATACTCTTGAACATGTCGGTGACACGACTCTAGAGGGTGGCAGCATTCAGGTACCAAGGGATGAGAGGCTTAATGGAGACAGCATAGATCAGATGGAATGAGGCTAAATGGCAACCCAAAACCCCAGAAGGCTAAATGACGATGTGTGGATATCCCAACCCGACAAGAAACAAAAATGTCGATGTTCAAGAGTGACCAGCTGCCGTAGGTAACCAATGACAACTTCCAAATTTCCCCCACCATTGCTGGTGAGTACCCCAATTATTTTTGAAAACAAGCTTGAAGGGGATAGCATATGCTTGTAATATAAGTTTCACCTTCGGTCAAATCCAACCTAGTAATAGTTTAACGAGCCCTAGGGAGGAGAAGCTTGAGTCTCGTCATGGTGACGAGTCCAATGCCATCTGGGTTTAACTAGTTCGACATAGGGAAAACTTAGAGTCTTTTTCATGTTTAGAAATTTTGAAAAAGACATGGAAAAGAAAACTCCAGGGGGGTCCTTTTTTGTATATTTGTGCCTCTCGAGCCCAAAAAATTACGAAACAATACTTTCGAGAACCGCTTGACCATTACGATCAAGGAGTACTTTTCATCATTAGTGACCTCTACCCAAAAGAGTAGAAAAGCGATCGAAGACACGTCGTTTCGTAACCAATAACAAACCCAAAATGACAAAATCCTGGCAACCTTTTCGCGTCTATACGGTCGGAAAAGAGCTTAAAGCATACTGCCTCTTATTTAATTCCATTGAATAAGACAAAAAGGAAAT
Organism: Pinus tabuliformis; assembly: GCA_031772625.1. Classification (NCBI taxonomy): domain Eukaryota; kingdom Viridiplantae; phylum Streptophyta; class Pinopsida; order Pinales; family Pinaceae; genus Pinus; species Pinus tabuliformis. The sequence goes on along the minus strand of CM062812.1, from coordinate 252,461,926 downwards.
ACTCGACAATCTTGTCATATTTTACGAGTCAGAAAAGAGCTTAAAGGTGACTCATCCTAGAGGAATGAGTGGTATAAAGGGTAGCAACTGGTTCCGGTAATGGAGGAACTGCTCAAAACATGTAATGGTCAAGAGGTTGGCTAATAAAACCACTCATCGCTACAGTTCCTCAGGAAAGGAAAAACGACCAAGTGAAAGCATATGATCAGCCAAAGAGATGGTGGTGATGGAATGAAACAACCAAGGCTCATCTAGCATAATTTAGCAGACAAAAACGACAATCACAAGATGTAAATCGGGTATGGGTTCATTTTTACACAAGCTTGAACCATAGAGAACTCTACTTGGATTTGGTTTCATGTTTACACAAGCTTGAAATGAAAAACTATGCTTGTTATGAGTTCGCATGCCCCCAGGCATAGTGACGCAAATCGAGGTACATGCCCCCCAAGCTTCATTGCATTCAACGAGGTGGATGGAATGAAGATTCTCTTTTGAGATCTTGGAAAGACTCGACTTTCTATTTTATGAGATCTTAAGCAAAGACTCGATTTGGAAAGGGAGTTGTTTCATTTTTTAATGAGGTTGACATAGTAAAAGAACTATCCTCATAACCCTTGTTTCATTTTTTAACGAGCTTGACACAAGGCAAGGAACTACACTCGATGATCCTTGTTTCACTTTTAACAAGGTTGACACAAGATCAAACTATCCTCAGGACACTCGGTTTCCTTTTTTAACGAGGTTGAAACACGAACAAACTATCCTCGTAACCCTATTCATGGGCCATATGAGAACATGGCTCCCAAGAGATCTTCACGGGATGGAAGAACTATGCTCTGGGAGGAACACATATCATTAGACACCAATGACAGATCAGGTTCCAATGCCCCCAGTACATGATGTATGAGACCATCTGCATGATCATCAACAGAGGCAGATATGGAATGGGTAGCCACATAATTAACCTATGGCAAAGAAGGTACTGCTTGCGAGCAAGAACCGAGAGGGGATGACAACTGCACAGGAGGCACCTAGGACTAAAGAATGATAATTGATCTATGGTCACCATTCTTCCATCGTGTGGAAAACAAGCCACACGGAAAAGTGAAGAGATGAGGGCCCCCATGGTGTAAACATAGTCACGGCCAAGGAAAAGATTCAAATCTAAGCACCTTGGACAACCATGACGTCTATATAGATGGTTTTGCCCCCCCAAAGTAATAGGAAGCTTAGGGAGGATCCCTAAAGGTTGACTGGTTCCTCCGTCAAATGCCAACAGATTCTGTGTGACGGGCACAAGCTATGGGGAGCCCAAAGCTTGCCAAGTAGTGGATGGCATAAGACTGAAAGGCGCACCCTCATCCAAGACAGTGCCAGGTACTACCTTATTATAGGCATGTACTATAATCTGGAAAGGCACATAGGAGGGAAGGCGGAAAGCAGTCAAATGACTCCAATCGAAGGAAACGATTGAACTACTTGGTGGGGCTATCATATGATTGTCCCCATGCTCTACAGGAACCGAAGAAGGACACTCGTGATCAGCAGGGATAGGAGGGTCATTCTCAAACTCAGGAGAATCTGACGAGACGAGAAGAACATTAGCATGATGCTCTTCTAAAACAGAGTGATCAATAGGTGGTGAACCCAAGTCGACACTCTCTCCGACCAATGGTTGGTCTGGAACAAGCTTAGCACAGCCAGGCTCGGAAAGAGGAGGATGGACAATAGAAGAATATAAGTCAATATCTTTGTCAACCAGGAGAGGGTCTGAAGAGAGGCTCTGATAACCAACAGGAAGTTGGGGTGAAGAAGCTGTAACACTTTCCAAAATGGTGGAAGCTTTATCCATGAGTGGGCAAAGGTTAAGGGGATGGCTGCCTTCACATAGCCTATAGGGGAATTGAATCTTCCCTTTTTTCTTACCGCTACTAGTCGATAGGGTAGTATCGTCATGAGCTTGAGAGGATGATGAGGGATGAGCCAGATCGTGAGACCATACTTATAAGATGCTAGGAATACCAGGACAATCACAAAGAAGATGGTCACCCTTGCATAATTTACAAGGAAACTTAATCTTCCGCGGAGGAGCAGAAGGTAGTCTGACCTGAGATGTACTCAGAGCAATAGATGCACAGGTGGCCTCACGTTTATCGGACTTCTTCTTCTTCTTCTTCTTAGTCTCCTGGTTACTAGATGTGAACCTCTCACCAGGTGAAGGAGGGGAGGAGGAGGAAGAAACAAGGGAATAAGGCATAGGCTCAACCTTGGAATCAATGTGTCTTGGTTTAGACGAAGGAGACAGTGGAACAAGAGTCATGACACTTAGGACCACCGAGGTTGAAAATAACCAAATGGGCAAACCGATGGTTAACCCAGGCAAGGATAGTGTTGCCATATACGGAGCACCGGCATTTCCAAAAGAAGGAAACGAACCAGGGTTCCCATCTGGGGGAAGACCTTGGCCGATAGACTTGGTGAATGTTGTCATCGGGAACGAGCCTAAAAAAAAATTGAACTGTAATGAAGAACTCTAACTGTTACCAGTAATATTTCATGGGCAGTAAATTTTATGACACGGGAAAAAAACTTGACCTTTTCATGTTTCAAGAGTCGAGAAAAGGATGAAAAGGTGACTCTATCTCTTTCGAGGTTTAATGAGCCTGAAAGGACAAGTGGTTAGATGGGCCTTTTCTTTTAAGGAGTCCGAAAAGGAACAAAAGTGACTACTCTGGAGAACTAGGTGAAAGGTTTACCAAACATCCCGTAAAACCACATATACACCTTGGCGATCATATGAAAACCAAGGACTTTCCATATGGCAGTCAATCTTCACGAATGTTATGTTCGGTGCGTTACGGTTTGCAAGGCGGCAGACACGGCTTCCTAGGGATATAGGATGAGGAATCACCCAACCTTGAGTGAAAACAATAGTGACTATGTTTAACGACGCCGAAGCACATCCCTAGCCTAGACCTCTAAATAGTGTGCATTATGTTCCAATGCTTTGTTAAGTTCATTCAGTTCATTTTAGACTTGATCTTGAATTATGTTTTAGTTTCCAGGCCTTACCGTATGTATATCAAAAAGCTAGGATGCAGCTAGAATGAGTAAAACATCTTCCACTTCAATGAACACCTACCTATAGAAGGGTAGAGAGATCATTCCCAAACCAAGAAAACCAAGACAAGCAAATGCAAACACTAAGAAACACAATGCATCAATACACTAATCTCATGATGCATCGATACTACTAATGAAAGATTTAAAATTCGCTTTCCAATTTCTCAAACATGAAAATTAATAATGCAAACTTACTTTCACTTTAGTATGCTAAATGAATGCAAACTTTTGATTTTCTTTTTTTTTTGAATCTAAAGAGACAAACAAGGAAGTGTGAACTGATCGATCCAAACAATTGTGATCTATGCTTGGTAGTGAAGAAAATCGAATCAATACTAAAGATTGGTTCAATAATCGTCACTAGAAATCAACCAGAAACAAGCAATGGAGAAGGCTCAAACAAACCAACAAGAAAGTTGCAAACAAACCTTGGGAAAACCAGCAACCAAGCCAATTAATTCAAGAGCTTGAAAGAACGAACTAGGTCACATGGGAAAAAATACAAGATTCATCTAATAAAGCCAAAGAAAGAGTGCCTTAACCATAAACAGTCAAAGACAAGCTACTGAGCAAGAGAAAGAAGGTAAGGGATCAACAGGACTGGGAAATTGAGGAGGTAGAATTGAAAAAACAATTCTACAGGAATCGTCGCGGGTACTACACAAGCAACTAGCGGTGATCATCCAATAGCTGTAGCAATAGAGCGACGTTGTCACGACAGTACACGTCTCTTCCACGACGGACCAATTTTAGGAGACTTCGCAACTGTATGACAGGATTCAGTGACAGATAGGACTTTACCAAAGAGTAAAGGTGACGTTGGCACGACTGTTAAACTATTTTCCACGAGATATTAAAAACAGTTACAAAAAAATAAAAAACTCCCAAACAAAAACCAGTCAATTCTTCAAACAATAGAGGGATTTCCCAGATCAACCCAGGTAACCCAAAAGACTGATAGTTTACCCCAAAAATTCAAAAGACACCAAATCAAAACCAAAACAAGAGCAAACAAGAGAAGAAACATATAAAGGACTCCCCAGTGGAGTCGCCAACTTGTGATGCAGGAAAGTGTTCCCTCTGCGGACAGAGGTAACCCCTCTAGCCCTAGAGTGGGTCTAGTCACAACAAGGACAAGACAACAATTAATTCCCTTAAATAGTCATTGTTGGAGGCCTACCTCAAACCGGTGGTCAATGAAGTTTCGCTGTGCTGCTCCAGCTTCTGTTTTCTTCTCCTTAATGAGCAATCAACCTGAAACACCACAAAGAAACAACAAAGCACGTAACTGAGAAACAACAATGATAAATTTACTCATAAAGTCAAGAAGTCATGAGATATCAAGTAAATTACATACAAGACATAGGAAATTATCATTGATTGTATTAATAATCAATCAAGCGTAAAGCTTACAACCAAATCTTGACATTGCAAGCCTTCTCAGAGGGTCCAACCAGTGTGTTTCTTCAAGCATTCACTCTCAAAGATGGGTCTCCCAAATAGTAATATATATATCTCTCTCTCATTCACAAGCTTTACACAAGGTTAAGGGAACTCCACACCTTCTTGCAAACTACATAGCAATCCCACACTTGTCACACTCACACAAACTATCTATCAAACCCAAAAGCAATAGCAACACTGTACAATCAAAATAACTAGCATATGATAGCAATGGTGGGTGATTTTATAGGTGAAGGAGTCTCCATGAAATGAGGGAGAGGGAGCTTATCCTCAGGGCAAGCAACACAAAAGATGGAACTACAATGCCAGTGGGAGGAGGGCGACCCAAATTAACCCAACAACCAAGTCCAGAGACATCCAGAAGGCCGACTGTTGGAACGAATTCACCCAACCTGGATCGTCGCGAGTTTATAACTAAGCTTTAGTGCTAACATTGCTAGTAGGCAATGTAATCAGTCAGACCGTCGCTAAAGATAGCAAATAGCCTTGCGCTGGAGCATGAAATTTGACTGTCGCGGGAATCAGATGTACTCCTGCGATGGAGGCATGACTGGACCATTTATGACTGCTACTCGTCGTGTATATTTAGCGAATTCTCGCGACGAGGCAGAAAAAATTAGGAAAAGTGGGTCAATTGGAAAAATGAGAGAGCATTTGTTCAATATGATCATGTTTTATTGGACACATGACACAGTAGAAGGACTGGGGTGAAGGCAGTGACAAATTACTGTGTAACACCCCTTGTGGAGGTGCAATATTTGCAACAATCATGATTTGGCATTGTTCCTGAGGTGGGAAAGGATTGTTCAACACAATAGATTGTGTCGCGGGATTTCACTAAGTATTTTTCTCATTGGCCTCGTCCAAATATGAACAATGATGTTTCATATGTACCCTAACACAAATATTACATGGGAACTTTAGATTTGTTAGGCCCCTATAATACTAGTGATTCCCCCATTACTATTGTTATTTTTGTTTCCTTATGTTATTACTGTTATGTCGGCTTGATTATATTGTGACCCCTTAGAATCCTATACATAGAAGGGAGGTTTATTCATTTGTATCATCCAAGAATTATTCATTTATGTAATGTAAATGAGGTTTCCCCCTTGAAGAGGCTGAATTCTAAGCCGTTGATCTATCTTTTCTATCTTTCCATGAGCTTGTTTCCTAACAGTTGGTATCAGAGCTTTGGATTCTAGGTTTCGTTGCTCCAAACAAGTCAACGTGTCGTTTTCACTATAACATTTTTTCTGTGACATTTCCGAAGCTACAAAAAAAACCCATTTGATACGAAATTGTTATGAACTTCAGATCCAAATTTCAGATCTTGTCTCGATATATTTGTGGAGATATGATATTAGGAAGTTATGGTTTCTGCAGACTCCCGAATTACAATCCAAATAGGTGACCTAGGGAAACTTGTCATAAATTTTGTTTTGAGAATTAGATTGAAATTTGATAAGACATTTCAAAAATAGGACAGCCTTTAGTTTTCTGTGTATCAGTGTCAGGTATTAAGGTCGAAACAGGGACACGTGGCACGTTGTAAAAGTTTGCTCTATGGAACTAGTCTATAATCAGGTCACCATGGGAGATTTGGTATAAATATTCCTTGGAGAATCCAATCTTTATTATACTTGTGGGGTGAGAAAGAGGACTCAAAGGGCTACTGCAGGACGAGATTTTAGATATTCAAGATCCGCAGTTACAGAGATACAACAGATTCAATATCGAACTCTTACAAAGTGAAAAAAAAGGTGTGTAGTTTTTTTAAAATTTTGCATAAGATTGGTTTGAAAAATTATTTTGAAGGAATTCAAAGCTAATAGTGAACAATTATTAGCATTAATTAATTCCTTGAATAAATAAAATGGAAACACCTAGTAAGCAACCTAAAAGCTCTAGCATGAGTCGTGAAGGAGAAGAAAAAATGCAACATGATATATCAAAATTACAAGACCAAGTACAACAAATTTCACTCTCGTTAAAGGTAAATGAAGCCAAGATGAATGACGTGGAAGCTAATATGAATGGAATGCAAGTTCATATGGATGGCATGGAAGCTAAGATGAATGACATGGATTCTAAGATGAATGGCATGGATGATAAGATGGAAGAATTGAAGATAAATTTGAATAAGTTGCTACAAGAAATGGTCACTAATGGCGAAAGGGTAGTAAAGGAAACTCATGATGAGAACAAAAGAAATGTTAATCATGATTTCATAGACTCTACTTTTTTATTGAATACCCACCATGTTCCAAAAATCGATATGAGAAATTTTGATGGCAAGGATCTCAGAACATGGATACTATAGATGGAGCAATTTTTCAATCTCCATAATGTGAAAAACACACAAAAGGTACTTATTGCAAATTTATATTTGGAACCAAGTTAGTTTGCATGGTATCGATGGCTTTGCTATCATAAACAAATTGTCACTTGGGCAATTTTTACGGAAGAAATGATAGCACATTATGAGGATACAAAAAGTAACAACAAAAGGGTTGAGGACTTCCAAAAATTGAACATAAGGGTAAAAGATATTCCATAGGAGCATAGGATTGATGTGTTCATAGGGATTTTAAAGGGTAATATCCAACATGAGGTTCACTGTTGGGAACCTGATTCATTGGAAAAGGAATTTAGGTTAGCAAGAAAAAAGGAAAGCAAAATTATGGAAACCAAGAATCCTACCACTCACAACTATAAAGATGGAAGTGTTTTTACCCTTAGCCTTCCACAACCTACAAGTTTGAGACCACAACAATTGGAAGAAAGAAGAGAAAAAGGGTTTTGTTATAGTTGTGATAGAAAATACACTAAAGGTCATAACTGTGCCGAGAAGAAATTATTCTACATATATTGTGAAGAGGAGGAAGAAAAGGAACAAGAAATGTCAAAAGAAGAGGATATACTCCAGGAACAAACCCTAGATAAATAAGAAATGAATCTGACCATATCTTGTAATGCATTGGCTAGAATTTTCACTCCTCAAACTATCAAGATAGAAGGACATATCAAGAAGAAAATGGTAATAGTGTTGATTGATTCGGGAAGTACCCATAATTTTATTCATTATAAGATAGCAAAGGAATTGAATTGCTTCCTATATCCAACACCAGAGTGTCAAGTGATGGTTGCAAGTGGAGGAACCATAAATTGATCTGGAAAGTGCCATAATATCAAGCTATCCATGGGAGAATATGTGTTGAATAACCCAATGCTTTCCATTCCAATGGGTGGTGCTAATGTTGTACAAGGAGCAATGGCTACAATGCTTGGGTACAATAACTTTTAATGAAAAATTTCAAGAATTTTTCATGAAATTTTGTGCAGAAGGAAAGGAAGTTAAATTAAGGGGTATTCTAGGGAAACCGGGAAAGATAATTAGTTCTAATGGTATGACAAAGCTTCTAAAGAAGGGACAACGAGGTGTAATTGCACAATTATGTTCACTAGAGGTTCCAACATCGAAATCATCTATTTCTCCAGATCTCAAAAATGTCTTGACAATCATTCAAAGGTATTTGAGACTCCCAAAGGTCTCCCACCTATTCGTGATCATGATAATGCTATTCATTTTATTCCAGGAAATGTTCCTCCAAACGTTAGGCCGTACATATATACCTATGCCCAAAAGAGTGAAATTGAACGTATGGTTGCATAAATGCTAGAGGCTCATATAATTCAACCTAGTCAAAGTTCTTTCTCTACTCCATTAGTATTGGTGCACAAGAAGGATGGATCATGGCGCATGTGTCTGGATTATAGGGAGCTCAACAAGCTCACTATTAAAGATAAATTTCCCATTCCTGTCATTGATGAATTATTGAATAAATTGCATGGATCAATTTAATTCACCAAGTTGGATCTTCGTTCAGGATATCATCAAATTAGAATGAAGACTGAAGACATTCTGAAAACATCATTTAGAACTCATGAGGGTCATTATGAATTTTTGGTCATGCCTTTTAGCCTTACCAATGCACCTTCTACATCTCAAGGTTTGATGAATTCTATTTTCAAACCCTTCCTTAGAAAATTTGTGTTAGTATTTTTTGATGATATACTAATCTACAACGAGTCTTGGAAGGATCATGTTGAAATTGTTGACAGGATGCTCAAACTATTGGAGGAGAAATAATTATATGCAAAAAGCTCCAAATGTTTCTTTGGAGTACAATAGGTGGAATAACTGGGTCATATTGTATCTCATGAAGGTGTTAAGGTAGACCCTAGAAAAATTAAAGCCATTAAGGAATGGAAAATCCCCACATCCATAAAGCATCTGCGAGGATTTATTAGGTTGACAGGGTATTATCACAAGTTTGTTAAGAATTATGGGAGAATAGCAGCACCTCTAACAACATTATTGCAGAAAGATGCATTTTCATGGACTCCAGAAGCAACAAAGGCCTTCAAACATCTTAAAGAGGAAATGTGCCAAGCACCGGTCTTAGCTACGATGGACTTCACAAAAACCTTTATTGTGGAATGTGATGCTTCACGAAATGGAATTGGTGTTGTTTTAATGCAAGATGAAAGATCCATTGCTTTCGAAATTCATCTAATCAAGGGAAAGTATTTACATAAAGCTATTTATGAGAAGGAAATGTTGGCAATACTACATGCACTTAAGAAATGGTGACCCTACCTAATGGGAAAACACTTTAAGGTAAAAACAGATCATGATAGTCTTAAATACTTTTTAGAACAAAGATTATCCTCTGAAGAGCAACAAAAATGGGCCACAAAGATGTTGGGTTATGACTTTGAAATCATCTACAAAAAATGGAAGCAAAATGTTGTGGCAGATGCACTCTCAAGAAAGGATGAGGATGTGGAAGCATTTTTGTCGCCATTTCTATTATCCAACCAGATTGGATAAACGAAGCAAGGGAGGAATGGAAGAATGACGAAGAAGTGTGGGCACTCATTCGAAAGTTACAACAAGATCCTAGTACCTCTGAAACATTTAGCTGGAAAAATGATTCTTTATGGTACAAATATCGCTTATACCTACGTAATAATTCCAAACTCAAACAAAATATTCTTATGGAATTGCACACGTCTCCCTTAGGAGGGCACTTAGGATTTTTAAAAACTTACCACAGGGTTAAGAAAGAATTTTTTTGGGATGGACTTAAATTGGATATTCAAAAGTTTGTGGCAGAATGTTTGGTTTGCCAACAAAATAAAGTTGAAACAATTAAGACCCCAGGTATATTAGAACCTTTATCCATTCCAAGCCAACGTTGGGAGGAGGTTTCAATGGATTTTATCATAGGTTTACTCAAGTCCGAAGGAAAGAGTGTCATCATGGAGGTAGTTGACAGACTTACGAAGTATGCACACTTTTTTGCATTATCACATCCATTTAAAGCCAATATAGTTTCTACTTCATTTATGGAAAAAATTCAAAAGCTACGTGGAAACCCAAATATTATTGTAAGCGATGGAGATCCCATTTTCAATGGAAATTTTTGGATAGAATTATCTTCTTGTCTTGGTACTTAGTTTTCTCATAGCTCATCTTATCATCCCGAATCTGATGGGCAAACTGAGATAGTAAAAAAATGTTTGGAAGTATATCTTCGTTGTTTTTTATTTGATAAACAGACACAATGGGTCAAATGGTTGCCTTTGGCTGAATGGTGGTATAACACTTCCTTCCATACTGCGGCAAAAATTACCCCATTTGTGGCACTTTATGGATATCATCCACCATTCATCACATCATATTTAAGAGAAAATTCTAAGGTTCAAGCAGTGGAACATCACATTGAGCATAAAAAACAAGTTCTCCAACTCTTAAAGGATAACCTCACGTTGGTGCAAAATAGAATGAAACAACATGTAGATCAACATCGCAATGAAAGAAGTTTTGATGTAGGTGACTGGGTATTCCTACGGCTACAAAAATATAAGCAAATGTCCCTTAAGGAAGCTAAGAAGGATAATAAATTATCTCCAAAGTATCATGGTCCGTACAAGGTGTTGCAAAAGATTGGTACTATGGCATACAAATTGGAGCTTCGTGCAGTTTCTCGAGTGCACCCAGTTTTCCATGTTTCATGTTTAAATAAGGTTATAGGTGACAAGCTCCCAGTTCAAACAATATTTCCAGAACTTGACGAGGAAAGAAAAATCATATTGGAACCGGAAGTAGTCACAGAAACAAGAACTCGAGAGCTATGAAATCGATCAATTTCGGAGTATCTCGTCAAGTGGAAGAACTTATCCACTGAAGATTTCACATGGGAGGATGAGAATTTTATACAGAAGCATCTAGAACTACTCAAGCATTGAGGACAACGATTTTCAGAAGGAGAGGGGCATGTTAGGCCCCTATAATACTAGTGATTCCCCCATTACTATTGTCATTATATCCCTTATTTTTATTAGTGTGCCCCTATTTTCCCCATATTGTTATTAGTATGCCCCATAGAAACCCACTATTGTTATTTTTGTGCCCTTATGTTATTACTATTATGTTGGCTTGATTATATTGTGACCCCTTAGATTCCTATATATAGAAGGGAGGTTTAGTCATTTGTATCATCCAAGAATTGTTCATTTCTGTAATGTAAAGGAGGTTTCCCCCTCGAAGAGGCTGAATTCTAAGGTGTTGATCTATCTTTTGTATCTTTTTGTGAGCTGGTTTCCTAACAAGCTTTCACTCTTTCTTTCCCTCGACATTGGCGTTTGGAGCTTATGGTTCTTTTTTCTCATTGAAAATAGTTTTCTTATTCTTCTTCTTTTTACCACGTGGTTATTGTGGTCTACCTAGTCCTGTGGACTGAACCAAGTTAATGGTGCTTGTTTGGGAATAAGTTTTAGTTTTCTTGGTTGTAGGTGCAGTAAACACAAGAATATGAGAAATAACTAACTAGTTTAACCTCCCAACCAACTAAATATAACCCATTACTCAAAATTAGAAGAGTTTAGTTCTTCCACTGTGATTAGCTCTTTTCTACATCGTTGCACATAGCCTAGATATGGAGGAAGGCCCAAACAATCTTCAATTTGATTCAAGTGTCTCTTTAGGTTCTCCATGGAAATTTGTAACTCATCAAACACGAGGAAAAATTCCTCCTTGGCCTCATTATAATCCAACAATACATTACCCGATAGAATTTTCAAATGATAGTAGATATCAACAATACACATCTATTAGTAGTATCTTCCTCTGGTGTGTGTTGTGTTAAGCACCCAATATGCTACCTCTCTAGCCACTTCGATATCTATCAAACATATGTGCTTTCCTACAATGTCATGTTTCACTACCATTATTTTTTCATGAATATTCAGTGAGTGTGGATGCAATACAAAGTTATTGAAGTCTAAACTTTCTATTGGGCTCAAAAGCCTCATTTTATGTAGTGGGCCACTCGACGTAGGCTTTGAGTGCATCGACAATGCATTGTATGCTTGAACCAATGATAAAAAAAAATTACTGAAAGATGAATGTTTGCTTAAGAGATGGAAGTGAAGGGTAGTGGAAGCCAAGGAGGAGAGGAACTTGGGAGATGAGGGATTTTCTCAAGGATGGATTCAGAGAAGAACTTAAAGGAGAAGGATTGTTCCTTACTTGAAAAATATATCCAAATTGAAGGAGAAACCTAGCCAAACCTAACTATAGTAGTCTAAGTGAGGGGTTTAGATTTGACACGATAAAAAATAAAAGAAAAAATAATGTAACTGATACCCGGGGGATGCACTGGGAGAGAACGATAGAAATAAAGGAAACAACAAAGGGTAGAAACTTATCCATTGTACAAAGTTAAAGTAGTATCCCTAGAGAAAACCTCCTATGGAATTATTGTATTTGACCAATAATATCCCTTAAATGCTAATAATTGAATACATTACAAGGCTGTGTAGCTTGAATTAACATCTGCCTTATGCAAATTATGACAAGTTCTTTGAGAAAATGGCCACACCTACAAATTATGAGTGTTCTGCAGAGGCTTGTAGGTTGATAATGAAACCAATGATGGCTCTATAAATACATACCACACTAACATAAATAAAATTAATTTCAACTTAGTTGCAACCATTAAACCAATACTAGTTCTAGAGGGATCTGACACTAAATTGGAGTGATGTCAAACAATCCTCCAAGCAACTTCATGATGGCTTGTTAATGACATCAGGGAGGGTGCATGGCCACATCCTCGTATGTGAGTGCTTGATGGGATGATGGCCATGCACTCTCCGACTTGGCATGTCTTAGTCATTCCATCGAGGGGAGATTCATATTTGTAAGTATGACATTTTAAAACTTTAAACTTAAATTTAGTTAATAAACATATAATAACATAATACTTACAATAAACTATTTTTCTAATCATGTGCACACCCCCTCTTTATATATACTTTATGCTATGCACATTACATTAAAAAAAAAAAAAAAATAGTAATAAAACATGTCTAAAAAATTCCCTTTACATGTACATAGTTATATGTATTATAAAGGTTACAATAAAATTAATAATAAGAATTTGTATAGATAGAGATGTGAAATTTATATATAATATAAGTAGTATTATAAAGAACAAGAATATGTCCATCTTAATTATGAATCTATTAAGTATCGAGAGGGATCACATCTTTCGACATTTTCTCAAAATTTTCACTAAAAATGAGTTTTCATCTCAAGAGATTTGATCCCTCTTGGCATTTGATAAAACCAACAAATATATATCTTAATTCCAAATGTGTCCAGAGGGATCAAATCTCTCAAGGTGCAAATATTTTCTTAAGTTTTTGACTCAAAAAGAGGTTTACATCACTAGAAGTTCAAACCTTCTCTATGCTTCGTAGAGTAAAAGTAAAGATAGATATTTTAATCATTACAATCTGCTTTTGTATTTTACAAATATAGAATAACCTAAATTAATATTAATTTTACCCTACTCTACTTCTATAATTTAGAAAAATAGAATATATCTTCAACCTAAATTAATATAGATTTTTGTATTTTAGAGAATGAGAATGTACCTTCAACCTAAATTAATTTAAGAATGAAAAATCATGCTGATATTGAAATTAAATATTAATATAATCCATGATATTTTTTTAAGAGAATGACCTCTTCCGATTAATCACAACAATATTTTTGGGGTCAATGTTTCAAACTCATCATCATGACATAGATGGAGGAAATAAATAATGCAAAAATGCTTGAATTCAACGGAAAAATCAAATAAAAATGAAAGTCAACATTAATTAGTCAAAAACCAATAAAATAAAATAAAATTATTTAAACATATAAAACTATACAAATAATAAAAAAATAACATAAGGAAAAATATAAGGATTAAAATTATAAATATTTATTAAGATGAATATATTAAAAGTATATTATTAGAAGTTATTATTAAAAGCAAGAACATTCTTTTCTAAGGTGGAAAAATGAAAGAAAAGACGCATGTATGATAAGGCAAGGATCGGTGTTGTACACAACAAAAATGAAAATTGGTGGTGTTTAACACATATTACAGCAGAGATGGGAAGGAGGTTTGGAGATGGAGGCGATCGGAGGCAGCAGGGATCGACCTGGGGTCACCTAGGTTGACGGCCTAGGTAGCTACAGTATAGGGTCTAGGTAGGTTTTAGCAGAAAGCGGTAGCCACGGTTCGGGGGTCGACAGACGGTGGAAGGGCTGTTAGGTTAATCTGGAGGTTTTTCTGCGTAAACGGCGTGGTTAATATACAACCGGAGAGGAAGCGAAGGGTTTTTCTTTTGTTAAGAGAGCTGTTACGGGCTAAGCTGAAGGTAATAATCGAAACGGCAAGGTTAAGCTCATTCCCGGAGAAGAAGCAGCTGTATTGGGGAACCGGCATTACCACGTTCCGAAGCAGCATTGACAGTAGCAGCTAAGGGCAGTTTACGGTGTCAGGTACTGAGTGTTTTTACTGTTATTTCACCATGGTAACATCTACCGAATCTATTGACCTAGAACCGACCCCGGAGGATTTGCTATCAGTTTGGGGGAAAGATGTAACTGCCCAAAACTTGGTCAAGTTCTTTGGGTCAGATGGAAGTCATGCAGTTGAGGAGCCGGCTGTGGAAGGCGTGTGGATCTACAAGAGGAAACCCGAGCAGTTAGAGGTCAAGGCGGTGTGGATGGGTCGTGCCTCAAAGGGGGAAAGGATATTTTCTCACCATTTCTCCCGGAGAAAAGCCCTTTCCATGTCTCAGTTGGTCTCCATGGTAGCAAGCTTAAGCCTCTCTCAGGTCCAGCAAGGTTATCAGGAGGGCTCGAGGACATTATAAAGTTTCCGACCAAGCAAGGTATCTGGAGATCGACTGGAAGGGTTTCGAAGACAGGGAATGTTGAAGTTGAAAGGGGTAATCGGCATGCAGTTAGACGCTCTCCCATAAAACAAGTTTCAAACCCCAGCCTAAGTCTAGAAGGGCTCATCACTAAGGGGAACGAGACGGTAAGGCGCGGGAAGGTGGGGAAACCCCTTTTCAGTGGAAAGAAAATAGGGAATCCAGGACAGGGGGCAACCGAGAAGGTGGTGCTGGAAGCCGGTAGTCAGTTTGCTGAGGGCGGAACAACGTCTCAAACCCCTGTAGAAAATAGAGGGAGTCTTCAGGAGAATCAAGGAACTGCAACACCTAATCTTTTAGGAGGGGCTGTAGATCGGGGTCAGGACAGGTCTGAGGCAAATCGAAAGAAGGACTTTTCCCTAAAGAAGAAGACCTTTGAAGGCAACCTGGTACTCGGCATGGATGTCCAAGTTCAGGATGCTCTGACAGTGGCGGAATGCACCCTTGTAGGTCGAATCAGAGGGAAGGCTCTATCTGGCAAGTCCTTGAAACAGTGGGTGGAGACCCAATGGAAAGAATCCTTGGCAAATTCCTTCAGAGTGGCTCTATTAGTAAAAGGCTGGTTCATGGTTAGTTTCGTTAAAAAAGAAGATGCAGATTGGGTTGCTGAGAGGAACTGGATTATTGGGAATCGCCCGGTCATGTTTCAGAGATGGACGCCAAATTTTGATGCAAAAAGGGAGAAGGTGGATGAGTTCCCAGTATGGGTCAGAGCGCCAGGACTCCCTCCGTTCCTGTGGGTGGAATCAGTCTTTAAATCCATAGGGGACCTGCTGGGCACTTATCTTGAAGCTGATATGTCATTCCTTCACACCTACGAAAGAACAATGGCAAGGATTCTGGTTCGATTGAACCCTAAGGAGGGATTAGCGGAGTCTGTAAATCTTGAGTATGGAGAATATGTTTTTGAGCAGCCTCTGGATTATGAGCACCTTCCCTTTCGGTGCTATAGGTGCCACGAATACGGGCATTTGGCGAAGGATTGCCCTCTGGGTAATCGCAGAAGAAGGCCGCAGAAACAAGGAGAGCAGAGGGAGAAAAAGATGAGGAAGGAACAGGATTATGGGGCTAAGAAACCTCTAAAGGAAGCGGCTATGGAGGAGAGGAATAGAGGTAAAGAGGAGTCGGTCAGAGAGGGCACTAATCAAATGCCCGAAGAACCAAAGGCCCAAGAGACCCCGGTGAAGGACGCCAAGGAGACACCTGCTGATGATCCCGACACTGTAATGGAGGATCCAAATGTTATGCCTCATGATCATTGCACTGTTTCATATTTCCCCGATCATTTTGATAATCCTATAATCGAAGCTCTTATCTCTAGTAAGAATGTTGATTGTTTATCTGTTGAAAAACTTATTGATGCCATTCCCTCCATCGATCTGAATTGCGAAGATGTGCCTCAATATAACCAAAAACCGATACATTCCATTCAGAGCTGTCATTATAATCTGAGATCTCTGGATAAAAGGCAGGGTAAGTCTATAGAGTCTCCTGATATGATAGGTGGTTTAGGCCCTTCTTCATCCCAGGCCTCCAAAAGAAAGGGTAGGAGTAGGAAATCAAATCTATCCAAAGCTCAGGTCAAAGCGAAGTTTGATGTAGCTGATGGGAAGCAGATGTCCATTACTGGGGCGCTTAGAGATGCAAATACCCCTGTCCAGGTTGTTAAATGATCCTTCTGTCCTGGAATTGTAGGGGTTTAGCCATTAAACCCAAAAAATTGGCTTTAAAAGAGTTAGTTACTAGATACAATCCGGATTTTCTTTTCTTACAAGAAACCCTTGGAAGGAGCCTAGAGGTGGAATCTATGCTCAAGTCCTCTTTCCCTGGATGGGATTTTCATGCCATAGATGCTGTAGGCCATTCGGGGGGTTTGGCTATTGGTGTCAAAGAAGGAAGGATGATGATCAATAGCCTTTGGGGAATGGACCATGTTATTGGCATGGAGGTCTATTCTCCTGACATTGGGCTTTCTTTTTTGATGCTAAATGTTTACGGGCCATGTCAAGGCCGAGAGATTTTCTGGAATAACCTGCTTTCAAAAGGCCTTTTTAAAGACAGGAGTGTTATCTTGGGAGGAGACCTTAACTTCTCTATTGGGACCGCGGAAGCATGGGGTCCTTCAGCCAGGGAAGATCCGCTCTCGGATTTTTTTACAAACTCTCTCCTCTCTCATAATTTGATAGATGTCAATCTAATCAAAGTCAAGCCTACATGGAGGAACAGAAGAATAGGGGAGGGAAGAGTGGCAAAGCGGTTGGACCGTTTTCTCATAAGTGAAGATTTGATAAACAACATCCCTATGTTCCGGCAGTGGGTCGGAGAAGGGGGGAACTCTGATCATTTTCCCATTCTGCTGGAGTTTCAAAAGCCTCCCTCGAAACCAACTTCTCCTTTTAAATTTAATGCGGCTTGGTTGCAGGAGGAGTCTTTCAATATCCTCTTCAGGGATACTTGGAGACATCCGGGCAGTTCTCCATCAGAAAGCAAAGGGGCCCATTTCTGGGATAATTTAAAAAGACTCAAAAAAGCAACTATAGAATGGGCCAAAGCTAGGAAGGTGTCCCAGAATGAAGCCCTTTCCTCAATAGATGCTAAATTACGAGATCTTGAGGAGCCTGAGGCTGGCGGATATGTAAATCAGGATTCAAAAGACAAGATTCTGATGTTAGAAAAGCAAAGAAGTAAGATCCTTCTCAAGAGGGAAGAGGAGTGGAGACTAAAAAGCAGGGCTATATGGCTGAAAGCTGGTGATGAGAACACTAAGTTTTTTCATAATTATGCAAAGGGCCGGAAAAATGCAAACACCATTTGGAAGCTAAGGGACCAAGATGGAAGAGAAGCCTCCTCTTTTGAGGACCTCTCTAGAATGGGTAAAGCCCATTTCCAAAACCTCTTCACAGCTGAAAGGGGGATTACTCTAGCAAAAGTTATCAGAACTGCCCAATGTTTCCCCAGGTTCGTTGAAGAGGAGGAAGCGGGAAGTTTAATGGAAGTCGTGACAAAGGAAGAGGTCGAGCATATTGTCAAATCCATGGCAAAAGATAAAAGTCCAGGTCCAGATGGGTGGACCATAGAACTTTTCAATCATTTCTTTGATTCCATTGGTGATGAGCTAACTGAAGTTGTGGAAGAATCAAGAAGGAAGGGTGAGATGTTTCCCCCTTTCAATGCTACCTTTATCGCCCTCATTCCAAAAAAGGAGGACCCTGACTCCTTTGAAGACTTTAGACCAATCTCCCTCTGCAACTGTGTCTACAAAATCATAGCAAAAATTATAGCTGTGCGCTTGAAACCAATTTTGTCAAACAACATCTCAAGTGAACAATTTGGTTTTTTGGATGGAAGGCAGATTCATGAAGCCATAGGAGTAGCTCAGGAGACGATCCATAGCATCAGGCAGACAATCAAGAAAGGGGCTGTAATCAAAATAGATCTATCAAAAGCATATGATAGAATCTGTTGGACTTACCTCCGGATGTTGCTAACCCATCTTGGGTTCAAGTTGGAGTTCATCAATTGGATAATGGGATGTGTCACCAGTGTAAGTTTTGCAGTTCTAATCAATGGGGCAGCATCTCCTTTCTTCAAAGGACAAAGGGGCCTGCGACAAGGATGTCCCCTTTCTCCTCTGCTTTTCCTCCTAGTGGCAGAGGGTCTTAGCAGGCTGATTATGGAAGCAAAAAGAACAGGTTTGATTAAAGGTTTGGAAGTTGCTGTAAATCTGTTCATTTCGCATCTCCTTTTTGTAGATGATATTTTACTTTTTACTAATGGGAGTCTGAGTGAAGTGAAGGAACTAAAGAAAATCCTTGAACTGTTCATGAAAGCCACAGGAATGCAAATCAATTTCAGAAAATCTCATTTTATTTTGGAAGGTTTCAGCAGGAATGAATGTTCCCAGATCACCGCTATCTTGCCTTTTGAAATTTACAACATGGATTCCCCTTTCAAGTATTTGGGATTCTGGCTTAAGCCAAATTCTTATAAAAAGCAAGACTGGAACTGGCTGGTGGCCAAAATTGAAGCTAGGATAGCCCATTGGAGTTTCAAGTGGCTGTCTAGAGCTGGAAGGTTGACTCTAGTAAATTCAGTGTTGCAGGCCATGCCAGTTTTCTGGGCAGCCTTGACCTGGATACCAAAAGGGACACTTCATAAGATAAAGAGGATCTGCAGCAGGTTTCTTTGGTCAGGGGCAAAGGAGGACTCGGTTCTTCCTTGGGTTGCTTGGGATAAGATTGCCAGGCCAAAAGAATGGGGTGGATGGGGTATAAAGAATCTTAATGATTTCAGCAACTCTTTGGCAGCTAAATCTGGGTGGAGGCTCATATCATCTGAGAACCTTTGGACAAGAGTAGTAAAGCGCAAGTATATAGATCCAATGCCTCTGGAAAATTGGATCCGTGACCCAAACAAAAAAGGGAGGAACATTTCTGTGATATGGAAAGCTACCACTGAAGCTTTTAAAATCATAGAACAAGGGCTGTCTTGGCAGGTGGGCAGTGGTGAAAATGTTAAAATAGGCAGGGACCCTTGGGTGGGTTGCAATGAGCGTTATGTTTTATCTCCGGGTCTCATTAGACATCTGGAGTCTAAAGGTATTTTTCATTTGCACCAGATAGAGAAAATTGGTCACTCCTCCATATGGGGGCAAGCTTGGAAAACTGGAGAAGATCTCGATCTCAACCCTGTATGGTGGGATGAGTGGCAAATTTTCACTCAGGAACTGTCAAGATCCAATGTTAGGATAAAAGATAGACCGGACCAGCTAGTTTGGGCACATGCTGACACAGGATCTTATTCCCCGAAAGCAGGGTACAGTTTTTTAATGTCGAAAAAGGGATGGGAAGAACCGGCTTGGTGGGCAAAGCCCCTTTGGAAGCTCAAATGTCCAAAAAAATCCAGACTATTTTTTTGGTGCGTGCTGAAGAAGAAGGTCCCATCATGGGACATCCTGCAAGCTAGATTCAAGCACGGTCCTGGTAGATGTCCGTTGTGCAAAAATGAATCTGAGACCATTCTCCACCTGTTCCTGAGCTGCCCTTTCACTAAAAAAGTTTGGGAAGAGGTTCAGGGTTTATTAAAGAAGCAGTTTAGATGGGAGGGGGGCTCCATTATGGCAGCATGGGATCAATGGTGGAATCAGAACTCGGAAGGGAACATGAGAAACCTCCCGCCCATCATCTCCTGGGGCGTGTGGATAGCCAGGAACAGAATCATATTTCAGGATACTTCTCTCCCAGCTGAGGCTATAGCCATTCAAAGCTCAGCCATTTTTTTAAGTATTCCTGAGCCGGAGGAATCAAGAAAAAAGTCTCAGAGCAGAGAAGAGCAAATTAGACCAAACATTCCGTGGGCCTACTTTGATGGGGCCTCTCAAAACAACACAGCAGGGGCAGGCATAGTCATTCATCTAAATGAATCTCATTCTCTCTCGGCTTCGGTGGGCATTGGTACTGGTTCAAACAATTTCGCTGAATTGTCAGCCCTCAAGTTGCTCCTCTGTTGGCTCATCCACAGACACATCTTCGCAATTCAGATCTTTGGGGACTCTTTAAATGTGGTTAAATGGATTAATGGAAATAGCAGATGTAAAAACTATATGCTGAGGCCTCTTCTTGAAGAAATTATGGCTTTAAAACAGTCTTTTAATGTCTTTTCATTTGAACACATATACAGGAACCGGAATGAAGACGCGGATAAACTATCTAAAGATGCTCTGCAGCAAGCTGTGGGCATTTGGAAAGTGATTGAAAAGCATCATGATCAGCTTCAGGAGTCGTTTCAACCTCCCTATGTCTAAATTTTGTTCACTGATCTGTTATTTCAGTCTTTGTTTTGGCCACAGACGTTTGTTTTCATGTGCTTTTAAACATTGATGTTGTGCTGACCTCTTTAATTTCTTCACGGCCCAAGTGTTTCGGGCTTTGTTACATGTTATCAGTGGGTTGTTTCCCTCTCATGGAGGCCCACGGGATCTTACAGTCGGAACAGTGTCTTCGGCGTTTTTGTTACAGGCCGAGACGCTGCTGTGTTTCTTGCTTTTTGCAAAAGGTTCGGAACTGTACCCAACATCAGGGGATATGGACTTTAAAGTTGTCTTTGGATAGTTTCAGAGAAGAGACTCTTTTCTCTGGGTCAGCTGAGGGAGTTTTCCTCACTGCAATTGAATGCTTTGCATCTGCTTGTAACTTTTTATCTATTTAATATATAAAAAGTTCGCTTTTTTCTCCGGAAAAAAAAAAGAACATTCTTTTCTAATTTAAATGAAAATAATTTATGAAAAGTCCTATAAATAAGGTTAAATCCTCGGTTAATGGTATTAAATTAGATATTATGTATACAAAAGTAAAAATAAAAGCTAACTTTAATTAGTTAAAAAAAAACTAATAAAACAATAAATTATTTAAACAAATAAAAAGAATAAATATATATCTTTTTTATAAATATAAATATAACAAATTATTAGAAACCATTATTAAAATATATTTATTTGTAATCGAGTTCATCGAGTTCTTCGAGCTCTTCTGCGGCTCATCAAGTTCTTCTGCGGCCCACTGCGGCTCGACTGGGTGTAACATAAATCTTGATTTTGATCTTTAGATCTGGGCTTCATCGGCTCATCGGTTCATCGCTTCTGCGGCTCATCAGTTCATCGCTCATCGAAGTTCTTCTGCGGCTCATCGAAGTAATTTGTAATCGAGTTCATCGAGTTCTTCGGGCTCTTCTGCGGCTAATCAAGTTCTTCTGCGGCCCACTGCGGCTCGACTGGGTGTAACATAAATCTTGATTTTGATCTCGAGTTCTTCTGCGGCCCATATAGGCTGCAGCTCATCGAAGTTCTTCTGCGGCTCACTGCGGCTATATGGCGGCTCGACTCCGGCTCTCTGGTAGTTTATCGAAGCCCAGATCTGCGGCTCTTTATATGCTCTAGGGCTCATGGCCGTCCAGATCTGTGGCTCTGCTGTGGCTCTCTAGATCTGTGGTGCCAAAACCTCCGAGATCTAGAACGTTCGTGGGTTCCTCAATCCCTACGACAAACCCTAATTCCATAAAATCAAAGTTACCTCGCTTACTAAGGAGAACATTCTCTAGATGGCTCCCAGCTTCGCGAAAATAGCTGCTGGCTCTCCGTCCGCCTCTGGGGGGCAAGCTCCTGCCCATATAGTCAGTGAAGCCCCAACTCCCACTGTCCAGGTGGTCCAGGCTTCACTCGATGAGGCTTTGAAGTTCTCTGAGAGTGCCCTAATATGCCGATTCAATGGTTTTTGGCCGTGGCTCACAGCTCTCCATAGTTGGATCATGGAGGTATGGAAGCCTCTAATTTCTGATGCAATTAATATCTACCCCTGTGCTAGGGGTTTCTTTATAGTAGATTTTGAAAACCGTGAAAGCAGACAATGTATTCTAGATTCTGGCCCTTGGTTTTGGGAGAAATCAGGCCTATTCATGAGGCCATGGAACCCATCTTTCGATCCCTCAACAACAGTCATAACCTCAGCACCAGTTTGGGTGAGATTGCCAAATCTACCATTGCATCTCTGGAATTTCTCTTCGCTAGAAGCCATTGGAAATGCAATTGGAAAATTTTACTGCAGGTGCCCAAAAACAGAGGAATATGCCAGAACCACATATGCACGCATCTGTGTGGAAATGGACTTCAGCGCCGGATTCCCAGCGGAAATACACCTAACAAGTAAAGACTATGTGTGGAACCAAAAACTCGATTATGAAAGTGTCCTCTTCAGATGTCGATCTTGCTTTGAGACAGGCCACCTAGCCAAAAATTGCCCAAAAGCCTCCGAGAAAAATTTTGCTAGAAAAACTCACCACAGATCCACATGGTGGGAAGGAGCACAAAAAGAACACTACACTGTCATGCAAGAAGAATACTCTCGAGAAAACTCTGAATTACAAGAAATCGGGCAAGATAGAAACAACTCTCAAGACAAGCAGGGGGAAAGCCCCGCCCAACAACAAAAAGGTGAACTCAACAACCCCTCAAGCATCGACAATTATGAGGTTTCAAATAACGCGCATTCTCCGACTATCTCCAAAAGGACGAACACAATAGATCGCGAAGCTAAGACACCAATGTCCCAAGATCCAGAAGAGATGAATGAGATGCAAGATAAAGGAAGTTGGAAGACCATAGAGAAGAAAAAGAAAGCTACATCACCAATCTCGCCAAGAAAGACAAGGAGTCAGACAATTAGAAATTAAGAAATTATAGGTCCGATAGACCATTTTGGTCTCAGTGGACGTTAACCATCATCATCATCATCATCATCATATATATATATATATTTAAATTGAATGAAAATAAGGTTATTAATAGTTAAATAAATAAGGCTAAATAGTAGGGCTAATATATAACTAAATTGGAAATAAAATGGCTTTAAATTAGATATTATGTATTAAAAATAGAAAAAACTATTTTTTTTAATCAAATAATTAATAATTAAAATTTCTCCTCTTTTTTCCCTCATTTATTTATTTATTTTTGAATTTCCTTAGATTATGGTTTTTTCCTCATTTGTTAAACTTCCTTCCTAGTCTCTTTTTTCCCTCCTTATATGCCTATAGACTTTGTCAATATATCTAGGTTTTTATTTTTGTGGAATGCATATATCCATTTGCTACATCTAGTTCGCTCATACAGATGCTTAGACATGGCTTGATAGATCTAGTTTGCTAATACAGATATTTGCTAGAACGGTTTACTAGATCAAATTCACATATATAGGTGTTTTCTATATCTAGTTTTTCCGATGTAGGGGTTTTCTAGATCCAGTTCATTGATACAGAGGCTTGCTAGATCTAATTTGACAATACAAGTGATTTCTATAGCTAATTCATTGACATAGAGGCTTTAAATAGATGGTTTTTATTGTTCTGGAATGCATATATCCATATCTAACACAAGGGTTTTAGATAGAGGATTTTTATTGTTCTAGAATGCATATATCCATAGCTAGATCTATTTCACTAATACCCAAGTTTTGGTAATGCAGGTATACCAACAATACTACATGGTCTTTGATAAAAAGATTTTATTGCTATGAGATTCATATATCCATAGCTAGATCTATGACTTTGATGCATGGGTTTTGATAATGCAAGTTTAACAGCGATAGGAGCTCCACAAATCAGAAGCACAAGAAGCATTAAGGTTTGAGCACCAAGTTTTATCGACTTACTCTAATTTTTATTGTTTTGAAATGTATATGTCCGTAGTAGTTATAGTTCAATGAATCTTCTTAACCCATTCACTAGATAATATAGAATCATCACAGCTATATTGAATTGTTATATATATTTTATTATAACTATCACCATGGTATATAGTAAACCATATCATTTATACCTGACAACTAATACAAGTGTTTTAATAATGCAGGTCCATTCAATGCATTCACACATGAGAAAAATAGATTTATAGTGGAGGGGAAAGACATGCGTAGTTTTAATGTTATGATTTTGCATTTCCACTATTCGAAGCTGCATTATTAGAATTTTCAAGTGGATTCTCCTGTTGTGCAAGGATATATGCATGTTGATGCCTTTCCATATCCCACCCCCTCCATATATCTAGTATACATCGTGTTCATACCCCCAGTATATTCCATGTGTCACTTCTACTACGTTGGTTTCTGTTCCTCCATTGGTTACCTCGCATGTTTCATCTCCTTTGGCTCCTATATTTGAGGCTTCAATACCAATGGTAGTAGTAGAAACACCATCGAATCCTACGCCTAAGGCATCACCACCACCGGAAATAGAAGACACATCAATAGTAGTTGCAGCCACTCTCTGTTGCCAAGTTGTAGTTTTGAAAGGTAAAACATTAGGCGTGGACCATCTAAAGCATATGGCAACCTTTGAAATCTTCTCCATATCTTAGCTATTTTAAAAAACCTCTAACCTTATGTATATGATATAGTCTAAAGAATATGGAAACCTTTGAAATATTCTCCATATCTCAGCGATTTTACAAGGTTGCTAACCTTATGTATATGATACAAACAATGTTTGGTTACAAAATTGATGTATATGATACTAACGACATTTGGTTACAAAATTTATGAATATGATTCTCCCACTTATATGTTCAAGCTTTCATTTATTGAATAATGGCGTGATCAACTCACTGCTTTGTCCACCACATATCACTACATTATAAGATTAAATTTTATATGCCTTACGTACATTTTGAAAATTATCAACATTATTTTGATGGAGAACTATTATGTATGATTATACTATTATCTTTGGATAGATGTTTTGAATTTACCTTAGAATAATGATATTCATGAAAAATTTTGATTTGTATAATCACACATTTGAATTTTAGTTGATTTGATTAAAGATGACCATGATATTATTAATATTATCTTATTACTTTATATATGTGTTGATAATTGTCAATATTTTTTTATGAAGAATTATTATGTATGATGACATTACTATTTATGGATGGATGTTGTAAATTTACCTTAGAATAATGATATATGTGATAGGTGTTGATTTGGTAGTCGTATATGTTTATTGAAAATTGTCAATGATTTTTTAATAAAGAATTATTATATATGATGACACTGTTATTTCTTGGATGGATGTTTTCAATTTCCTTTAAATTTACTTACAAAAATTATGTTATCAACTTTAATTGTGATATCTTATTTAATGATATTTAGAAATTGTAATATATCTCACTATGTAATTGAAATCAATAAAATGAACCCATAAAGGGGGTCATAAATGGAAAAAAAAAAGTACACTCTAAACAAGAAGCCAAATTTGGATGTAGTCATGGATGTAAAAATGTAAGTAGAATTGGATTTTAAACTATGCGTCAAGACAAGAAGCAAATAAGGAAAAAAAGAGGATTTTAAACTAGAAGTAAAAAAAGATGAAACACTAGACACAAAAGTGAAAAAAACAGGGCATAAAAAAGGATACCCAAGGTCCAAACAAGGATGAAAAATGGACACTAAACTAGATGCAAAAAGGAAACACAACTAGACACAAAAGTGAATGTAAAAGGGGATTCCAAGTTCGGTGTTAAAAAGAAACAAAAAAGGATGAAAATTTAGATGCCTAATGAGGATGCAAAGAATGGTGTAAAATAGGGATGCAAAATTGATCTAAAAAATGGTGAAACCAAGGACACCATATTGGATGCCAAAAATGATGCATAACTAGATGCAAATTTATACTCAAACCTAGGTGCAAAATGAGATGCAAATGTGGACACAAAATGAGGAAGAAAAAATGATGAAAATTTGGATGTTGGAAAGGATGCAGAATTAGACACCAAAAAGGATGCAAAATTGCATGCAAAAAATAGTGCAAAAATAGGCACAAAAAATGGTGCAAAACGAGATGCAAAAATAGGTACAAAATTAGAAGCAAAACTAGCTTAAGACTAGATGCAAAAATTAGAACAAACTAGGTGAAAAAAAATGCATTAAATTGCATGAATAATATGGTGTAAAACATGATGCAAATGATGGAATAAAACTAGAAGAAAATAATGGCACAAAATAGGAAGCAAAAAACGATGAAAAAGCATATGAAAAAAATGGCACAAAACTAGAAGTAAAACTTTTCATAAAACTAGATGCAAATCCTGATGCAAAAATTTGATGTAAAAGAGGATAAAAAATATGGTGTAAAAAAGGATGAAAAAATTATCGCAAAAAATGAAACTTTAAAAATTGTACAATAGAGTCAGTTTTAGCGCCAGGCTACTCATCCTAATTAGAAAAAAATGCACTAAAATCTGGTGCTAAATCTGGCACAAATGGATTGTTTTGTTGTAGTGAGGGGATATTATGCTGAATAATTTGATATCATAAGTTTTCAAATCATCATAAGACCAGGTGAAAATATCAACATACCTTTTGAAAAGGTCAAGATACTTCTGCTTATATCTCCCTGGAATCCCTTTAGCCAACTTTATTAGTTTGGGTTGCTATTTTCTTTCCAATATTATAGTCTTTAGTATCATCTTTAGCCTCCTTAGCTATTTTTATAGCCACATCATTAGCATCAAACAATCTTTCCAATGGGACCAATCCCCTAGGGATTATGTCCCCCTTCATCTGGAGAATTTTCAGCCGAGCCACAAATTCTTCCCAAGGCACTTGTTGCTCAATTTCTTCCAGTTCCTCGACGCATTCATCATCTTGGTCTATGAAACCATTGGAAAACTTCCCAATCACCTCCATAAACATTTTAATATGGTCTTCCTCTTCAAAAAACTTCTATATTTTATATTGTCAGGCACTAAGGACTTGTACCTAACTTCAACATCATACCTTAGTAGGGGATTTTAGGGGGGGTTTGAAAGTACTAGCGGTTGTAGCTAAGGAATATTCCATTCTATTTTCCTCCCTAGGAAGAAATGGAATATTGAATTCTAGAAATAAATTTTCAAATAAATACCACACTTCATTTCTATAGAATTTTAGCCCATGGTGCTTGGTTTGGCACTGATTCTTGATTTGTTTGACAATCAACTTTGAATAAAAAAAAACCCTGAATCATTCAATCTTTAAATCTCTAGCATCTTTATGACCTAACATCAAGGCATCATATTCATCAATGTTGTTTGTGGCGTCAAATTCCAACTTGTATGCAAGAGGAATGATGTTACCCTTATGGGATTTTAGGAATACTCCTACTCCATTTCCCTCTTTGGAGTAGGCTCCATAAAAGTACAACTTCCACACATTGCCAACTTTTATTTTGTGCCAGTTAACTGTAGGAATTTACAGGGTAAGTTCCTCAAACAGAACACCAAAAGGACACCGCTCACAACCAGATCGCAGATCAATACACCAGTGTTTTGACGTGGTTAAAACCCTCAAAGAGGGAAACAGTCCACGGCCTGAGCCAACGCGGCCACTTCAGGAAATTTATTAATAAAAGAATGAAAATTTACATATGTTTCTCTCATGCACGGATTACCCTACAAATGACCCTCCATGCGCTTTAAATAGAATTCATGGACCAATCGGGTGTCAAGCCACGGATCAAGTGTCGGTAATACCGAGGAGAGAATGAACCGTCAGATCACTACATATCGTGACCGTCGGATTGTAAGTTACAAAATGTACAACGATAAAGAAACACACTTTACCTAACTCTATACTAGACCAAGTTGTACTTAACTATTTGCTATGTGTCGGAATATCCTAACATCCCCCCTTAAGAACAACTTGGGATAGGATTGAAGGATTTACAAATATGACACAATAGGAGAAGGAAGGAGGCACTAGAGCCTATCCCCCCTTAGTGACAACTTCCTGAACTCCAACCATAAATCGAAGTTTAGTGAACTTCGCCTCTGTGAGAGCCTTTGTGAAGATGTCTGCAACTTGATCATCTGTTGAACAATATTGCACTTCAAGAACATGGTCGTGAATGAGCTTTCTGATGAAGTGCATGTGCAGTTCAATGTGTTTGCTGCGCTGATGTTGGAGTGGATCTTTGCATAGCTGAATGGCACTTTGATTATCACACCAAAGTGTAGTCGGATGCTGCTGCTCAAAGCCAAACTCTGATAGGATCTGACGAAGCCACAAAGCTTCCTTACTAGCTTCTACGGCACCACGATACTCTGCTTCTGCTGATGAAAGAGAAATGGCACCTTGTTTCTTGCAAGCCCATGTAATAGGTCCTGAACCAAGAGTGAACACATAACCGGCAGTAGACTTCCGATCATCAGGGTCACCAGCCCAATCAGAATCAGTGAAACCAACCAATAGAGGAGATGCTTCGGCACTGTAATGAATCCCAAACTGAATTGTACCTCGAACATAAAGAAGTATTCTTTTAGCTGCTTTCCAATGACTTTCACGGGGGTTTTGCATGAACCAAGCAACAAGGCCAACAGCAAAGGAAAGGTCAGGACGAGTATGGATTAGATACAAAAGTTTTCCTACAAGTTGACGGTATAAGGTAGCATCAACTTCAGGAGAAGTACAAATGACTGAAAGTTTGACTCCAGACTAAAAGGGAGAAGGGGCTGGCTTACAGTCTTCCATGTGAAAATGACGTAGAATATCACAAGCATACTTGGACTGGGAAAGGGAAATACCCTCCTTGGATTGCAAGACTTGAAGACCGAGAAAATAGTGTAAGTGTCCTAAGTCTGTCATTTCAAATTTCCTTTTAAGGCTAGACTTCACGTGGTTTATAAGGTTGGGATCACTACCAGTAAGGATAAGATCATCAACATAAAGAACAAGGATGATAAGAGAGTTGCCCACTTTCTTGGTGTAGACAATATTGTCAGAATGACACCTAGAAAAGCCAGATTCTAAAAGAAAGCTATCCATTTTGGCATACCAAGCCCGAGGAGCTTGCTTGAGACCATAAAGGGATTTCTTAAGTCAACATACAAGGCTGGAGTCTGTTTGTATGAAGCCAATGGGTTGTTCCATATAGATTTCTTCATGCAAGTCCCCATGCAAGAAGGCAGATTTAACATCAATCTGATGGACTTCCCATTTGAAAGAGGCAGCAAGGGAAAGAACAAGGCGGATAGAGTTCATTTTGGCAACAGGGGAGAAGGTTTCAGTGTAGTCAATTCCTTCAACCTATGAAAAACCCTTAGCAACAAGACGAGCTTTATGTTTATCAACTTTCCCATCTAGTCCATACTTCGTTCTGTAAACCCATTTGCATCTAACAAGTTTTCATCCCTTTGGTAGAGGAACAAGATCCCATGTATCATTTGCCAACAATGAATGATATTCTTCATTCATAGCTGCTTCCCAATCTGGATGGCCTGAAGCTTCTGCAAAGGTGTCAGGATCATAATTTACTGGAGCTTGAGCCAGTAAAGAAGAGGCTCTCTCGAACTGAGAACGTGTACGACGCTGATCTGTAGGATCACCGGCAAGATCACCTGCTACATCTCGAGTAGCACAAACCCATTTTGGAAGCTGAGGAGTTGAAGGAAGATCCTGAGATGGTGGGGGAGGATTGTCATCCTCACTTTCATCATCTGAAGAAGAAATGTTTTCAAAAGTAGAAGAGATAGGGAGAGGTGGCACAACTGCCGGACTAGTCTCGCAGGCCGATATATTTTCATCAAATTTTACATCTCTTCTAATGATAACATTTTTGGACTTAAATGGAATAAGTCTATAGCCTTTGACATCTTCAGAATATCCAACAAAAGTACATTTTTCACTCTTAGGTTCTAAAGCTTTATGCTTTTCATCTGGAATATGGGCCCACGCTTCACTTCCAAAAACACGAAAGTGACTTACATCTAGTTTGATTGAGCTCCATGCTTCTTCTGGAGTGATATTCTTTAAAGCCTTAGTAGGAGTGCGATTTATTATGTAATTTGCACAGTTAATTGCTTCTGCCCAAAAACTAAGACCAAGTCCTTTAGATTGTAGCATACAATTAGCCATTTCCTTTAAGGTGTGATTCTTCCTTTCAGCTACACCATTTTGTTGTGGAGTATATGGAACAGTATGTTGCATTTGAATTCCATTCTCAGTGCAATAGTTGATGAATGTGTTTTTAACATATTCTCCGCCATTATCAGATCTTAACTTAAGAATTTGATGTCCAGATTGTTTTTCAACAAAGGCCTTGAAGGCCAAAAAAGTGTTAAATACTTCACTCTTGAGTTTTAAGAAGTATACCCAAGTGCGTCTGGAGAAATCATCAATGAAAGTTAAGAAATACTTGCAGCCAGAGAATGACACAACTGGAAGTGGACCACATAAATCACTATGCACAAGCTGTAAAGGGGCTGAGGCGTGCCAAGAGGCACGTTTTTCAAAACTGTCCCGATGATGTTTTCCGAGTACACATCCGGAACAAACACCATCTCTGCAAGATACCATAGGAAGACCTGTCACCATATTTTCTTTACATAGATGTTGAAGGGAGCGATAGTTTAAGTGACCAAATCGCTCATGCCAAAGTTTGCTCACTTCATCGTTATGAGCAACAAATACTGAGGGAGGATTTGATGACCCAAACTTGTGAAACTTATACAACCTTGTAGAATCATCAGCAATGACAGTAGCCAAAATCTGTTTAGGATCTCTTAAGTCCTTGATTACAACATCATGAGGTGAAAATTCAACGATTTTACCTTCACCTGAATGAGTTATCTGATATACAGATAGAAGTTTGCAGGATAAGGTTGGAACACATAATACATCATTAAACTGACCATTGTCTAGATGAACAGTTCCAGTCCCTACAACACTAAGAGATCTATCATCACCAACATATATATTTTTGGTGTTACAATCATTTAAAGAAGAAAAAATGGCTTTGTTTTTGGCCATGTGATAAGAAGCTCCAGAATCAATGAGCCACTCATGAGAATGAGAAGAAGAAGATACATTTAATGCATAGCCAGACCGAGATGCTTGACAACCACATGCAGAAAGTGCCATTCCTGAAGATTAAGTTGAAGTTGAAGATTGCCCCAAATGGATGTTATGCTTCTTCATTGCTGCTTCCAAGGCTTCCATCTTCTTAAAGCATTTTGATTCTAAGTGGCCATCTCGATTACAAAAATTGCAATGTCTATCAGTCTTCTTCCCTTTGTTTTTATTTGTCTTATCATTTTGTTGAAATGATTTTTCATTTTGGGGCTGAAATTGCTTTGGACCCTTGTTTGGTTTAGGACCATTCTTTTTAGGATATGACTTTTTAGGATTCTTTGAATTTGGTTGCTGATGGGCGGCTAACGCTTTCTTGGAAGAGTTTCCAAGATTAAGAAGACCAAGGTGTAAGAGTTTTTCTTGTTCTCTTATTAAAGAATCACAAAAAGAGTCAAAGGAAGGGGGCTTGTAGTCTGTTCCTCGAGAAATGAAGGCTTCTGTTGTAGAATGGAAGGTGGAAACAAACACAGAGTAGGCTGGTCCCAACTTTGTAAGAATGGAATAGATAAGGTTACTATCTTCTTTCTTAACTTTAGCACCTTCCAAAAGATATCTAAGGGTCTTGAACTTGGAGAAGAAATCTTCAATGCAAGAAAAATTATTAGGGTCCAATGTAAGCAACTCATTTTCATGTTGATGGGCTCTAATTTCATTTTTAATCCCAAAAACTTTATTGATTTGTTTCATTGCTTCATCAGGAGTATCAATTTCTGCAATATGGAATCTAAGATCTGGAGAAATAGACATCCCTATCAATCCACGTGCTTGATCTTGCCTATTTTCCCATTTAGCAGCCTTATCTTCATCCTTCGGTTTCTTTTCTTGGCCTGAGGCTATTCTGTAGAGACCTTTACTTCTAAGTAAATCCTGAATGTAAGCCAACCATTGGAAGTAGTTGGTGCTGTCAAGGGTAACTTGGTATTGACTTTCCATTTCAATGGAAACTGAAGCTAAATATGCTGAAAATAAGTGTTCCAATGGATAGATCTCGAAAAATTAGGCTGGTTTAAAAAAAACGGCTCTGAAAACGGCTTCCAGATGAAGAAGTTATGGCTTTTTGAAA
This sequence comes from Pinus tabuliformis, assembly GCA_031772625.1. Classification (NCBI taxonomy): domain Eukaryota; kingdom Viridiplantae; phylum Streptophyta; class Pinopsida; order Pinales; family Pinaceae; genus Pinus; species Pinus tabuliformis. The sequence goes on along the minus strand of CM062812.1, from coordinate 252,429,490 downwards.
AAAGTTGTTGAAGTTGCCGACGAAGTGCGGGAATGTGCGGAAATGAAAAAGTCCGCCCCCACAAAATGGAGACTTGAACCCAAGACCTCTACTCTCTTAAAATAGCTTTGAACCAATTGATCTATACAAAAAGTTTTAGAGAGAGAGAGAGAGAGGGGGGGGGTGCTTTGGGTTGCGTGCTTGCTTTGAGAAAGCTCTTTTTCCCTGCAAAACAAAAAACACAAAACCCAACACGGACATGCAAAGAAAACGAACCTTATGGCTCGAAGTTAGCTTTAGCAAAAAAAATAAATATTTTCAAAAATGAACCTTGCGGTTCAAATTTAGCTTTTGCCAGAAACTAAATATTTTCCTCAATGTTTCTGATTTTCCGAGATCACCCTAAGGCGCAGGGAAAAGAGCATACGCATGAGAAAAATCCTTCCTTTCTGTTTCTGATTTGCCCAGATCGCACAGAGTCGCAGGGAAAAGAGCATACGCAGAAATGAAAGGTATAGATCCGGTAATAAAAAAAGCTAAATAAACCGAAACCGAAATAAATAGAGAGAAAATAACAGTAAACTGCAAATAAACACTGTATACCTCCAGATCTTAAAAATGACGCAGCTAGGGCTACCGGAAACCTTTTCGCGTGAAACGAAAGGGGTTCCTCATTGGAACAGATTCTCCCAACACAACAGAGCAGTCCTCTCGGTTCGAAAGCAGTCAGAAACAACAGATCTAGGAAACGGCAGTCGGATGCAGTTCTACCGGCTTCAGATTTGGATCACCAACGGACGCGGCCCTCAAATAGCTCTGATACCATGTAGGAATTTACAGGGTAAGTTCCTCAGACAGAACACCAAAAGGACACCGCTCACAACCAGATCGCAGATCAATAGACCAGTATTTTGACGTGGTTAAAACCCTCAAAGAGGGAAACAGTCCACGGCCTGAGCCAACGCGGCCACTTCAGGAAATTTATTAATAAAAGAATGAAAATTTACATATGTTTCTCTCATGCACGGATTACCCTACAAATGACCCTCCATGCGCTTTAAATAGAATTCATGGACCAATCGGGTGTCAAGCCACGGATCAAGTGTCGGTAATACCGAGGAGAGAATGAACCGTCGGATCACTACATATCGTGACCGTCAGATTGTAAGTTACAAAATGTACAACGGTAAAGAAACACACTTTACCTAACTCTATACTAGACCAAGTTGTACTTAACTATTTCCTATGTGTCGGAATATCCTAACATTAACGTGCGAAGGGATCTCCACTTGGGCATCCTACATAACTTGATCAATCATTTATAGAAAAAATAATGAAAGATCCTTTTGCAAGTTATATACTAGAGATTCGTTGGAATTATATGGTCTTGTGACAATTATTACAAACCTGGATTCTTTATACAACCTTCTCCACCAATGACTGGAATAATGACATATGTAAGGTCTAATTTGATAGACCCTCCAAGCTTCATTCCCCAGTATCTGGAGAGGAGCATACAAAATCATGCAGGAATATCTGCTACCACAATATCCATCACCATACTCTCCGTAGAAATTTAAGCTAGATTGACAAGCAGGTCCTTGATCATTCCCAGAGACTTGAATCTTTTCAAATCAAAGGAATACATGTTATGAAACCAACTCACAAAAAGATAGAAAATATAGATCAACGACTTAAAAATCAGCCTCTTCAAGGGGGAAACCTCCTTTACATTACACAAATGAAAAATTCTTGGATGATACAAATGAAAAGACCTCATTTTTATATATAGGAGTCTAAGGGATCATAATATAATCAGAGCCGACATAACAATAATAATGTAAGGGAACAATAATAACAATAGTGGGCTTCTATAGGGAACAATAATAACAATATGGGGACTACATTGGCACAACAATATAATAAGGGGGTTGCAGTACTAACAATGAGGGGTTACACTAGTAGTATAGGGACCTAACATGCCCCTCTCCTTCAAAAAGTGTTGTCCTCAATGTTTGAGTACTTCTAGATGCTTCAGTATAAAATTCTCATCCTCTCATGTGGAATCTTCAGCGGGTAATTTCTTCCACTTGATGAGATACTCTGAAATTAATCAATTTCGTAGCTGTCATGTTCTTTTTTCTATGATTACTTCAGGTCCCAATATGATTTTTCCTTCCTCGTCAAGTTCTGACAATATTGTTTGAAATGGGAGCTTGTCACCTATAACCTTCTTTAATCATGAAACATGGAAAACTAGGGGCACTCGGGAAGATGCAGGAAGTTCCAATTTGTATGACATAGTACCAATCTTTTGCAGCACCTTGTAAGGACCATAATAATTTGGTGATAATTTATTATCCTTCTTAGCTTGCTCGAGGGAAATTTTTTTGTATGTTTGTATTCGTAAAATACCCAGTCGCCTATACCAAAACTTCTTTCACTGCGATGTTGATCTGCCTGTTGTTTCATTCAATTTTGCATGAAAGTGAGGTTATCCTTTTTCTTCTTGATATGTCCTTCTCTCTTGAGAGTTTGAGGAGTGATAATTCCTGCCAATGCATTACAAGATATGATCAGATTCATTTATTCTTTCTCTGGGGTTGGTTCCTGGTGCGTATCCTCTTCTTTTGACTTTTCTTGATCCTTTTATTCCTCCTCTTCACAATCGATGTAAAATAATTTCTTCTTAGCACACTTATGACCTTTAGTGTATTATCTATCACAATTGTAACAAAGCCCTTTTTCTCTTTTTTCTTCCAATGGTTTTTGTGTTAACATTGTAGGTGGTGAAAGGCTAGGAGCAACAATAGTTCCATCTTTATAGTTATGAGTGGTAGGATTCCTTGTTGCCATAATTTTACTTTCAATTCTTTTTGCCAACCTGTATGCCTTCTCCAATGAATCAGGTTCCAAAAGGCAAACCTTATGTTCGATGCTATCATTTAAAGTCCCTATGAAGACTTCAATTCTATGCTTCTCTATAATATCCTTTACCCTTATATTCAATTTTTGGAAGTCCTCAATGTGCTCTACCATTGAACTCTTTTTTGAAATTTATCAATTGGCTAAAGAAGGTGTTTCTCTTTCTATCCTCATAATGTGATATCATTTCCTTCGTGAAAATTGATCAGGTGAAAAGTTTTCTACGAGAATAAATCCCTCTATACCATACAAATTGATTCGGTTCTAAATATAAAGATGCAATACGTACCTTTTGTGTGTTTTGCACATTATGTAGATCAAAATATTTCTCCATCTGTAATATCCATGTTATGGGATTCTTTCCATCAAACTTTCTCATATCTATCTTTGGAATATGTTGTGTCTTCAATCCAACATTAGATTCTATGAAATCATGATTAACATTATTTTTTTCTCATCATGAGTTTCCTCTACTACCTCTTTGTCATTAGGAGGCCTTTCTTGTAGCAGTTATGTCCCACCTTCCTTCAAACATTCCATGTATTTCTTCAAATCTTCCATGCCTTTCTTCCAATATGCTTCCATACTATCGATGTTAGCTTCCATGGCATAGATAAAACTATTTATCTTATCTTCGATCACATTCTTCAAATCATCCATCCAAATTTTATTACTAGGTGTTTCTATTTTCTTGATTTGAGTCATTCCTATTCTTTCTTTTAGGATTCTCCAAGGAAGAGTTATGCCCGATCTCCCAATATGACCTGATTATATACTTTTTTAGTAGAGCAAACTTGTATGGAGTGCCACATGTCACTGTTTCAACTTTCAGACCTGAAAATGATACACAGAGAAATACAGTCCATCCTATTTCTATAACTTCTTATGGAATTTCAATTTGATTCTTAAAGAGAATGTTATGATGATTTTCCCAAGGTCGCCTATTTGGGATGTAATTTAGGAGCCTGCAAAAACCCTAAATGTCTTGGACCATATCTCCTAAAATATAGCAAAAGAAGATCTGAAATTTGGGCTCCACCTTCATCAAGATTTCAGCTCAAATGGGATTTAATTTCTGAGTCTGAACCTTCGTATAAACAAAATTATAGATAAAATTCCATGATGACCTATTTGAGATGGAATTCTAGAGCTTTCCAAAACCTTAACTTCCTCAGATCATATCTCCGAAAATATAGTGAGACAAGATATGAAATCTGTACCCAAGGTTTAGAACAATTTCAGCTCAAATAGGTTGTTCTTTGAGCTTATGAAACTTAGTAGAAAACAAGTTATAGTGAAAATTCCACGAGCAATGAAACCCTAGAATCCAAAGCTCTTATACAAAATGTTAGGAAACTAGCTGACAAAAAGATAGAAAACATAGATCAATGACTTAAAAATCAGCGTCTTCGAAGGGGCAACCTCCTTTACATTACACAAATGAGCAATTATTGGATGATACAAATCACAAGACCTCCTTTATATCTATAAGAGTCTAAGGGGTCATAATATAATCAGAGTCAGCATAACAATAGAAATGTAAGGTTAAAACAATAACAATAGTGTGCTTCTATGGGGCACAATAACAACAATATGGGGAATACATGGGAATAACAATATAATAAGGGGGTTGCACTAATAACAATAAGGGGTTACACTAGTAGTATAGGGACCTAAGAATACAAGTCCTTATATGGTTTAGTTATTTTGCGACCTAGTTGTTCCATAATAGACAAAGGCATCAAATTATGAGAGGCTTCTGAGTCAAGCATGCAATTGTGCAACAATAAATTATGCATCACTAGGGTGACATAGAATGGAGGAGTGGAAGGGTACCACTCCTCTACATGAGGTCCAAACATGAGTATAGGTATTTCTTCCTGCAAAGCTAGATTGTCTTGAGATGAGGCAATGAGAGATACGGCCATGAATTCAGAAAATTATTTTTTATAATTGGCTTGCTTTAATAATCCAGTCAAAGGAATGGATATATTGACCTTTTCTAACTCTTTTTACAGGCTGAAGATAGTAGGATTCCTATCGACTTTAACCAGCTCAATTGGTTCTTTGTTTTATTGATGTATTGGATTTGCTTTCACTCATTTTTGCTCTACATTCAATGCTTCAGAGTTGGAATTGGTGGTGTGGGAGACTTCTCCCCTAGTTGGTGGATCAGGGTTGATAGCTAATTTTCATTTATTATATGGTTTTTGGGGAGCATGTTGGGAAGTTTATTCATTTTGATCCCTAGTCTGGGATCTTTTCCTAGATCTCAAATCATATTTCCTATGCAACCGGGCTTGCATGAAATCAACAAACTGCCCACAATAAGAATCAATTTCTTCTTTATCCAAAGAAATGTTGTGATCCTCCTCCTCTCCTTCTTATTCTTCTATTTCATTTTCTTCTTCTAAGAGAGTAGATAATTGATTTTCTTAAATTTCCATAACATCTTCAACATTTTCTTCAAGGTCATGTTCTAGATATAGTGGAGGTTGTATTTGGTTTTGTTGGTCCTTTCTTTCTTTTTGCAATAATTGCAAAGGACGTTTCCTATATTTGGGATTGAAGCTTCAGTTAGGATCACGTTGGATCTATCGACGAGGAATTTGTTCTCCAACTCTAGCTTGACCAGTTTATTTGAAGGGTTCCTAATCAACTTATTCATTTCATCTAGCTTATACTCGTGTACATATTTTTTTTAGCCAAAGGAGATAGCCTCTTCTTTTCCCCTTCTCCTATCGCCATATTTGGCCTTTCCTTTCCACTTTCCTGTAGATGAAAAGTTTACTTCGACCTCTAGAGAATCAGCCTGGATCTAGTCTAGCGTGCATGATTTCCTCTCTCTTAGGATAAACCTGAAATCTAATTCAAAAGCTCCAGCAAAGACTACCTTACTTGCTCCTTGTGGAGGTTTAATATCATAAGATAGGTTGTTATATAGCTTACTAAACCTTTTTATAAATTCAACAACAACCTCATTTTGTCATCTTTTCCTATTGCATTGAACTCAGTCAGAAAATACCCATGGTATTTCTTCTCTCCTCATTTTTACATGAAATTGTTCTCCAATTCTTCCCAAGTGTTAATAGAGTTATTTGGTAAGGTAGTAAACCATTTCCTAGCCTCCCCATCTAAGTATTGAACAAATATTCTTAGGACTACATCCAGATGCTCTACATTCAAATTCTTAGCTTTAATGTGTTTTTGGGCTAAAATGTCATCTTCCCCCGTGAACCTAGGAAGGAGCTTTATAGTCCCGAGGAATTACATTCAAAGGATGTTGCAGATTGGGTGGGGCGTATTTGTTAAGTAGAAAACCAAGGACGACCATATTTTGCAACGAATATTGGAAAAGATTTGCAACAAAGTTTGGTTGAGGAGCTGTGTGAACCATACTAATAAGATTTGGTGCGAGATAGTACTAGGAATATGAGATGGAGTGGCAATAAGAATATATTTGACCTCTTCAACTAATGGACAACTATGGGATGGAAAATGATATGAACTGTTAGAGATTTCTTGAGACTTAAGTTTCGAGAAGTAAGAGTGAGGAGGAGGAAAACATTATTCTGAAAAATATAACTCTAAATGAAGTTTCAGGATACTTTATTTCATCTTTCTGAGAGCTAGAAGTCGAGGCCTTTGAGGTAAACACAATAGGATCTAGATTTTTTGGGGTTCTTTCACTCCAAATTTTTCTAGAGATTCTTTTAGGATCATAGACAAGAGGATTTTTCTATTGTGAGGTTTCTGAACGAGTATGAGGCCTCCTAAAATCTAGGGTTATAATTTGATGATAATTCTTGGTGGGAGATCTCAGCCAACACTTCCTTTGCTCACCATACAAAAGGAATGTTCAAAATTCATACCTAGGGAAATATATTCAAATTTTTTCCCCGATAATGTCGCGAAAAGATGATGTAGCTCCTAATACAACCCTCGAGTTGAGGATAAGGAGTCAGTGCCTGGGACATCTTAAATTCTATTGTGGAATCATATTTATCTCTCATGAATTTTAAAGTAAAGAGAATTTGAAATTGTTTCAATAATCATACTAAGAAACTAGACATGTTAGATACATTAACAATATATTGTTCCAAAGAAGTAACTTTCAACCATGGTGGCCTACACACAAGTAGTGAAGCTTCTTTTGTTGTTATAGTATAGGTGAGGGAAGAAATGGAGAAAGAATCCTAGTGCTAAGGGCTAGTTAATATAATCATGTGAATTTAACTTCAACAAATTAATGTATAGAGAAAGATAATTTGATTAGAAACCATGGAGAGAAATTTAAGGCTTTCAATCTTACATTTATAGCTACCATCTACCATAACATGACATAGAGAAGTCCACGGGGCTTTGGATTGACAGTGAATGGGTGCGTTGTTAAGGCACTCCTTGCGATAGGTCACCGATTCAAATCCCCCGTGGGTACTTAGGTTAGTCTAATAGATAAAAAAATAAATGACATAGATAAATCTGACATATAATATTTAGTTCTAGAAACTATAATTACATGATTTATAAAAGGAAAGAAACACATATTAAAATGATACATAGAGAGAAGAACACATACTGCACATAAAAATGCTTGGAATCACCAAAAACCTCTTCATTAGTCTTTTAGAACAATAAACATATCTTTTTGCTACAGAAAACTTGCCAAATTTGAAGAAATATAGTGGTCTCTTGAATAAAAAATTGAACCCCTCTAATGAGTTCCCTCTTCCCTCTTATAGGGAGAGTTCTCACAAAGAAATTACAAAAATATCTTCTAGAGCAACAACTGGCTAAACTGATTAGCTATACCAGCATGTCGAAGGCCCAACTATTTTAATCATTACATAACAACTTCATACCTTCTTAAAATAAAATATATGGGTTTAAGAATTGAGTTAGGTTACACTTTTTGGTGAAATGAGGGCACATTATTCTAAAAAATGGATTGTCTATTGAGCAATTTTAAGCACTCGATCAAGAAATTTTTAACCACTCGATCGAGTTGTTGAGGTTCTTAAAAAGAACTTGATCGTGCGTTTAAAAAAACGCTCAATCGAGCAATTTTCTAGCCCAAGTTAATGACTCGATCGAGATATATCTTTCGATTGAGCCATATGATTCACCATTAATACCATTAATAAAAATTTGGTAAGGCCATAGGCAGGTTAGCTTTTTAATGGCTTGATTGAGCCTTAGAGCTCAATCGAGTCACTAGTTAACCATGTATGTTTCTCGATCGATGGTTTCTTTAACACTCGATGGAGAAATTTGAATTTTGAACTAAAGCGCTCGATCGAGCTCTTATTAGTGGAATTTTGAGGTCTAAAACGGGCCTCCTAAGGAAATTATAAAATAATAGTGGAAATAATAAAATAAGATTAGATTACATCATCAAATTTTAGAGGGAAAAAAGAAAAACTATTTTTTCGACTCTTATTTTCAACTTATCACTTTATGGGTTTACTCAAATTTCGAGCGGGAACACTCGTTGGATGAAAAATTCAATTCCCTATCCAAGGAGTACCTATGTTTCACACTTTCAATGGACCCTGCTACATGAAAAATGAGAAACACATAAAAAATGTGACTGAAATCATGTTTTTTTCATGTATTTCTCATTTTTTGTATAGCAGGGTCCATCAAAAGTATGCAACATGGGAGCTCCTTGGATGATGAGTTAAATTTTTCATCCAACGAGTACTCCCACTTGAAATTTTAGAAAAACCTTAGGGAGATAAGTTGAAAATACAAGTTGAAAAAGTAGTTTTATTATTTTATGATTTTTTAATCTTTTCACTTTTTTACCTCAAAAATGGTGAATCATCCCCCGGTTTAAATCATCATCTTGAATCTTATTGATTCTTATAAGGTCTATTTTGGTTGTACACTTTTCTTAGGAGACCCATTTTAGACCTCAAATGTTCTCTAATGTGAAGTCCTAAAAATTACAGTTTCAACACCTCTTCTGCAGATATCTCTGCAACACCATTTTGCACCCTATCGGATTTATGGCAGATATTTTCCTTAAGTGGTAGAGTTCATCACATTGGATTTGTGAAAGAATCCTCTACCCAATGGCATATGAATGTGAAACATTTTAATTCATATGCTATTTTTCATCTAATTTCTTTTCAACATAACACTTGAATTATTTTTTGATAATTTCAAAGGGGCTGAATAAAAAATAAATAACATAAGATATACACATCGAATTTTTTTCAAAAAGTACCACTATCTTAGTTTAAGAGTCTTGTTTAACAAGGTATTCCTAGTTTTTTAATTTTATTAAAAGAGCTGAAAAAAATCTTACGTGAACACATGGGGCTTCAAAATGCAATTGAAATATTACTCCGCCAACTTTGAAAAATAATAAAATATATATTTTTTCATAAAAAAATATTTTTTTTTAATATGAAAAACTTGGTTCTCTCCATGTAGATCATGCTCATATATATATATATATATGAGCAAAAGATACAAAAGTTCTACAAAAACGTTAAAAGAAAGGAATCATTTGGTATGATCAAATGACTCAAGCAGTCAAAAATATCAAGAAAAACATTGAGCAACTACCACCTCTCACTCTTCCTCAAGAAGATATTCCTTTTATAGAAACATGGGAAAAGAGAAGAAGCTTGTGCTTATACTTCAGGTACATTTTCTACTCCAGAAATAAATTAACCTTCTTCACACAAAGAAATTCTTGTTGTAAAGAAAGGAATTAAAAGATTCAGATTGTTCCTTAAGAGCACGCATTTTACAGTCAAGACTGACCTCAGGCTTATGAAAGGAATGCTCTAAAACAAAAGACTTATGGAACAAGGTAATTCCAGAATCATGAGATGGGCTCTTTGGCTAGATGGATATGACTTTGATATAATTTATAAAGTAGGCAAAGAAAATTATCTTGTTGATATTATGACAAGAGAAGGATCAGATAAACCAGAAGAAATGGCAATCAAGAAGTATGATATTGGAGAAAGCTCATCCTCCTCTAAACATTCTTGTGTTGAATTATGTCCCCAATGTCATTATTCATTTTGCACAGATTTCCTTCTAGTTAAAATTAAAAGATTGCCCACTGAAATTCAAAAGGTTATTATAGAGAAATGGTTTTGCTCTACTGATGCCAAGATGGGTTATAGTCTTCCTCTTGCCAATATAAATAATTTTCATATTTATTTTGGGTCAGTTATGCATCCATACAGGAGAATTGTGTAAATTTTTGACCCGTCATTGAATTGGTCAGATTATTATTGCATTCTTCAGACAACCAGAATTTATGTGAGAGTTTCCATAATTATGTATTGTGAAGATGTTGTGTCCCAATTCTGTATTTGGAGCAACTGGATGAATCTACTAATGCCTTCATTTTCTCAAAGAAAAGAAGACCAGGGACGGTTAACTTAGTTTACATCTTTGTCAATTCTCCATCGGGACATGAAGGATGGGGCTGAAAGATATGACATATTTGAGTTTGATTTGTTGTACAAAGGTATAGATATAATAGAGCTTGAAGATGATTCTTTTAGAATGCAACTAAATTACTTTGGATAAGTGGGCACCCCTCCAGTTTCTTTAGATCTATAAATGGGATTCTCTTCTTTTTCTACTAGCTTTGGTAGTGAACCACCATCGTTACAAATCTACCAGCATTGGATTTAGACAATTTTGTTGAATAATATGATTCTAGTCCTGACATCAGTGACTGTGATATAGACCATAGTCCTAAAGGAGAACGGTAATTGTTAGAGGTCCTCTACATATAACTTTTAGTGCAATGATTTATTACAAAGCTTTGATAAATAAGTCTAGGCTTTCATGGGTTCCCCTTGTTAGGAATATCCACTTTGTATCCCATCACTTTACTTTCCGTAAAAGTTCTCCATTATTTTGCATGCTTTCGTGGGTTCGCCTTGTCAGGAATCTCCACTTTGTATCCCATCACATTTCTTTCTGTAAAAGCTCTACATTATTGTATAGGCTTTCATGGGTTCCCCTTGTCAGGAATATCCACTTTGTATCATATCATATTACTATTGAAATCTTTAAGAAAGATTCGTAGTTTGAGGGATGATCTTTGGGAGACCTCTTGGTTTCCTATATATGGAAGCAAGAGCCTTTGTCCAAGACATCTTTTGTTTTATGGAAATTTGCATATAATAGAAGCTCAGCGTTTCTGCTTTTATTTTTCTGTCCTGAATCTTTGTGTTGCGTTTATCTATCTGTGTCTTGCATCTACGTTTGTGGTTCCTCACCAAGAGCTCCAGCGTCTATGTTTATCTATCGCATTTGTGTTTATCTATCTGTGTCTTGCATCTACGTTTGGTATCAAAGCCATTATCCATATTCTTTTGGAGTGAAGGAAGAGAAGAATCTGTGCGTAGAAGAACCATCGGGATCTCGTAAGTCTGTGATAAGTCCCGTTGTTGTCGAAGGATAGGCGTTAGGGAATTGGGAAGATTACTCCTATTGTTTTTCTACCACCAAGTGTTTCTATTTCCTTTATTCTCATCGATATGGCTAGTAGTTCAAATTTTGATTTCTCAGCTGAGTCTCGAAAAGCAACTCGTGAGAAAAGATGGTCATGGTTAACTAAGTATACTAGTAATGATCAGAAAGATGTTTTGTTTGATGATAAAGTAGTTGAACAAGAATTGAATCCCCAACCCAATTGGGAATTTCCTTCAGTCGAAATTGATAAAATTTACAAACTACCCATCTTCGAGTTTCGTGCCGCTACTCTCTTCATGTTTTCTTCTGTAAATGTTCCAGTTTCAGTAGGATAGAGTGTCTATCAGATTCCTTTGATCAGAAAAGAAGATATTGAATGGGGTTTGTGTCATGGATATAAATACATTCATATTGGACTCATTCTCGATATAAATACATTCATATTCGACTCATTCAATTTGGTATCAGCCCTCTAATCAGACCAGGTTTAAACAATTCATGTCTTACCTATGTTATTGACACCAGACATAATAAGTTTGAATATGCTTTAATTGGTGGTTTTCAAAGCCCCTTAAATAATGGTCCAGTTTGGTCTTCAGTGGTTCATAGATACCAAGTTTCATTAACAGACCCATATATCAATGATTTTCTGCAAGCATATATTCAATTTCATGGGTATGACACCACTCCCTGGTCATAGATAACACAATTACAGTCTTATGTATGTATTCGATTTGATTCTTCAAGTATGCCTCCTTTAAATCCTAGCTTGTCACAAAGAGCATTAAAAGAAGGTGTTATTGTTGGCCCTAGAAACACAACTCCCTTGCAGGTAGGGTTTTGTGATTGAAGTTTACCATATGAATGGAATACTCAATACACCTCGATGTCACAGAAATATCCACAATTGGCTGATACTTCCTCCAAACAGTTAAAGACTGTAGAAAGACTAGATGGTAGTACAAGTCTTAGGTTCTAATTAGACTCCTCAAAAAAGAAGTTAGTTAGAAGTCACTCTCCAGATTACCTCACCAAGTACATATTTCATCACCAGTTTCTAAGTATTTAGATAAGCATAAGAACAATCCATTAGAAGATTGCATTTACTGCGATGGAGATAAAGAAGAAAAAACAAAAAAACAATACCAAACAGTGGTAACAACTCACCATTTAGGACATCATCCAAATTGTCTTGAATGTATCATGCCTCCAGCAAGAGATCTATGTATGATCTCCCTTCCCAGAGAAAAGCCAGGAAATAGAATGGAGTTACCAAAAAAATATTAGATCCAAGTAATAGCAAACCTAAATTCAAAGATGGTGTTGTTCAAAGTGATCTTCAGTTTTTGCATTACAGAATAGCTATAGATCCAGAACCCTCTGAATTCACTAAAATGCAAAACTATGGTAATTATCAGTCGGTTTGCATAGCCCAGAACATAGATGACTTAGCCAGGGAAGTGGTTGAAGTCAAAGAGCATGTCAGAAAAATTCACCAGAGTATTGATACCATGAATGCTTCTCAAGACATATATGAAAACCAACTCAAAATAATCAATGATCAACTAGGAGTAATAAGTAGAGTTGTAACTAGCTTTGAAGCATCTATAGTCAAATCTGACAGCCCTCCTAATTATTCTGAGATAGAAGAAGAAGGCCCAAAATTCACATTGGCCAAAGCTATTGGAAATTCACAACAACTCTCACTTAAAATGATAGATAGAAATGATAGCGATCTATCTGCTTTAGTTCAAGGCACTAGCTTAGCCCGAGAAAAGCTAGATCTACTAAAACAGAAAAATGAAAATTTATGTATTGTAGAAATCAAGATGGCAAGTCAGTCAGGAGATGAAGGATCATCAAATCCCCCAAAGAACAAAAGAAATGAAAGATTTATTTTTTCAAACAAAAATGCAAGAACAATAGGACTTGACATTGGTTCACAATCAAAGAACAGTCACTTTAGCACATGGACACAAAATCTTGCCTCTACAGAATTCAGCTATGATCCGTCTTCTACTTTTAGGTCTGATAAGCAGGGGAGTACTTTCTTTATAAATTTTGATTTTTTAACAAGAGATCAAACCCTTATTCTATTACAACAGATAAATGCTTGGGCTTCTCAGAAGAAAGCTTATACAAAAGCTTCATGGAAAGATATAGTAATTCTCCTCACCTGGAATTTAATTGGAAATGCAAGACTATGGTGGGAAACTATCAAAAAAGATGAACATAATGAAATTCTATAAAGTGATGATCCACTACAAACAATACTGATGGCTCTATCCCATGAATTTTTGGGAATTATATCTTTTGATAATAAGCACTTCGCCCAGATGTCTATGAGTCAAAGACTGTGCAATTTAGATCTCGTATCAAAATATTATTGTACCATGCATAATTTGTATTATAAGATTCTTGATCATCATAATACTGCATATCTTAGGCATTATATAGCATCTATGCCTGGTAAGATTCCAGAACTGGTTCACCAGTCACTTTTGGCCCAGGATATTTCTATTGATACATTATCATTTGTGGCATTGCATCAGCATATCCTCACAATATTGAAGAATGAATGTGCATCATATAAGACCAAGAAAAATTTCAAAAAACAGTTACATTTCAGTCCTGCTATTTGTGATTCTTTTTAGAGACATATCATTTTGGATCTTATAAGAACACCTCCAATAAGGGTTATCAAAGAAACCAAATTGATAAATGTCAATGCAAAACCAAGCAATATTCCTCTAGATCAAAGAGAAGATACTCATCTCCAAAGCAAATATCTAGATTTATATTCAGAAAGAGGAATAAGTCAGCCAAACAAACAAAATGTTTTATCTATGGTAAGCTTGGTCATTGGGCAAATAATTGTCCCAATAAAGAAAAGAAAAAGATTCAAAAGAAAATTTCTTCTATATGTTGGAGATAATACTAAGAAGGGGGGGGGGGATGAATCAGTATTAGCAAATCAATAGAACTCTTTCATTTCCATACTTAGATTCATATACGCTACTTCAGTTAAGGGAATCCGTGTGTAGACGCAATTGTGTCTAATACAACTAGCATATATCTAGTAAAATTATGATTCAATTAATCCGTTAACTGTTGATATTTAGTTAGTGCATCATAACTTCATTAACCATATGAACAGTAAATAGGTGTAGTAAAATAGAACAGATCATCACACAAAGGAAGCACACATGAACACCATGATGTAAGGTGGAAACCCAATGTGGGTGAAAACCACCTGCTGCAATTCGTCTCTATCTTCCTTTAATAAGAAACTTCTTTTACAATATTTATGTACTGGAGCAGACTTATACCAGTATGTAGGCTTCTACCTGCAGAAGGCTACAACCTTCTCTCATTCTCCAGCTTCTCCTGGAAGGGAGCTACAACCCCCTAGCTCTTGTACTAGCTGATGTACCAGTACGTAGGTGCCGGCCTATAGAAGGCTACAACCTTCTCTCGTTCTCCAGCTTCTCTTGGAAGGGAGCTACAACCCCCTTAGCTCTTGTATTAGCTGATGTACTAGTATGTAGATGCTGACCTACACAAGGCTACAACCTTCTCTTTCTTCCTCCAGGTACAACGTTTCATAAATTTTTAGACTAGATGCTCATGGAACACAACATCATAATCTAAAGGCCACGTTTCAACCAATTTTCATACTAGACCCATCAACAACATTGAAGCACAAAATCAATCACCACTACAATACAACCATCAACTATATCTACATCAACCAATCACTGAAAATTAATCATTACTTTCCAAATCAACCAAACTCAATAAATCATTGACAACCTCTGAACCTCTAACACAACTGAATCAACCATTCATCCATACTTTAATCAACTTCAACAAATCAACTAGAACAAAGAGATCACTGTAGCCAATACACAGATTTGTACCCAGAACACTACATCATCATACAGAACTAGTTGTAACCTCAAAACCATGCATCAGAGTGTATACACAACTTGGAAGAGCTGAACAAGCATGTATACGCAACTTCATCAAATTGAACTAGCGTATAGATCTGCAAATACTTAATTATAACTTCGCTACACTTCCCGACTTTAGACATACCCAGATCATCACATATAGAGGATAATACATGTGTTAGCAACCAGATCTATCCCATCAGATGACATAATGATAAGTCATTATGATCCTGATCCATTCCTAGATCTCATCCATCATCATTGAAGCAAATCTCAATCAATCAATCTAAACATTGTTACCAGAATGCAGTCACCATAACATAAAGCAACACCCAGAACTCTGCATCAACAACCAGAACCAATTGTAATTTCAAACATCATAGTTCACAAGGTATACGCTACTTCGATGTGTCGAACCTGCGTGTATACGCGCTTTCACCGAAGGGAACCCACGTACAGATCTCAAAATAATTACTTATACCTTCACTGTGTTTTTCAACTTTAGATATACCCAGAACATAAGATATAAAGGATAAGACATGCATCAGTATTCAGATCTGAACTATTCACGATCATACCATATAATGATAATGCATTTTAGTCTTCATGATCTCGATCCATCAACCTTCATCTACCGCATAGGTGCTTCCTTGATTCAGGTCAAGCAAAGCATTACAAACCCATAACCAGCAAGTTAGATCTCACACTTCATCAGATATTCATCACTTGCACACTCGCCCAATGATCTTCTTCTCCTTATATAGGTTTAGGCCTCTCTCAATACCATGGTCCCAAACCATGTAGGACCAATACCTTGGACCCAATACCTAGGGTCAATGCCTTGGACCAAATACCAAAATACCATGGACCAAATACCACGAACCCAAAACTTAGTTTTCTAACATGTACGCACCTTTCCTTGTTTGAAAGTGCGTGTGTATTGTATACGCACCTTTGTATATAGTGAACCTACGTGTATACACTACTTGGTATATAGCGAACCTGCGTATATACGCGACTTGGTATATAGTGAAACTGTGTGTGTACATGAATTGGTATATAGTGAACCTGCGTATGTACGCAACTTGGTATATAGTGAACCTGCGTATATACTTCTCTTCCTTCATTCTTTGTAGTCTGATCATCAATTCTTTGCTACTGAACTGCTGCACTATGATCTGTCATCTGTGTGAGTTGTCATCAAGGACAAAACTTGTATCATATCTGTATCATAATGCCAACAATCTCCCCCTTTGACATGAAGGGAAAAGGGCGGACCAAGATATTCTCTCCCTTGATATACATTCTGTTGTCCAAACTCCCCCTGAGTACATGCTGAAATTTCTGATTGAGCTCCCCCTTTGTACATGGCAAGATGTACCAATCCGTGCATGCTCCCCCTCAGCACATGCCGAGTCTGCAAAAATATTTATCAAGAGAATAACACAACTCTACAACTCAACTAAGTGAGTATGACCTTCCTATCACCAATGACTCATACATACATCAATCTCCCAATCATGTGGGGATATACCAATAGTGACTCATCTACCCAACCAAGTGGGGATATACCAAATGTTTGTACATGACAAAATAAGAACATTACATCATCCATCCCATGCATAGTGGGAATAGGTCGTTTCATGACCTTGACATTAAAAAGATATACATGACATAGAGACCAAATATCTAAGAAAAACCATGATAATCTTCAACAACTATCATACACCATGTATAATCTGCTCCATAAGCATCTGTCAACAGCATCTAGTCCAACAACTTGTATATGTCCATCATTAGTTCCCTGTGACAAAGAATGTCTGCATATAGATATCAACTCATCTTCTTGATCTCATCAAGATCAAATAACCTTAAGCAAATGTCATATCTCCAAGCAGTAGCACCAAGTCATTCACATCATATCATATGTATGTGAAAATACCATAGTCATCATCCATGATCATAACATTATTATCAAGAACTGCATGATCTTTCTACAAGAACCTTCAATATATTAACCATGTACCATCACTAGGGAACATCCCACATCTGACAAGCATCAACCATGATAATCAACATATGTGAGTATCAACCTATCATCATAAGGTAAGAACTCAAAGTGATTAAGTAAGCCATGTCTTCGAATAGCTATGTCTTCATGCAACCTGTAATAACACCATTCTCTTGGCCAACCAACAATATGCAATTTAAGTAATCATCCATGTATCCAACATACTGTATATAGCACTATGTATCTAGCAAACCTTGAGCTCAAGATCTTTTGTCAAGACTTCTTGATATCATTAATAGCAACAATCCTCATCCATGTGAGAGCCAAGAACTATAGGAATCTTGCATCATAACTGTAGCATATGAGTGACTCATCAATAAGTAGTGAAGTTGTGTATTCAAGCTTTGTACTTCTCCTTATCCTTATGAAGATCACCATGTAAGCAACATATATGGATCATCAAAGAATCATCCAACACCAACTATGTAACCCCAAGAGTCATATGAGATTTTGTCATGGACAACTCATAACCATATCATAGCAAGATGTATCATTTAGCCATATAAGCATCATCACCAAGGACTTCTAACCATAATGCCAACAATGCATTATTCAAAGTATATGCTCTCCCTGAACCTATGCCATCTGTTTATTGTCATATCTGATCATGCATATATCAGCAAGAAGTATCAAGGCATCATCATCATCAAATTAGGATCAAAACACTTTTAAACATCTTACAAGTCTCAAGACATTTCTACACATCATCAACATATTGTAACCATTATCAAACAGAACAAATAATGGACTGAATCATATCAGACCCTTTTTCTTGAGCCTGTCGCACTGCTTTTCTTCAAACTAACATATACATGACTGTGAAGTGACTAACTCGCATATATATGCGACTTCTCTTCGTGAAACTTGCATATGAGATTTAGAACACTGAAGTTACACACTTTCAGCTCCCTCTGAGTCTGTTATGTTTGTACATTATGTTGTGCCACATCTTTCTAACTGTACTTCCTTCTTCATCCATATCTTCAAGTGTGATGATGATTTCTCCTTTTCGTATGGTGCCCATACTTTGTTCCTGCATCCTTTTGCTGTATGTCCAAGTTTTTTACATGCATAACATCTCATATGGTTCATATTCCTTCTATGGCAGTCAATGGCTTTGTGACCAAACATATTGCAAGTAAAACAATATCCCTTAAAGTACCTGGAATGTGATGATGTTTCTGTGTGGCAGCCTTGAACCATTCTACTTCTGCATCTGGTTGCAACATGTCCAAGATTATGACATACATAACATTCAACATTATTCATCAGAGGAAATAATCGTCTATCACTTCCACAGTTAGGAGCAAAAGATTTTCTTTGAGGAATTTCTTTCCTTGGTTGTTGATGGGGTTGTCCCCTCATCTCCTTGTTGATCATTTTAGATTTCTCATTAGAGTTTCTTGCCTCACCTTGAGAGCTAGATTCATCTTCAACAGATTCATAAAAACCAAGGCCAGTTTTGATAGCAAGAGACCTTTGACTACTAAGAATATCATTCAATATCTTAGTACTATCTTGGAATCGTAAGAGCTTATCCTTTTCTTCTAATTTATCATTTAGAATATTTACCTCAACCTGATGTTTCTCTTCCTTTTCACGATACTGCTTCTTCATGATTCCTTCAGCTTTTCTTCCTTCTTCCAACTGATGTCTTAATTCAAGATCTTTGTTTTCTTGTTTTTCAAGAGCTTGGAGTAGTTGTTTATTCTGCGTATTTGATTCTTCAAGATCTTATTTTAGCAAGAGGATCTTAGCTTCAAGACTTTCATAGTAACTGGATCTTTCTCTGAGTTTCTTGATTGTTGTGCTCCTTTCATTTACTTCATTTCTTAATGATGTCACTTCATCTTGTAGCTTTTGACATTGATCTTCCTTTTCCTTGAATAGCTTCCTTACCTTGTTTCATTCCTCCAGTTGAGCTTTTAGTTTGGTAGCTTCTTCTTTGGAGGCACATTCCCTTTTGTCCAATAGATCTCGTTGATATTTAATTTTGTCCGTGAGCCTTTTAAATTTTGTCTCTCTTTGGTATCTTTCATCCTCACCCATAAGAGCAAGTTCAGTTGTTTTGCTATCACTTTCATCATCTTCAAATGGATGGAGAAATGTATCACCAGAGGATAACAAACTCATACCTGATAGTTCTTTTGCTTGTTCATCTTCATTCTGAGGTGATTCTGAATCTGAAGTGTTTCTTCCACATATTCCCCAATCGATTCTCCCATTATCATAGTTCCTTTGATTTGTCTTCTTCTTCTTAGGCGCTTTCTTCTTTAGCTTCCTTCCCATTGTTCTATGGATCTCCTTTAAGCGATCAAGCTTCTACCAAAGGACCTGCTCTAATACCAATTGTTGGAAATAATACTGAGAGGGGGGGGGGGTGAATCAGTATTAGCAAATCAATAGAACTTTTTCATTTCCATACTCGCGTGTACACGCAACCCGCGTGTACACGCAACTGTGTCCAATACAACTAGTGTATATCTAGTAAACTTATGATTCAGTTAATCCATTAAATGTTGATCTTCAGTTAGTGCATCAAAACTTCATTAACCATATGAACAGTAAACAAGTGCAGTAAAACAGAACAGATCATCACACACAAGAAGCACACATGAACACCACAATGTAAGGTGGAAACCCAAAGTGGGTGAAAACCACCTGTTGCAATTCGTCTCTATCTTCCTTTAATAAGAAACTTCTTTTTACATTATTTCTATACTGGAGCAGACTTATACCAGTACGCAGGCTTCTACTTGCAGAAGGCTACAACCTTCTTTCATTCTCCAGCTTCTCCTGGAAGGGAGCTACAACCCCCTAGCTCTTGTGATAGCTGATGTACCAGTACGTAGGTGCCAACCTACAGAAGGTTACAACCTTCTCTCGCTCTCCAGCTTCTCCTAGAAGGGAGCTACAACCCCCTTAGCTCTTGTACTAGCTGATGTACTAGTACATAGGTGCTGACCTACAGAAGGCTACAACCTTCTATTTCTTCCTCCAGGTACCACATTTCATAAATTTTCAGACTAGATACTCATGGAACACAACATCATAATCTAAAGGCCACGTTTCAACCAATTTTCATACTAGACCCATCAACAACATTGAAGCACAAAATCAATCACCACTGCAATACAACCATCAACTATATCTACATCAACCAATCACTAAAACTTAATCATTACTTTCTGAATCAACCAAAATCAATCAATCATTGACACCCTCTGAACCTCTGACACAACTAAATCAACCATTCATTCATACTTTAATCAACTTCAACAAATCAACTAGAACAAAGAAGTCACTATAGCCAGTACACATATTTGTACCCAGAACACTACATCATCATTCAGAACCACCTGTAACCTCAAAACCATGCATCAGAGTGTATACGCAACTTGGAAGAGTCGAACCAGCGTGTATACGCAACTTCATCAAAGCGAACCAACGTATAGATCTGCAAATACTTACTTATAACTTCGTTGCACTTCCTGGCTTTAGACATACCTAGATCATCACATATAAAGGATAATACATGTGTTAGCAACCAGATCTAGCCCATCAAATGACATAATGATAAGTCATTATGATCCTGATCCATTATTAGATCTCATCCATCATCACTGAAGCAAATCTCAATCAATCAATCTGAACATTGTTACCAGAATGCAGTCACCATAACATAAAGCAACACCCAGAACTCTGCATCAACAACTAGAACCAATTGTAATTTCAAACATCATAGTTAACAAGGTATACACTACTTCGATGTGTCGAACCTGCATGTATACCTGCTTTCACCGAAGGGAACCCGCGTACAGATCTAAAAATAATTACTTATACCTTCACTGCAGTTTTCAACTTTAGATATACCCAGAACATAAGATATAAAGGATAAGACATGCATCAGTATTCAGATCTGAACTATTCACGATCATACTATATAATGATAATGCATTTTAGTCTTCATGATCCCGGTCCATCAACCTTCATCTACCACATAGGTGCTTCCTTGATTCAGGTCAAGAAAAGCATCACAAACCCATAACCAGCAAGCTAGATCTCATACTTCATCAGATATTCATCACTTGCACACTTGTCCGATGATCTTCTTCTCCTTATATAGGTTTAGGCTCTCTCAATACCATGGTCCAAAACCATGTAGGACCAATACCTTGGAACCAATACCTGGGGTCAATAACTCGGACCAAATACCAAAATACCATGGACCAAATACCACGGACCCAAAACTTAGTTTTCCGACATGTATGCACCTTTCCTTGCGTGAAAGTGCGTGTGTATGGTATATGCACCTTTGTATATAGTAAACCTGCATGTATACACTACTTTTGTTATAGTGAACCTGCGTATATACGCGACTTGGTATATAGTGAACCTACGTGTGTAAACGACTTGGTATATAGTGAACCTGCATATGTATGCGACTTGGTATATAGTGAACCTGCGTATATACTTCTCTTCCTTCATTCTTTGTAGTCTGATCATCAATTTTTTGCTACTGAACTGCTGCATTATGATCTGTCATCTGTGTGAGTTGCCATCAAGGGCAACACTTGTATCATATATGTATCATAATGCCAACACTATATTTAGATCGGAACATGATCCCGCAGAATGGGATCTAGTTTCTCAGTCTCGTTTTTATTTTGAATGCTTTTCTGTTACTCACGCAGACAGTTCCTCAGTTACTCTTAAATAGCAGGTGGAAGAATTAGAAAGAGACAAAGCATATCTACATCCCAGTTTACTCATACCCAAAAGAAGGATACAAGAGAAAATAGATCATTTGAAAAATGATCTCCCTCAAACTTCTATTAAAATAGAAGATTTCCAGGATTGGGATCCTCCTTTGTCCACTAGTACTACAGAGCAAATATTGGACAAGATTCACCAGGTTGAAAAAAGTTTAAAAGAAGATAGGGCACAAATGAGGGATCTTGCACACAAAATCAAAGTTCAAATGCAAGAATTAGATGACTTAAACTCCAAGTTTGTTTCTCTCTCTATTGCAAATTCTCAGACAGCTTTGACCACACAGAATCATGCCAACAATGAGAATATCCAAGATATCAGTGGGATTGATGATAGGATGGTAATTCCTGTAAATATAAAAGTCCCTGGATATAAAGAATATACTCTGGATGCCCAGATTGATACAGGTGCTATGAGTAGCTGTTGTAAATACAAAGAAATCCCTGCTTACTACTGGAAGCCCACTCAAATTCAATTCAGAGCAGTCAATAAACAACTTATCCAGATTTCATATATTGCTCTAGATTTTCCTTTACTACTTGGAGCAACAAAAGTTTTTGTGACTCTGTTTAATTATGATACAAGAGCAGATATATTGTTAGGACAAGATTTTATGAAAAAGTTCATGCCCATTACAATTGACAAAAATCTAATCATTTTTAATGTACAAGGAAGTAAGATTCCAGTACCAGCCAAGAACAGATATACACTAAAGATTAAGCCAGATGAAGCTCTTAATTAAGAGACTACTCTAGCTTATCTAAGTAAAATACAGAAAATTGTTAAGCATGCTGATACACATCTCGCTACTGTTCTTGCATATATTAGTCAGAAAACCAAAGAAGATTGTACATCTAATCATCCTGATGCATTTTGGTCAAGGGAGAAATATTTTGTCTCTCTTCCATTCAAAAAAGAAGGCACAATTATGGCTTTGAAAGCATCTGCAAATCATATGAGCCCTTTAGAACAAGAATTATGTAATAAATAAATCCAAGGTCTGCTACTCCGAAAGCTTATTAAACCTTGTAAAAGTTCATGGGCTTGTCCTGCATTTTATGTCAACAAACACTCTGAGAAAAAACAAGGGAAAAAGAGACTGGTTATAAATTACAAGGCTTTAAATGAAGCATTAATGCCGATCAGGTATCCTCTCCCCAATAAAGAGTTACTCTTATCCAAAATTGCTAAAGCAAATGTTTTTAGCAAGTTTGATTTGAAAAGTGGATTTTAGAAAATTGGGATTATCCCAAAGGATATGTAAAAAGTAGGCTTTGTAGTACTAGGAGGACAATATCCATGGACTGTCATGCCTTTTGGTTTGAAGAATTCTCCCTCAGAATTTCAGAAAAGGATGGAAGATATCTTTAAAGAATTTTCTTTTATTATTGTATATATTGATGATCTTGTTGTGTATAGCAGAGATATTGCAGAACATAAAAACCATTTAGAGAGTTTTTATCAAACAGTCCATCAACATGGACTTGCCCTCTATAATTCATCTGATAAATCCATAATTTCCAAAACTCGTATCAAGTATTTGGGATTGTTTATATCTCAAGGGAAAGTTGAATTACAACCTCATGTTCTTTGTTCATTAGCTAAATTTCCTGATATTCTCCCAGATATAAGAATTGTACAAAGGTTTTTGGGATGCTTGAATTATATAAGACAATTCTATCCTAAACAAGCAAAAGATACAAAAGTTCTACAACAACATTTAAAGAAAGGAAGCATTTGGTCTGATCAAATGACTCATGCAGTCAAAAATATGAAGCAAAAGATTAAGCAGCTATATATATATATATATATATATATATATATATATATATCTTACACATTTTAGACTAAGTTATGATATGTGAACACATGTGTATCTATTAAGTTTTGCGAAATTTTGCAAGGAAATATATTGCATTTAATGGAAGAGTGAGAGGTTATATGACACTAATTTTTTTTACAAAAAATACCATTAGGAAAAAAACATAATTCTCCACATATTGTCTTTTGAGGGGTGCAATTCGATAAAAGAGGGAAAACTTGAAATTTCATCATCACATTTGGCCCAAAAGTGTAACCCATTTTCATACCTTCACCCATATACAAATTTCCAAAATGGCAGAGATATGATATGATTTTTAGATCAGGAGAGATCCTTAATCCTGGATCACATCCTTAAAGGTGGGTCTAGGCTCCACCACCCTGATTCAAGGTGGGTTGACTAGTTTGTCATACCTTTGCCACAAAACTGTGTCTAGTATTGGAGTGTGAATAAGGGTATTGTAGGCCATCCTTAGGCTTGTAATATTTGTGTATTTCAATTTGTCGATGAACACGGTATTCACTAACCATAGTAGTTGGACGTCCATTTGCAAATAGTTTACTATGGTACATTCCTAGAGAATGGCATTTTTCTCACGTGATGCATTCACCTTGCTCTTGGCCTCAACTAGAAATTGTTCATATTTCTCCCATGGTAGTAGCTTCCCTTGTAAATCCCAAAAACTAGGCAAGCCCACTCTAATCCTTTACTCAAAATTAGAATTGAAGGTTGCAACCAACCTTGCCATCTGACTCACGCATGCTTCAACCCTGTCCCTTGCTTATTTCTTTTGAATTACTGTAGTGATTTCAATGATCACGTCGGTCCTGTAAATGATTTATATCACCCTTAATTCATCAATTTAGTTTTCATTGAGTTTGATACATCTCTCAATAATACTTACCTTCTTAGCCTTTTTCTCTTTGGCTAACAGGACAAAGAACTTGATGGTTTTTACCATTGCCTTCAGCTCTACAATCAATTTGAGATTCTCCCAAAGTTTCTTCATCTCCAAGATGATTTATTCCCATATTATCTGTCTAGCTTCAACATGGGCCATATTTCCCTTTAATTTTCCTTTTAACACTTTGACCTCATCCTACATTTCCTGATATTTATTGTCACTTTGATCTACATTTTTCTTAGTGGACAATAGTTGTTTCTCCTTCTTTTCTAGGGTTTGTTTGGTGTTGTCCAAGTTGTTTTAAACCTTATTTAGATTTATTTCCAACAACTCCAGTTTTATGAGAGCTTTGGTTAACAAATGAGTGGGATTTTGTGGGTTGTCTGGTACAACTATGGCATAAATATGGGACTCTATATATTGTTGCAGCTTTGTCACCTGTATTTTTAGAGCCACTACCTCATAATACCTCTTAATTATCTCCTTGACGAGAATTTCCTTCTCATTTTCAACCTGAGCTAGTTCCTTGGTCTACACATGATCCGTAGCAGGAATTTTAAGTTGTTGTCTTAGTGATTTTATTTTTGATTACGAACCCTTGATGATGGCCCTATAATTGGGATCCACCCCCAACTTGATGATCAGTTCTTTGTAGCTTTCATTTTGGAGATGAAGGGCTCTTGATTTTTCTCTTTTTTGTTTTACCTTATTAGTTGCTTTCTCCAGCACCTTCTCGACCTTCTTTTCGGTCAAGTTTCCCTTGCTTAACTCGCTATATAACATCTCCTCTTCATTCTTGTGTAAATTAATCTCGTCTTTCAAAGGGACAATGGTTATGTATAGAAAACAATATACCATTCTAAAATGTGGTCCATAGGGGAGGGGCTGCACTGAGGAATGATATAAGGAGAGCTTCAATTTCCTTCTTTCAAGTTCCATATTAGCCAAAACACTGGTCTAACATGGCACTAAGTGGGATGCCATTTGCGATGAGATGTTGTCCCTTAATTTTTTATTTGTCTCTTCTGTTAGTTGGCCTTCCTCCCATTTAGGTCCTACTACTGATGCATCACCTACAAAACCCAAGATTTCCCCCTTAGTTGACTTGGAGGCAGTAGTTTATTAAGGGTACTTTGGGTGTACTTGGAAGCCCAACTGGTCTAGCCTCTTTTCAGTTAATTTTTCCTCAATTTCTTTGTCTACCTACTCCTAAATCTTCGCTTTCTTAGCTGAGGATGCATCCTTCGTTTTAGTGTCCCATGCCCAATCAATGCTTCTTTTATGATACTTTTCTTTTATGCTTGGTGTTTCAATCAACATATATATCAGGTGAAGGACCCTTGGAAGCTAATGGCACTTTGGAGTCCTTAGGTTTTGGCAGTCAGTTGAAAATAGCTTGGCGAAATCAGGTGCTAACAAATGGAATGGCTTGTGCTTGAGACATTTTAAGTAGAAGAGTTTCAAACTGCAACGATCAGCATATGAGGCATAACAGTAAGGTTGCGATGATTTTTTAGGTGGGAAATATACTAAGATGGCATGGAGAAGACACGTGGTAGATATGGGTTGGGTGAAGGACAAGCGAGGAAAGGATATCAACTTATTGTCATGCTCACTGGCCACACTTGCCTAATAATGCTCATAATGACTAGCGAGGTTACCGTGCTAGTTTGACAGGTGGTAGACCCTTTTAATCTCCTCAGTGGCGTGCCAGGGTGGAGTTGGAGGTAAATATCAACCCCCTGGAATCAATAACAACCATTGATATGAAAATATTTCTTTGATGACTCTGACTTTACAGCTACCAATGCTAGCTTAACGACCACAGTTGTCCACCTGCGAGAGCTTCCTTTCGAGTGATATTGCTTCATGATGGGTGGTGATCTTCTCTATAGATGGTCGCCTGTTAATGATTTAAATATGAGATATGTGGAAGGTTCATTTCCACTTGGATATTTTTCCTTGTTGAAAGTGGTGCTTGTCATCGCTGAGCTGTAACTCGATAGTTCAAGTGCCCCGACTCCCTAGCACCTAGAAGCTCAGTTCCCTTTCAAATGCATTTAGAAATGGGGCTCTTGACCCTCTGGAGTGTACCACTGGGATGACATCATGCTGAAATCTATTCGAGTTATGTGTTGACCTGTGATTGGTCAAAGTGTCATTTACACTTGGGTCGTACAGGTACCTGAAATCTCTGAAACCACCTGCCATGTTTCCAACTCCCAGCGAGCAGTTTTTGACCTCATATTTGCTTAATAACATGTTTCCATTTATTTGTCTCTTTACCAGGTCCTTCACTGTATGAACAATACATTCCATAAATGTTTGATCTCTGAATCAGTGATCAAATTTGAAGGGCAGGTCTTAATTTCATTTAGAAGGGCACATATTTAGGTCGCACTTCTATAATGAAAAGCATAAAAAAAAAAAGCAATTCAATTGACAACAGTAAATTATTTTCAAATTTCTTTTTATTTCTTCACAGGAGAATGGTGGAACAACAACCCCATGGATGTTGTGTATAAGGCAGGTCTGATATGAGCCACAACTAATATATCGGATGCATTTACCATTAATGGATAAACAGGAGACCTATATTCCTGCTCCAGTTTAGATAAGGATTAATTTTGTAGGAAATTTTTGTGACCAGAACGTTCAAGCCAATATACAAGTAGCTCAATCAAATTTAAGTTTATTGCATGAATGAAAAAATTCAGTAAAATTCTAAACAGGTTTAGGATTCAACAAAAGAGTGTATAAAGGTGTATATGTTTTTGGTATCTCCTTTTTTAATATGAAAACATACCAGGAATTGGGAATCCGCAAACAAATCAAATCCATTATGTTAGGAAGCATGTTGAATGCGCTCCTCTCAAAGCATAAATCGTGCTTAAACCTTGCTTGACAGGCGTTTGCTGAATGATGAATCTATGCTCCTCTCCAGCTTAAATCGTCGTCAAACCTTGCTTTGGGCAACCTTCAGGCACAACCCAGTGAAATTACAGACCTAATACATGGCCCATATTGACATCTAGTCGCTCTCAATTGAAACTACCAAATGTAATGGTATCAAAGGGTAATTGTGACATAATAATTAATAAGAACTTCCATCATATGAACAATTAGAAAAAACAACTAAAAAAGAAAGTGTTGTTTTTGAAATGGGAGCAACTCAGAAACTGCCAAATGTAATGGTATCAAAAGGTAATTGTGACATAATAATTAATAAGAACTTGCATCATATGCACAATTAGAAAAAACAACTCAAAAGGAAACTGTTGTTTTTGAAATGGGAGTTTCTGAAATGGGATTTAAGTTTTAACATGAAAAGAAATTTACAAATTCAACATTCCTAAAATTCTAATTTCAGAAAAAATGAAATTTAAGAAAAAAAGGTTGACAATTTGACAGCACTTCTTAAAAAATTTTAAAATATTATTCTAATTTTTTTTTTAAATGACAAAAATCAATTTTTAAATTTTTTTTGACTGGTAAAATTTTCTCCCTACTTCTCTGACGTGCCAGAGACCCTTTGAAGGGCTCTGATGTGTTCAATTTTGATCCCTGCTCTGAATCCCTCAAAAATTAATTTAATTAAAGTTACTAGGCATTCAGGGTTGCGATATTTGAGCTTTCAATTTCCATTACGGTATTTTATCGGTATACGCCTTGAATCCAACAATTAACGTAATTTTGATCTCTGTTCCCTGAAGCCTCTCACAATTAATTTTACAATGGGTCATGGGATTTTTGGTTTCTCGTTTTTTGACTCATATGATCTCCACTTTGACTATCCTTATCTTTTGATCCCAGTATCCAATTTAAGACTTGCTCATATCGTTAGAGATTTCTTCCCAAGCACTTTGTTAATTGAGTAGGTTCGATGTGGCCCTTGAGCTCATCGATTTCTCTGAAAACAAGTCTAATCTCTACTTTTTTTTTCATCCCACTGCTCCAAGATATAAAACTTAAGAAAAACAAAAATGAGAGTACAACATGTGGCACAATAAAAGTTACAAATTAAGCCATATAATATGGAAACAGATTGATCAAACTCCATCTGACACCTTTTACAATAGATTTTTGATATAAATGTGCAACTGCAAGGAAAGAAGAAAGAGATGTAGCATCAAAATATAAAATCTAAAGTTGACCAAACATATGTAACTCTAAAAGAAGAATTTATTAAATTTAAGCAAAGTAGATAATCACTATAAGTTGTTGCACAACAAGTTGCAACAACATTTACCATGTAAAATAATTAGCCAACATATTTCACAACCACATGTAGTCCACTGAAAGTGTAGTAGAGCCTATAAAAGGATTTGACTAAGAGGGAGAAATCCATTATCAACTTCAAATCTCAACAAAAATAGCTGCAAAATAATAAGTTGGGGATACATTGATTCAAGACGAAAGGAGGTAGTTTTTAGAAGGAAAAAGAGTGTAGGTAGAAGCAAACATTGCTCTCAACCACCTAAATAAGTTAGTGCAAGAGATACAACATCTAGAGGATCAATGAAATTTTGGCTTTTAGGAGGTACATGATGCTACATTGACAAATAAGCTTGAATACTTGGCACAAATGACTTCCACAAGGGTGTAAACTTACTATATAGCAGACAAATTGACATATTTTGACTAGACGTTGTAACAACTTGCCCCACATATTAATAAAATGGTGTTTGGTTGACTATAAGATCTTCTTCAACCACGGCCCCATATTGTATCTTCTCCAACTTGTTGGAGATTTCAATTTTTTGCTCCCAACATGTTAGAATCAATTTTTCCAACATTGATCTAACAATTAGAATCAAAATAAACAGAAGTGAAAGGCTCACGTTAGACATATTAGCACTCACAAAAAAGGGTTAAACTATTAGAAAATGATTAACCCTTCATACATGTTTAATTTTTTTTTTTGGAAGAAGTATAACCTAAAGAACACATGAAAATAGCTTCTCCATAGAATTTAATAATCCAAACACTAGGAAAAGAATATCCTCTAACCAATCAAGATATAGATACACAATGATAATAATAATAACATTTAGAAAGCATTGTTTTATCAGTCCTTAAAATTCTTGTATTTTGTAATCTCTCTTCAAATTTCACAATGTGAATCCACATCTCGCACTTGCTTGGGATTAAATATTTTCACCTTGTAAAAAAATTAATTGCAAACAATTTCTTAAAAAAACAAAAAATATACCATGGAGTGAACATAAAATATACACAAAGAATTGTTTTTCTTTGGAACCAAAAACTAGGAAAGCTATATTGATTTTTCATTTATTCATCTTAATGTTACAACACATTATATACATGTTGAAGAATTTATAAAGCCCCAATCCATTAATCTCGGATTAGAGCATAAATGTAGTTCCATTGACCAAATTTACAAAATACCATGGAAAAAACCATCATGCCCAAAACCATGCTAAAAAACCATGCAAAAAACCATGGGTGGGCCTACCACTATCCTTGGGTTTGCCCAAGCATCCTTGGGTTTGGCTAGTCCTGCAAATAATATAATACATACCCAATAGGGATACGCACATAATTAAGGTAGGAGAAGATGTTGGAGGGGCTAGTCGACTCTATCAACTAGACTTGATAATAAATCTAAGTTAGAAATATAAGTTGGTCAACTGCACAGTCAAGAATACCAACTAAGATATTTATATAGTCCTAAATACCTTGTAACTGAATCATAATATAAATAGGGAATGGATGCAGGAAAGAGGGAGAGAAGGAAGAAGATATTGTATTGTTGTGGTATATTAATAAAGTGTTTATTTCTAGTCTCACATTACTAAGTGTGTTATATTCTACTTTTTCTTATCTATGTATATGTGTGTATCATATTTTGTATACTACTATATAATCCTCTAATAGAATAGTAATGGTAACTACTTTACAATTCCTTAAATTATCAAATTTGTTAAAGAAATCTAAAGATTTAAATTTTTATTCGACACTACTCTCTACCTTGCAAATTTAAAAGGAAAATAAAAATCTTAATATAAATACTAGTGAGTGTTTTCGTTATGTCCCATCATGACAACCCCAGGGAAAACCGAACACCATTCTAAGCCCAATGCACAACTAAAACTCAACGTGAAAACTTCAACATAATCTTTAAAAAACACATGCTTTGAACTAATACTTCCAATGACAATATGTACATGTTTAATGGAGTTGTTAAAAGTGTGATATATGTTTTATGAAATATATTAGAGATAATTGTATTGATGGTGTGCTTTGGAAGATATATGAGGTATGAGAGCATCAAATTCAAATCATATTATTTTTAAATGTTAAATTATGTATATAAAACATATTTTACTTAATTGAAAATTACAATAATCCAATAAACATAAATATATACTTTCACAAATAATAATTAGTTTTTATGACCATTGCAATAATCTAATAAACACATATTTTGGCGCAGAATAATTCATTTTTATGAACGGATATTTACATAAACAATATGCCTAGGCAAAAGATATCCAAAACCTTGCTTCAAGATCTCACAAAAGTACTTTTCTATATAAAAGAGGTTGGAAAATGTAACTTAACCTAGTCTGCTATATAAAAGAGGTTGGAAAATGTAACTTAAGATACTTTTATGTTGTTGTTTCCATTGTAGATATTTTTGAAATATTGTTAAAAACATAACTAAAATATCTTTCTATCGGGAGTCACTCTTGGAAAATGTAACTTAATATATTTTGCAATTATCTTATTTATTTAAATAGATATTTTTAAAAGATTGTTAAAAACGTAACTAAAAATGTTTTTTTTTGGTGATGGATCACTCACTTAATGTTATATCCTCATGTCATTAATGTATGGTAAAATTCTTTGAAAGTGTCTTGGTATCATCTTTGTTGTGGGATTTAGAAAACGATCATATTGAATGTGAATTTTAAACGTGTTTGAAATAAAAATATTTTATTTAAATAAAAATAACTGTTGCAATTAAATATAATCAAATATTTTATATAATTTTCTTTTAAAATAAATATATTTTTTAAAAATTCCAAAAAAATAACAAATTATATAAACAAAACAAATTTTACTAAAATAAATATATATATATATATATAATCGTAAGAAGACATATTATTCTCACTTTGAATTCATAAAATTTGAATATGGACTAAATCCATGCCAATCCAGTAATAAATTTTATAAATTTGAACCATATTTTTAAATAAAGAATATCTAATTTTACTTATGGCTAAAAAAAGTGACGATTTGTCTTAACAAGCACAAGAAGAAAACCCCTTCGTAACATACTTTATAAAAATAAATAAAGAATATATAATTTTCCTTATGAAAAGACTTGGCTAAAAAAAGTGAGGACTTGTCATAACAAGCAGAAGAGAGAACCCTTTCGTAACATACTCAATATTTTATGTTTACGTTATTGTGTTTTTTATTTATCATTTTTCATAGTATATTGTGTTGCTTTGAACTAATATTTCTAATGACAATATGGACATCTTTAAAAGAGTGGTTAAAAGTGCAATAGATAATTTTTGAAACATTTTAGGGTTGATTGTATTAATTGTGAATTTTGGAAGATATATTAGGTATGTGAGTATCACATTCAAATTATATTATATTTTTTTTTTAAATGTTAAATATGTATATAAAATATATTCTATTTAATTGACAATTATAAAAATCTAATAAATATATACTTGACAAATAATAATTAGATTTTATGACAATTACAATAATCTAATAAAAATATATTTTGAAAAATAATAATTAGTTTTTATGGAGTGTATTTACATAAACAATATATCTTAGTAAAAAATATTCAAACCCTTATTTCAAGATCTCACAAAAGTACTTTGCTATATAAAAGATGTTGGAAAATGTAACTTAATATACTTTTATGTTATTGTGTTTATAATATTTTGCAATTTTGTAAAAAATGTAACTAAAAATATCTTTTTGGCATGGGTCTCTCACATAATGTTGTATCTTCATAGAAAATGTAACTTAAAATACCTTTATGTTGTTGCATTTATAATGTTTTGCAATTGGCTTATTTATTTTAGACATTTTTGAAAGATCCTTAAAAACATAACTAAAAAAATCTTTTTGTTATGAGTCACTCACTTAATGTTATATCCTCATGTCATTAATGTATGGTACAATTGTTTGAAAAGGTTTTGATGTTGATCATGTTTTCTGTGAACTTTAGAAAACTATCATATGGAATATGAATTTTAAGTGCGTTTGGGATAAAAAAAACTACATTTAAATTATATTGTATATTTTCAAATAAATAAAATTTAAAAATTATCATTTTAAATATAATCAAATAAGAATAAGAATAGTTTTAAAAATTGATATTATTGTTATTTTTAAATATAATTATATTTATATATATATATATATATATATATATATATATATATATATATATATATAGATAGATATAGATAGATAGATAGATAGATAGATAGATATACAGCTTGAGTGGGCCTAATGATTAAGAGCATGTGTTTCCTCTTGAGAGGTCACGGGTTCAAAACTAGAGGGGGGTAGAGTATGTATGACTTCATAGATGGCTGCGCGGAGGTGGGTCCCTTGTCCCACAGACAAAGGGGTCTCATACACCAATTTGATGTCTGGCTTGGTTGTGACCTTAAAAATGGATCTATATGTAGATATATTATTATTATTAGGTGGGTCCATTGTCCCACAAACAAGGGGGTCTCATACACCAATTTGATGTCTAGCTTGGTTGTGACCTTAAAAATGGAGGATCTATATATAGATATATTATTATTATTAGGTGGGTCCCTTGTCCCACAGACAAGGGGGTCTCATACACCAATTTGATGGCTATGACCTTAAAAATGGATCTATATATAGATATATTATTATTATTAGGTGGGTCCCTTGTCCCACAGACAAGGGGGTCTTATACACCAATTTGATGTCTCGCTTGGCTATGACCTTACACCAATTTGATGTCTCGCTTGGCTATGACCTTAAAAATGGATCTATATATAGATATATTATTATTATTAGGTGGGTCCCTTGTCCCACAGACAAGGGGGTCTCATACATCAATTTGATGTCTGGCTTGGCTGTGATCTTAAAAATAAATCTATATATAGATATATTATTATTATTATTATTTTAAATCAAATATAATTTTTCAAAACTTAAAAAAAACCAAAACAAAAATTAATAAATTATATAAAACATATTTTATTAAATTAACGATTTACTTTTGATATTTTGATTAAAAAATTGATATTTAAAAATTAGTATATACATATACTTTACTAGATAAATAAACAATCTTCACAGCATGTTATTCTCATTTTAAAATTCATAAAATTTGAATATAGACTAAAACCATAAATAAGCAATCTTCCAGCCATGTTATTCTCACTTTAAAATTCATAAAATTTGAATATGGACTAAACCTATATAAATCTAGAGATAAATTTTATAAACTTGAATCATATTTTTTAATAAAGAATATCTAGATTGCATTATGTAAAGACTGGGTTAGAGAAAAGTGAAGATTTGTCATAAGAAGTAGGCGAAAGAACCCTTTCATAACTTACTTAATATTTTATTTGTAGGTTATTGTGTTTCTTACTTAATATTTTTCATAAAATATTTAATATTTCATTATGTGATTGTGTTTTTTTTTAATTATTTATTTAATAATTAGTTTAAATTGCTTTCCTGTTAAGGGTAATATGCATTTTATAATTATTTTAAATATATATTATTGTATTCCTTAATTAGTTTCAACTGTTTTGAGTGTCACTGACTGCACATTTTATCTAAATAAATTGGGAAAATGTGTATATATTTTCATGTTATTCTATTATTATGATTCTTAATTGATTTAAATTACTCTAAAAGATATAAATAATGTACATTTTATAAATATTTTTATGTTAATGTGTTAGTCATAATTTAAATTACTCTGAATATCAGAAATAACATTCATTTTATTTATATACATAATAAAAAATATGCATATTAATTAAATATAATTCGAAATAATTTATTTATTTGTATTATTATATTGATAAACATCCTCGTGAAAAGAAAAACATGTAATTCGCATAATTTAAAATGTAATTCAAAATATTTTTTTTATTGGTGTGCGTGGAACATTAAAAGCGAAAACGTAGTGAATTGACAAATGAGATTCATTATTCGGAAAGTATCATCATCGTACACATTATTCAAAGGTTGGCATTTAAATAAGTGCGACTGCTGCTCCGGATGTTACAACTTAATTGCTAATCCGAAAGTTCATGGCCACCATTGAGCCATTTGGATTCTCTACACTCTTTAATTGCATGCATCATAATGGGGACGAGCGAATTGTCCACTGATAATGGGAGGCGTTGACAACTATTGGCGACGAGGGGCTGTCATTCTGTTATTGGCAAGCTACAGATAGAATTATTAGGGCGAAGTGCAGGTTTGGTGATTTAGGATATGTCCAAAATTTACAATTAAGTTCAATGGACTTTGAAACCCAATTTCCAATGAAATTACACAATTAAGAATCCCAAGAACAAAATTGAAATATCTTATTATGGCCGATCATTAGTGATATTGCAAATATCTGATCTAATTATAGGCAGACACACTTGTTGCACTCACCCACCCATTCACTGTGAAGTATGGATATAATTATGTGGTTGTGTTTATAATGTTTTGCAATTGATTTATTTATAGAAAATGTAACTTAATATATTTTTATGTTGTTGTGTTTATAATGTTTTGAAGTTGACTTATTTATTTAAGTAGATATTTTTGAAAGATTGTAAAAAATGTAACTAAAAATATTTTTTTTGATGTTGTATCTTCATGGAAAATGTAACTTACGATACTTTTATGCTGTTGCTTTTATAATGTTTTGCAATTGGCTTATTTATTTAAGTAGACATTTTCGAAAGATCGTTAAAAACATAACTACAAAAACCTTTTGTTATGAGTAAGTCACTTAATGTTATATCCTCATGTCATTAATGTATGGTATATCCTCATATTATTAATGTATGGTATATCCTCATGTCATTAATGTATGGTACAATTGCTTGAAAAGATTTGATGTTCATCATCTTTGTTTTTGGCTTTAGAAAACAATGCTTGGGATGAAAATGCTACATTTAAATTATAATGTATATTTTCAAATAAAAATAATTTTAAAAATTATTATTATTGTTATTTTAAATATGATCAAATAATAATAGTTTTAAAAGTTGATATTATTATTATTTTTAAACATAATTAAATAGTTTATATAATTGTTTTCTTAAATAAATAAATTTAATTATTTATTATTATTATTATTATTATTATTATTATTATTTTAAATTAAATATAAAATTTCAAAATTTTTACTTAAAAAACCAAAACAAAAATTAATAATTATATAGTCACAGTATATTTTATTAAATTTACATTTACATTTGATATTTTTATAAAAATAATATATATATATATATGTGTGTGTGTGTGTGTGTGTGTTATGATA
This sequence comes from Pinus tabuliformis, assembly GCA_031772625.1. Taxonomy (NCBI): domain Eukaryota; kingdom Viridiplantae; phylum Streptophyta; class Pinopsida; order Pinales; family Pinaceae; genus Pinus; species Pinus tabuliformis. The sequence goes on along the minus strand of CM062812.1, from coordinate 252,393,055 downwards.
AATTAACATATATCAAAATTTTATACTTTACTAAATATAATAGTATTTGAGTCATGTTATTTTCACTTTAAAATTCATAAACAATATTGTTGATACCTAATTATCACGATTGGGTGAATATAATGTAAATAAATAAATAAGTAATATGAGCAGTCGGGAGATGAAGTGAACAGTCTCTCCCTCATGTATATAATGAAGACCTACCTAAAGGAATGAGATATATGAATCAATTTTGGTTGAGAAGTTACTACCTGGTCTGACATGGTGTCAGAGCCAACTCCCAAAATAGTTGTAACTCCACTGTCTACTACTCTCTGTCCACTGTCTACTGTGCCCTCTGTCCTCTCTGTCTACTGTGTAGTCTGTTCACTGTTCTTACTGCCTACTTTCAGAAAGCATTGAGAGAGGGACAGCTTCAAAACTGGAATATCGTTTGAAGACGCTTCAATGGAATAGCTCTTGCTGTGTTTTGTTCTGGTTCCAACGGACGGTTCTCTTGCTGCGTGGCCCCAAGAGCCATCGTGAGGCTATCATGGTAGTGATATTTTTGTTTCTTGCATCGATGTTGCAGTAAATCGCAATAAAATTTTTTACGTGGAAATGTTTTAGGTAAAAAATATTTCGAGTTGTTTAGGTATGCAATCAGACATGAGATGCCTCTCTTTCTTCATTTGTTGTTTACATGAGGCACCTTAAAAAGCCGCCATTCCTGGATTCGCATTTTTAGAGCAAAGAAATAGTAGATCTGAATTGAATCTCTAATAAAAAAAAGGTTTTGAAAACCGATTTCCCTCTTCAGCGATTTAGAAGTGCATGTGAGATTAGCAGCGATTGTGAAGAACGCTGCTCCGCTGATTTGAACGTTGCGCCCTTCCATAAGTATTTATAGAACGTTGATCTGTTGATTTGAACGTTGCTCCCTTCCTTAAGTATTTACAGAACATTGCTCTGGTGGAGAAAGCTGCTCCTGTTGTTTTGAAGAACGCTAGTATATTTATATTAAGTTTTTTGTCTATACACTATTTTTGGCATTGTATTGAGTTGTTCATGGCATATGCGTTGAGGCCTGAAGTTTGAATGCTGTGTGATTTACGCTGCCTGAATATGATTTACGCTACCTGTAATATGATATTACGCTGCCTATAATATGATTTAATGTGGAATCTTCTTTATGGAGCGGAGAACGCACAGCTGTAAACAAAATTTCAATTCTTTCTGTTTTGGTAGTAAGTGAAATGCGCTACACAAGAACCATAAGGAAAAAAAATTGATGAGGAAGAGATTTGAAATTTTTTTGAGAGTGCATATCTGATCTGAATATTTCTTTAGGAAATGTTTTATATTTTCATTAAAGACAAAGATAGTACAAAGCACTATATGGAGAGAATTCCCATTTGAATTGTAATTTTTTTTTAAATTACCACCAGAAGTATTTTTCTATCAGCAAAAGTATTTTTTACAGTATGCATTCAATCGTATCTATTGTGGGAATAGTTCTCACTGGCAAAGAGAACTATCTTGAGTGGTCCCGGATGATAAAACACACCCTCATTTTCAATGAGTTGTGGAAAGGAGTGTGTGTTGGAGATGGAGACAAAGAGCCAGAACAGCCTACATCAGACAAAAAGCTCGTCATTTGGGAAAACAAGAACATCAAAGCTTATGCATTAATCGCAGCATCTGTAAATGAAGAGGTGAGACGCCATATTTCACCATTTTCAACTGCTTTTGAAGCCTTACAAAAGCTGAAAGAACTCTATGACTCACATTCTGCACTTGAAGTTGTTCAACTCATGATTAAACTCTTCACTCTTGAACTGCAAAATAATGATCCTATTGCTCTTGCATATGAAGTAAAGTCTATAATGCATGATATAAAATCCACTAAGGTTGAATTGGATATTCCTTTTATCGCTTTTCTCAAGGAAATTTATCCTACTTACTCCAATTATCTTGAGTCACTACAAGAAAATGGAAATCTCAAAGATATCACCTTTGGCTCTCTTGTGAAAAAGTTTGCTGAAAGAGAGAAAGCTTTTGGAAAGAAGTCAACCCCTGAATCTTCTGAAGAGGTTGTGTGCCTTGCCCATAAAGAAAAGCATCCTGCTCAAGATTCTTCAAGAGGAAGAGGTGGTCGAAGAGGAAGATGAGGATATTTTAGAGGCAGGGGGGCAGACACTCTCAAGGAGAAAAGGCAGATTTACACTACATATGCTACAAAAGAAATGGATCACATGAAACCTCTACATGAAAGCTACATTGGGACAAAATTGAGCAGCAAAGAAACCAACAGAAAGGTAAAATTCATGATACAGACAAAGGTAAAGCACCTGAATCTGCTCACTATGTTGTGGCACAATGTAATATTGGAGTAAATGAAGATTTATTTAATGCTTCACTTGCGTGTTGGACAAATGATTGGTTGCTTGATTCAGGAGCAACCTGCCACATGACTCATAGAGAAGATTTTTTTGAATAATTTACTGACAATGTCAATAGAGCAATATACTTTTTAGACCAATAAAAAATCAAGCCATCAAGGCTTGGCACAATCAAGCATAAACTGCCTGGCCTTCCAGACTTTCTTCTGCATCATGTTCTATATCTCCCACAGCTCAAGAGAAACTCGTTGTCCTTGGTCCACATTCACCAGCAAGGTCACTCCATTCATATGTTTGAAGGAAAGCTTGAGGTAAGAAAAGCATCTGACCACTCACTTGTCATGAGGGGAATAGAAGAATAAAGACTTCTCAAGCTGCAAGGAACCTCTGCTCATGCACAACATTTCTCATACAATTCTCCTTATGAAGAAGGAACATTTCCATCAAGTTTATTATGCCATGCTAGATTTGGACATTTGAACTATGCCAATATCCACTTGTTGAAGAAAAATGGTGTTGTTGGTTTGCCTACAATTCCTAGGAAATTTAAGCAATGTGATGCTTGTATTCTAGGAAAGCATAGCAAACAGTCTTTTCATGATTCACATTCAAGAGAACATAGAAAAATTGAACTCATTCATTCAGATTTATGTGGTCCAATGCATGTTCCTTCTGCAAATGGAAATAGATATATGATGGCATTTATCGATGACTACACCAGAATGTGTTGGGTTTATTTATTGAAGAACAAATATGATGTTTTTCAAACATTCAAGAACTTTCATAAATGGATTGAAAATGATGCACAATATCATATTGGGTCTATTCGCACTGATAATGGAAAAGAATACACATCAAATGAATTTGAAAACTATCTTCGCCAACATGGGATCAAACATCAAACAATTGTACCTTATAATCCCCAACAGAATGGTGTAGCTGAAAGAATGAATAGGACAATATTAAATATGGTACGATCCATGCTCTTCTTCAAAAATGTAAAGATAATGTTTTGGACTGATGCTATTCTATGTGCGGCATATATAAAGAATAGATGCCCATCTAATGCTATTAGAAACAAGACTCCTTATAAAATGTGGTATGGACATGTTCCTTCGGTAAAGCATCTCAGGGTCTTTGGTTCCACCTGTTATGCCTTGATACCAAAGGTACATAGAAACAAACTGGTGCAAGAAGTCATAAGTGTATCTTCCTGGGGTATTCAAACACCTCCAAAGCATACCATCTCTATGATGAAGTAAATAAAAAGTTTGTTGTATCTAGAGATGTAATTTTTTTTGAATCATCCAAAAATGACAATGTTTTTGAGCGGCAACTTGATTGCTTGGATAGATTCACAAAAGCAAAATCATTTCAAGAATTTGATAATCAGATTCCACATCTTGAAGGGGGGATTCCTATACTAGATCAACATGTGGAATCTTCTTCTGAAGAACACTCTCCCCCGCATGAAACTCCAACAAAGGATGATGCTTTAAGTGATGTAATTGATAGAATTGGGAGACTCAGTCCCAACTCAATCAACGGAGTAGCGTGTACCATCTGAGAAAGTTCTCCCAAAGTGGCTGACAAAGACACTTGAAAGTGTTCATCCTGATAAGGTTGGAAAGACAGGAACTAGAAATTCAAACCGGCAAAATGGAGGTGATGTAGATGACTCTAATTCACCTGTTGATATGGATGTTTCTTATGATTGTGAATTGAACTTGTCTACAGATTTTGAACCAACTTCCTTTAAATAAGCTGCTTCTCATGATGCATGGAGAGAAGCGATGCAAAAGGAGTATGATGCCCTCATAAAGAATGGTACTTGGAAGCTGGTTGATCCTCCATTACGAACCAAACCAATTGGCTGCAAGTGGGTCTACAAGAACAAGTATAAAGCTGGTGGCTCAGTTGACAAGCACAAAGCTAGGCTTGTGGAAAAAGGTTTTTCACAGAAGGAAGGGGTCAATTATGAGGAGAATTTTGCCCCCATAGTAAAATGGGCTACAATCCAGACACTCTTTGCCCTAGCAGCTCAGAACAGTTGGAAAGTCCATCAAATGGATGTAAAAACTGCTTTCTTAAATGGAGATCTAAAAGAGAATGTTTTTATGTCCCAGCCTAAAGGATTTTCTGTGAATGGACATGAACATAAAGTATGCAAACTAGTGAAGTCCTTGTATGGCATCAAACAAGCACCGCAAGCCTAGTATGAAAAACTAACTGAGCATCTTCTGAAACTCAATTTCAAACATTATGATCTTGATGATGCAACATTATTTGTCAAGAGAGTTGGCAAAATAGTTGTATATCTTGTGGTATATGTACATGATCTTTTAATGACAGGGAACAATGAAAGCTACGTTGCATCCATAAAGAAGGAATTGGGAAAAAGCTTTGAAATGACTGATTTGGGCTATGTTCATTACTATCTTGGTATTGAAGAAACCCAACATCTTAAGTCCATATTTCTTTCTCAAAAGAAATACATTGGAGATCTATTGAACAGGTTTGGCATGACAGAATGCAATCCTCATACTACTCCAATGGAACAAAACTTAAAGCTCACATCTATTGAAGGAAAAGAATTTGAGGATGCAACAAAGTACAGACAACTTCTAGGAAGTCTCAACTACCTAACTACTACCAGAACAAACATTTCGTTTGTTGTTGGAATCCTCTCCAGGTTTATGCAAAAGCCTTGTGAGGGACATTGGTCCACTGCAAAAAGAGTTCTAAGGTACTTGAAGGGAACTCAAGACTTTGGAATCAAGTATGCACAGGTGGATGACTTTATCTTGATTGGATACTATGATTCAGACTTCGATGGAGACAAAGGAATTGGGGTATCTACTTCAGGATATGCTATGAGTCCTGGATCAAGAGCTGTCTCTTTGAGATCACGTAAACAATTAGTTCCAGCAGATTCCACAACAGAAGCTGAATATGTGGCAGCACCTGAAGCAACAAAAGAAATTGTGTGGCTCAGGAAAATTCTTGAAGATTTGTAGGTAAAACAAGTACAATCAACTCCACTCATGATTGACAATACCTATGCAATAAAGTTGGCCAACCCAAAGTTCCATGATCGAACGAAGCACATCAATACTAAATATCATCTGATTCGACATCATGTTGAGGCCAAAACAATCCATCTCCATGATTGTTCCACTAATGAGAAATTTGCAAACATCTCCACCAAAGCACTTGGAAGAGAAAAGCTTTAACGATTCAGAATGATGCTTGGACTCACCAACATCCCTTCAGATTAAGGGGGGAATGTTGACACCTAATCATCAGGATTGGGTGAATATAATGTAAATAAATAAATAAGTATGTATATAATGAAGACCTACCTGAAAGAATGAGATATACGAATCAATTTTGGTTGAGAAGTTACTCCCTGGTGACAAATATTGAGATCAAGTTATTCCCATTTTAAAATTCATAAAATTTGAATATGGACTAAACTCATATAAATTTTATTAAAGAATATCTAAATTCCATTATGTAAAGACTTGGTTATAGAAAAATGAGGATTTGCCATAAGAAGACGAAAGAACCCCTTCATAACTTGCTTAATATCTTATTTTTATGTTATTGTGTTTTTTACTTGATATTTTTCATAAAATATTTAATATCTATGACTGTGTTTCTTACCTAATAATTTATTTTGATGTTATTTTGTTTTTTAATAATTTATAATAGACTTCAGGCTTTTGTGATCCATATCAAGGTAGAGAGATTTTTTCGGCGAAAATCACAAGGAATATCATTTGTCGACGCGTTTCGAACCAACTAGTCACAAGGAATATCATTTGTCGACGCGTTTCAAACCAACTAGTTGGTTCGAAACGCGTCGACAAATGATATTCCTTGTGATTTTCGCCGAAAAAATCTCTCTAACTTAATAATCTATTTTGATATTATTTAGTTTTTTAATTGGTTTAATATTTTATTTTTATGTTATCGTGTTTTTTTGCTCGATATTTTTCATAAAATATTTAATATTTGTAATTGTGTTTCTTACCTAATAATTTATTTTGATGTTATTTAATTTTTCAATTGATTTAGATTGCTTTCATGTTAAAGGTGATATGCATTTTATAATTATTTTTAATATATATTATAGTATTTCTTAATTGGTTTCAATTGTTTTGAGTGTCACTAACTGCAGATTTTATCTAAATAAGTTGTGAAAATGTGTATATATTTTAATGTTATTGTGTTATTATAATTTTAATTGATTTAGATTAAGCTAAATGATAGAAATAATATAATATGCGTTTTATAAATATTTTACCATCGGTTAGTTTTAATTTAAATTATTCTGAATATCAAAAATAACATTCATTTTATTTATATAAATAATTAATTAAAAATATAGTATTATTTATATGGATTATTTAAAACGTAATTCAAAATGATTTATTTATTTGTATTATTATATTGATAAACATCATGCTGAAAAGAAAAACATATACTTCACATAACCTAAAATGTAATCTAAAATATATTTTTATTGGTGTGCAGTCCAACATTAAAAGCGAAAAAGAAGTGTGGTGGGATAAATCCTTAATCTTGAACTGACAAATGAGATTCATTATTCGGAAAGTATCTTCATCGCATACATTAAGTCAAGGGTTGGTGTTTAAATAAGTGCGGCTGCTGCTCCGGACGTTACAACTTAATTGCTAATCCGAATGTTTATGGCCCCCATTGAGCCACTTGGAGCATCATGCATCATAGTGGGGACGAGCGAATTGTTCACTAATAATGGGAGCCGTTGACAACTATTGGCGACGAGGGGCTGTTATTCTGTTATTGGCAAGCTACGGATAGAAGTATTAAGGTGAAGTGCAGGTTTGGTGATTTAGGATATGTCCAAAATTTACAATTAAGTTCAATTGACTTTGGAACTCAATATCCAATGATATTACAAATTTAAGAATCCCAACAACAAAATTGAAATATCTTATTATAGCTGATCTGATCATTAATGATATTGTAAAATTCTAATTATAGCCCGAGACACTTGTTGCACTCAGCCACCTATTAACAGTGAAGTATGGATATAATAATGAAAAAAAATATATATATAATATGATGAGTTTTTATGTAATGGTTTAAGATTGCAGTGTATATATTTTTTGATGTAATGGTTTAAAAATTTATTGTATTCTTTCAAAGATTGCAGTGTATATATTTTTTGTGGAAAAAAAATAGTGTATATTAATGATTATTTTTAATTATATGATTGCATTAGTATTTACTAGTTGTAAGTAAATAAACATAATCACATTTTTTTCCGTAAGTTTGACACGATTACATTTTCATTATGTCTAATATATCACCCCTAACAGAGAGACTTGTGACTTCATATCCAGAAATGCCTTAACAAAGCACCTGATGGCCCTCTATCCAAGACCTATTGGACAACATAATCCACATAATTAAAAATGTGTGATATAATTAACATACATCATTAGAAAATGGTTAATATCAACCATTTTTATAATTGTGTTAGTAATTATCATACTATGATTGTGTTACTGATTATCATGCTATTAATATGCTTTGTAATAAGAAATAATTTAATTAATAAACATATTAATTTTAAATGGTAGAATTATTAATTAAAATATCTCAAACAGCACTTCTTTTAATTAATCGGTTATCTCAGTATTTATCAATTGTGAGTAGATAACCTCCAATCATATAATTAAAAATAGTTGATATAGTCATTCCATTTAAATCTTTGAAGATGATATTATTAATTTTGAAGGGCAGAAAATGGTAGTCCATGACTCTGTACCAACCATCTTTGATTTTGATTATATAGTTGTGTTAAGTTATTATCATGTTATTAATGTATGTTACATCAATATTGAAAAATGAAAATTATTGGAGAATTTTAAAATATAAAAAATGATTGATATCAATTATATTTCAATCATCTTTAATGACATGGAATGTATATCAATAAGATGTGGTTATGCTAGTTATTATTAATAAGTAAGATTGTGTTACATATTATCAACACATGTATTGCATTGCAGTTGGTTGTTGGGAGGTATAGTTTTAATAAATTTAATTTAAAGAATCCATTCATTCATTGGTCGGAGACATTTAGGCCGATGTGGTCGATTTATATTCACTCGTCGTAATGTGAGATGATGACGTGGTCGCTCCGTCATTTGTGGTGGACAAAGTCTATATATAACAGATAGGTCCGAGAATGTCTAGGAAAACAACATAGGTTTAGTATTGTTTTAATCCTCCTTTTTTAGGTTGTGTTAATCAATTTGTGTGTAAAATTGCGTGTCTACAATGGCTCTATCACAAGCATTTATGCATCCCAAGCTCACTTCAAATTTTTTGCCTGGTTCTTATTTGGATAAGAAATCAGAACTTCTCCTCCCCATCAAGAAGAATGTCCCGTTGTGGCCCAGCTCCGCACTAGTAAATCACCGCGGAGGCAATAAATCGAGAACACTTAATCGATTTTGCTGCCCAGAGACACAGTCAGATGGGTTGGCATTGATGAGGGGAATACATGAAGCATGTACGTCAAAAGGCACTTTGTTCTCATTGAACAAAAGAAGTGTATTACGGGAGGCCGCAGTTGCTGGCAAAACTATGGAGAGCAAGTCTGATATAGCTGCAAGCAGGGGTCTTGGAATTGTAGATTTTCTGAAGGACAAGAACTTGCTCATCACAGGTGCCACGGGTTTTCTGGCAAAAGGTATACACCTTCCTCAAGTTAATAATTATTCTTATCTATATACTTAGTAGACAGCTAAAAGCTTGTTGTTTTATACTTAGTAGACTAAAAGCTCATTTATATACTTATATCACGGTTGGTTGTTTCTTTACATGTGCAGTGTTGATAGAAAAAATTCTGAGGATGCAACCAGACGTGGGAAAGCTGTATTTGATAATCAGGGCTGACGAGTCCACGTCTGCGTTCAAGAGATTGAATAATGAAGTAAGATACGTATTCTGTTCAGCATAATTGATATTATATTGGATTGCCAATCTATTTGTTGCGTAGAGCAATCTATTTTGACAACGCAGACTTATGTGATGCTGAGTTCACTTATAATGATTTGTGAAAATTAGGTTATGAACACCGAGTTATTCAACGGGTTGCGTGAAATTCATGGTAATGAATTCCATGAATTCATGCTGAAAAGACTGGTCCCTGTGGCTGGAGATATGACGAAACAAAATCTGGGAATTGAAAAAGATATGGTCGATGTGCTCACAAAGGAAGTGGACATTATTGTCAGCTCGGCAGCCACCACAACATTTGATGAAAGGTAATATATATAGTTATTAATTGAAAGTTTTTTATTTCAATTTAAAGTAGATGAAAATTTGTTATTTTTTTTATTTTTATTTTTTTAATTGATGACCTAGATTGATTCTCAAGGGAATATGTTCAAGATATGCCTAGTCTAAATGTTTATCAATAGTTGTAGTATGTTAGAGAGGGCATCTTTAAGTCGATTGCAGATTTCCCGAATATTCGGGAATCGGACGGACATGGAGGTAGTCAATTTTTTGACGGCGCCCATGTAGGTGTCGGATTTCCCGAATATTTGGGGAATCTGATATCTACTTAAACTCACCCTGTTAGAGAGTTTGTTAATTAAGTTGACTTTTAATAAATTTAAAAAATTTGATGTCAACCCACCAATTTCATATTGATTTTTAAAGTATATCAAATTTTAAAAAAGCTGCCTTATATCTTGGTTGTAAAGGATAAAAACTTTTCAACTTTTCTATTTTTTTAATAAAAAAATGAATTCATAATTGTTAAGTAAAATCAAAATTAATAATAATATTTTTGTTAAAATAATTCTTTTATTAATCACATTAATATTTTTAATGTGATTGTACAAATAACTAACTATTTTTTATAACAAAATTATACATTATATTTTCATATAAAGGAATTCAGTGAAGGTGAATTTCCTACCCAAAAAAAAATATAATTCTTTTTCCTATGAATACAATTGAAGTCATACTATTACTATTACAGATATGATGTGGCCTTGGAAACCAACACAAAAGCAGTTACTCGCCTTCTGGAGTTTGGCAAATGCTGCGAGAAATCCCAACTTTTCATGCACATCTCTACGGGTAACCCATCGATTTCATTATCGGTTTCTAACTTTAGTAACTCATCGATCTCATCATCGGTTGCGCTTACTTTTAATGCTTCATTTCATTCTAGCATACGTGAACGGGCAGTTACAAGGTCGATCATTGGAGGAGCCTTTTCAGATGGGTTACAGTATAGCCGGGGAGAAATCACCCTCGGTTCCAACTCTGGACGTACAAGCTGAATTTCATTTAGCAAAGAAAGCTCTGGAAGATTTTGAGAATGAATTTTCAAATGTAGAAGACTGCCAGTGCAGGAAAGCGAAAGTCGCTCAAAGAATGAAAGAATTGGGAATGGAAAGGTAACATTATACATATTGTTGTTTGTGTTCATAATATTGTGAATATGGTTTTGCGGGTATAAAGATGGTTGTTTGTGTTTCTTATAGTGTAAATAAAGATTGGGTTGGTGGATTTTAAATTATATATGTTATTAAAAATTAATATATTTATGAATTAAATATGTTATTATTTGAAATTGCACATGACAAAATAAAAAAGATCTCAAGATCTCAACATAAATGAATTATATATATATATATATATATATATATATATATCACGTATTATTAGTTAAATTTTAAGTGTTACTAGTTGAAATTGAACATGAAAAAAAAGAGGATCTCAAGCTCTCAAAATAAATGGAATTTTCAACTATCTATCTGTCTGTATTAAACAGTTCAATTTGAATGTTCAAATTTGCTATCTCTAAAGTGATGACAACGCTCTTTTACAGGGCAAGATCATACGGATGGCAGGATACATACGCGTTCAGCAAGGCAATGGGCGAGATGATGATAGTTAATGGGAGCGAAGATTTACCAGTAGTTATTCTTCGTCCCACTATTATTGAAAGCACTTGCAGTCAACCTTTTTCTGGATGGATTGAAGGCCATCGGTAAGTATAATCATTTGTGGATTGAATCTAATCGAATATTTTTGTTATATAACACCAGCTAACTCGACTGTTCAAATTCTAGAATGATGGATCCAGTCATTACCTACCATGCCAAAGGTCAAATACATTGCTTGTTGGGCGATCCAGATACAGTGTTAGATCTGGTCAGTATCCATAAAATACAATGGGGAGAACCGTTTCCTAATCCTTAGAGATTCCCTTTTGTCAATAATGTGTTATCGTTTCTTGAATTCAATCTCCGTTTCCTAATCCTTAGATATTCCCTTTTTTCATTAATGTGTTATTGTTTCTTGAATTCAAATTACAGATACCCGCGGACATGGTTGTAAATGCAACTTTAGCAGCCATGGCAAAGCATGCAGGAAATCCAGGCGTAAAGGTTTATCACGTTGCTTCTTCCGTGGCAAATCCATTAAGATTAGGAGAAATTGTTAATATAATATTTGAACATTTTAAATGCAATCCATACATTGATCACAACGGCAAGCCAATAAGATTGCCGAAGGCAATGACCTTGATTCATACTATGGAGAACTATAGGCTGGCTTTGGACACAACTTTTGATTCCCCTAGCAGTGTAAGTTGCAAAGCTATTCTGTATTTACCTACCAGCTTGTTAATAGCATATTATTAGAATATTTCGAAATATTATATATTTAGAAAAATCAAAACTTACTTGTGTTCATGCAGATAAACTCATTATAAACCCAAGGTGTTCTTGCAGATAAATGGGTCATCATCAGAACATATCGTGCAGCAATTGAAACACATGGCCAAAATCCACGAGCCATACTTATTCTGTAAAGCAAGGTGAGTGAGCGAAGATTTCATGCCGAAAATTATTATTATAAACCGTCAATTTCCGCGGATATAAACAATTTTGTAAAATATTTGTGCAGATTCGATATCTCAAATTCTGAAAAGTTGTCGCAGGAGCTCTCTCCCGAGGAACGGGAGAGTTTCGGATTTGATATTCGGAATATCGAGTGGAGAGATTACATTGCAAATATTCATATTCCTGGACTCAGGAAACATGTCTGGAAAGGACGCGGTACAGGAAAACAAATTATAAATATCTAGTGTCGGTCGTAATTACTTACAGTGTGTAGGGTTTGAGGTTCAGTCTCTTCGGTGATCATAGAAAGTGGAACAAACTCTGGAGAATACATTTGTTTTTGGTCGTTTTGAAGCAATTTGTTGACTACAAGGTGCAGTTACAGGGTATGCTAAAGTTGTGAAGGTGTGAAGTGTGATGTTTCAGCGATGCAAGAGAAATTTTTGTTGTGGTGCTTTTGTGTTAAATAGAGATGATATTCATATATGCAGCAATATGATATAAACACTTTTTGTTTGAGCAATGATCTGTGTTATGATTGACATATCTTTCTCAATATTCCTTTATTTATAGGGATAAAACACACAAATTTTCCGATCGGTATTTCATTTTTAGTATATGGCATTTCATTTTTACTATATAATATTTAATTATTTTTTCATTAAATTAAATCAAATTTTGATAACAAAATTTCTATTCTATAATATTTTGTATTTTTGAAATATTAATATTTATTAAACTATTGTTAAAAATATTAAAATCTTTTTACTAAATGAAGACTAAGGTGATTTTAGAATATAATGTTTAGTAAGACTAAGGTGATTTTAGAATATAATGTTTAGTATTGTATAATATAAATTATGATAAATCTTTTTAAATTTTCATAATTTTTTATTATCATCATCATATATATTAGTATAATTATATAAATTAAATGGTCGTTAAATGCTCATAAACATTAAATCACTTATTTTAAGATACATTTCACATTACTAAGATTTAAAAAATCATAAAAGTTGATTAAATTCTTATTATTATAATAATAAAATGAAATTTTGGAAAATTATTATAAAATAGTTAATATATAACTTAATCATAGCTAATTAAAAAAAAATCAATCATGGATATTCACTCTGATTTTCCCATAGAGATTGTTCACCTTCACGAAATATTTTAGAATATTATTAGTAGTAATTACAATGGAAGATTGAATTTATCTCAAAAGTAGTTATTCCCTTCATGCCTTTTTAATTAAATTGATTAGTTAGAAAAAACATATTAACAAGTGCCATAACATGTGCCATATGAAATAAGTTATGGTTTTATGGGCATGTGGAATTGATAAGTCATGGTATTGTAACAAAACCTATTTATAAATTAAAAATATCCATGGTAAAATGAGGGTGAAACTCCAATTTTGTTACATGTTGTTGAAACCTAATCCTTGTGATTGGGTGAATATATGTAAATAGATAAATAAGAAATATGAACAGTGATTGGGAGATGAACTGCATAGTCCCTCTCTCATGTATATAATGAAAACCTACCTGATGGAATAGAACACAAGAATCATTTTTGCCTTATGGAGTTACTGCTGGCATGATATGGTATCAGAGCCAACTCCTTCTTTTCTTAGCTCTTGTGTCCCTTGAAACTCCCTAGTCTACTTTCCATATAGAAGCGTTGCTCCTCTATATAATTAGCTGTCCATATAATTCAGGGCCTGACACTGCTTGCGCTCTCTGGCTCTCTCGACTGTCCATAAACATTTTCTGCCATACTTATTCCAGTGAAAGCTATTGCCTCCACCATTATCGTAATCCCATACAGTCCGTTTGAGGAATCATTCCAATCTGTATGTTTATCTCCCTATTCTTTTGATCGGTTCAGTCCTTGGTCTTTGAGACACTAATATGCAAATTAAAGAGATCTTTCCCTGAGGTGATTCTTACTGATACCAGTCATTAGCTTCCAGTTATATATATATATATATATATATATATATATATATATATATATATATATATAAGCGTATATGCTCCGATATTTTTTAACACTGGCCAACTAACCAAGCTCAGAAGCTGATTCACATCGACCATTTCTGTGGTCGGAATCTGGTTCAAATCTCATTCGAACCGTAATCCCCATAGCGGAAATGCCACTATTTTTAGGAATTCGACATGTGCTTGGAGGGACGTCGACTGTTGGTCTCCCAATCTCGAAGGGTTCATTGTTTGTTGCGAGGTCTTCACCCATTGGCCTGAAGAATGCTATTGCTTTGAAGTTTTTCACATAAAGTTGGCCTGATGTGCCATATTATCACCGATTCAAATAAACGCGTTTCTTGTGAGTTCACGAGATTTAAACTATTTTCAAGTGCTCCTCATTATTCTTTTTCTTCTCTGCATCAACATATGGTATATTTTTCAGAACTGCATATGATATTGATATCAGATTTCATTTTGTCATATATATATATATGATGGTTGGCATATAAGGGGGCTGACATCAAAGGAGATGAATCCGACATGAATCTTGAGTGATAGGTGGAGCTGAGTGCTACTTCTAGTGTGGATATGTCATGTATTGTATTGAAGTTTTATAGTATATACGTTGAGATTAGATTGGTGAAGACCAAATTCAGATAGCTTTGTTGCCTTTTCATGTAAAACAATTCAAGAACGTTGCAGAAAAATGATGAGGATGAAATTTGAAATTTTTTTGAGAATGCATAGCTGATCTATGTTTTATATTTTCATTAAAGACAAAGACTGTACATGGAGAAAATGCCCTTTTGAAATGTAAAAAAAAAAATTACCACCAGAAGTACAATTTTACTGTATATTGGCAGAAGTATTTTTCTATTAGAAGAAGTTTTTTTTACAAAATGCATTCAATCATATCCATGGTGGGAATACTTCTCACTGGCAAGGAGAACTATCCTGAATGGTCTCGGATGATAAAACACACCCTCATTTTCAATGAGTTTTGGAAAGAAGTGTGTGTCAGAGACAGAGAAAATGAACCAGTACAGCCTACCTGAGACAAAGAGCTCGTCATTTGGAAAAAAAAGAACAACAAAGCTTATGCATTAATCGCAACATCTGTAAATGAAGAGATGAGTCGCCATATTTCGTCATATTCAGCTGCCTTTAAAGCCTTACAAAAGTTGAAAGAACTCTATGACTCACATTTTGCACTTGAAGTTGTTCAACTCATGATTAAACTCTTCACTCTTGAACTGCAAAATAATGATCCTCTTACTCTTGCATCTAAAGTAAAGTCTATAATGCATGGTATCAAATCCACTAAGGTTGAATTGGATATTCCTCTTATTGCTTTTCTCAAGGCACTTTATCCTACTTCAATTATCTTAAGTCATTGCAAACAAATGGAAATATCAAAGATATAACCTTTGACTCTCTTGTGAAAAAGTTTGCTGAAAGAGAGAAAGCTTTTGGAAAGAAGACAACCCTTGAATATTCTGTAGAGGCTGTGTGCCTTGCTCATAAAGAAAATCATCCTGCTCAAGATTCTACAAGAGGAAGAGGTGGTCGAAGAGGAAGAGGAAGATATTTCAGAGGCAGGGGGGCAGACATTCTCAAGGAGAAAAGGCAGATTTGCACTTTATACACTGTAAAAGAAATGGATCACATGATGCCTCTACATGCAAGCTACCATGGGACAAAATTAAGCAGAAAAGAAACGAACAGAAAGGTAAAGCTGATGATACAGACAAAGGTAAAGCACCTGAATCCGCTCACTATGTTGTGGCACAATGTAACATTGGAGAAAATGAAGATTTATTTAATGCTTCACTTGCTTCTTGGAAAAATGATTGGTTGCTTGATTCAGGAGCAACCTGCCACATGACTCAGAAAATATTTTTTTGAAGATTTCACTGACAATGTTGATGGAGCAGTATACTTTGCAGACCAATCAAAAATCAAGCCATCAGAGCTTGGCACAATCAAGCTTAAACTGCCTGGTCTTCCAGACTTTCATCTGCATCATGTTCTATATCTCCCACAGCTCAAGAGAAACTTGTTGTCCTTGGTCGACATTTGCCAGCAAGGTCACTCCATTCATATGTTTGATGGCAAGCTTGAGGTAAGAAAAGCATCTGACCACTCACTTGTCAGGAGGGGAATAGAGGAAGAAAGGCTTCTCAAGCTGCAAGGAACCTCTGCTCGTACACAACATTTCTCATACAATTCTCATCATGAAGAAGGTACACTTCTATCAAGTTTATTATGGCATGATATATTTGGACATTTGAACTATGACAGTCTCCGCTTATTGAAGAAAAATGGTGTTGCTGGTTTGCCTACAATTCCTAGGAAACTTAAGAAATGTGATGCTTGCATTCTAGGAAAGCATAAAAAACAGTCTTTTCATGATTCACATTGAAGAGAACATAGAAAACTTGAACTCATTCATTCAGATTTATGTGGTCCAATGCCTGTTCCTTCTGCAAATGGAAATAAATATATCATGACATTTATTGATGACTACACCAGAATGTGTTGGGTTTATTTATTGAAGAACAAATCTAATGCTTTTCAAACATTCAATAATTTTCATAAATTGATTGAAAATGATGCACAATCTCATATTGGGTCTATTCGCACTGATAATGGAAAAGAATACACATCAAATGAATTTGAAAACTATCTTCGCCAACATGGGATCAAACATCAAACAATTGTGCCTTATAATCCCCAACAGAATGGTGTAGCTGAAAGAATGAATAGGACAATCTTAAATATGGTACGATCCATGCTCTTCTTCAAAAATCTAAAGATAATGTTTTGGGCTGATGTTGTTCTATGTGCTGCATATATAAAGAATAGATGTCCATCTAATGCTATAAGAAACAAGACTCCATATGAAATGTGGTATGGACATGCTCTATCGGTAAAGCATCTCAGGGTCTTTGGTTCCACCTATTATGCATTGATACCAAAGGTACATAAAAACAAACTTGGTGCTATAAGTCGTAAGTGTATATTTCTGGGGTATTCAAGCAACTCCAAATCATACCTCCTCTATGATGAAGTAAATAAGAAGTTTGTTGTATCTAGAGATGTAATTTTTCTTGAATCATCCAAAACTGACAATGTTGTTGAGTGGCAACTTGATCACTTGGATAGATTCGCAAAAGAAAAATCATTTCAAGAATTTGATAATCAGATTCCACATCTTGAAGGGGCGATTCCTATACTTTATCAACATGTGGAATTTTCTTCTAAAGAACACTCTCCCCCGCATGAAACTCCAACAACGAATGATGCTTTAAGTGATGTGATTGATAGAATTGGGAGACTCAATCTTGATTTAGTCCCAACTCAATCAATGAAGCAGCCTGTACCATATGAAAAAGGTCCCCCAAAGTGGCTGACAAAGACAGTTGAAAGTGTTCATCCTAATGAGGTTGGAAAGACAGAAACTATAAATTCAAACCAGCAAAATGGAGGTGATGTGGATGACTCTAATTCACTTGTTGATATGGATGTTTCTTATGATTGTGAATTGAACTTGTCTACAAATTTTGAACCAACTTCCTTCAAAAAAGTTGCTTCTCATGACGAATGGAAAGAAGAAATGCAAAAGGAGTATGATGCCCTCATAAAGAATGGAACTTGGAAGTTGGTTGATCTTCCATTAAGAACCAAACCAATTGTCTGCAAGTGGGTCTACAAGAACAAGTATAAAGTTGATGGCTCACTTGACAAGCACAAAGCTAGGCTTGTGGCAAAAGGTTTTTCACAGAAGGAAGGGGTTGATTATGAGGAGACTTTTTCCCCCACAGCAAAATGGGCTACCATTCAGACACTCTTTACACTAGCAGCTCAAAATGGTTGGAAAGTCCACCAAATGGATGTAAAAGCTACTTTCTTAAATGGAGATCTAAAAGAGAATGTTTTTATGTCCCAGCCTGAATGATTTACTGTGAAAGGACATGAACATAAAATATGCAAACTGGTGAAGTCCTTGTATGGCCTCAAACAAGCATCGTGAGCCTGGTATGAAAAACTAACTAAGCGTCTTCTGAAAGTCAACTTAAAACATTATGATCTTGATGATGCAACTTTATTTGTCAAGAAAGTTGACAAAACAGTTGTATATCTTGTGATATATGTAGATGATATTTTGATGACAGGGAACAATGAAAGCTACATTGCATCCATAAAGAAGGAATTGGGGAAAAGTTTTGAAATGAATGATTTGGGCTATGTTCATTACTATCTTGGCATTGAAGTAACCCAACATCCGAAGTCCATATTTCTTTCTCAAAAGAAATACATTGGAGATCTGTTGAACAGGTTTGGCATGACAAAGTGCAATCCTCTTACTACTCCAATGGAACAAAACTTAAAGCTCACATCTATTGAAGGAAAAGAATTTTAGGATGCAACAAAGTATAGACAGCTTGTAGGAAGTCTAAACTACCTAACTACTACCAGAACAGACATTTCGTTTGTTGTTGGAATCCTCTCCAGGTTTATGCAAAAGCCTTGTGAGGGACATTGGTCTACTGCAAAAAGAGTTCTAAGGTACTTGAAGGGAACTCAAGACTTGGAATCAAGTATACACAGGTGGACGACTTCAGCTTGATTGGATACTCTGATTCAGACTTCGATGGAGACAAAGAAACTAGGGTATCTACTTCAAGATATGCTACGAGTCTTGGATCAGGAGCTATCTCCTAGAGATCATGCAAACAATCAGTTCCAGAAAATTCCACAACAGAAGCATAATACGTGGCAGCAGCTGAAGCAACAAAAGAAATTGTGTGGCTCAGGAAAATTCTTGAAGATTTGCAGGTAAAACAAGTACAATCAACTCCACTCATGATTAACAATACCTCTCTAATAAAGTTGGCCAAGAACCCAAAGTTCCATGATTGAACGAAGCACATCAATACTAAATATCATCTAATTCGACATCATGTTGAGGCCAAAACAATCCATCCCCATCATTGTTCCACAAATGAGCAAATTGTAGACATCTTCAACAAAGCGCTTGGAAGAGAAAAGCTTGAACGATTCAAAATAATGCTTGGACTCACCAAGACCCCTTCTGATTAAGGGGGGGAATGTTGACACCTAATCCTTGTGATTGGGTGAATATATGTAAATAGATAAGTAAGAAATATGAACAGTCATCGGGAGATGAACTGAACAGTCTCTCCCTCATTTATATAATGAAAACCTACTTGATGGAATAGAACACAAGAATCATTTTTGCCTTATGGAGTTACTGCCTGGCCTAACACATGTCTTTTTAAAATTTAAATATTTTTAACTCATATATTAATTCTTCTTATGATTAATAATACTAATAATTTAAAGATGTATGATGAAATAAGCGTTTTGATGTTAATTGCACATTTACTAACCATTTAAATTACATGGATGCACTAGTTGAATTAAAACTCTAAAAACCTTATTTTAAATAAAAAAATACATCATGGATCCATAAATCTAAATACAAATAAACCTTCATAGTAAGAATTTTAGAATTTTAAGTATAATTTATTAGATATTCTCTCATAATCTATCCAATGGAATATCCATAACATTTACACATCACAAAAATAAAAAGAAGAATAATAGAAGAGTTATGGAGAATCAAGTTAGTGAGAGTCTAATAGAAAGACTAAGGATTACTACTTTGACCAACAATAAAAACATGGTGGTAATAACATAAAACAATGAGATAAAAAACAACAAGGGACTTGAGAGGACAATAGAACAACTACTAATTGACAAGCTATTCAAAAGTTCAAAAAAATTGTGGAGACATTTTAGGAGGAATCAACACCAAATGTATAACCGATTAATGCTTCTATGGTGACAGTTTAGCAAGCAATGGTTCTAAGTGTAAACTAAGTTAAAGAGAAAAAGGTGTTGATACCAATTAGCCGTATACAATAGACAATTCAGCAATAAATGAAAAAGTCAACACATAACCTCCACAACAAAGGCAACACCATGCCCAACCCAACAAACTCAAACAACACAAAAATGTGGGGCTAGTTCAAAGAAAAATTCATACATAAAGAAGAAATGGGTCGAGAAGAAAACAAAATCAAGAATAGACATGGTTTTCCAAGATATGGAGGAGCCAACTTAGCCAACGAAATTTATATTTGATTACACGAATAGTTACAAATTAGGTCATATAATATAGAAATAGATCTATTGGAGTCAAGCCGGCACCTTGTACATCAACTTGTCGATATAAATGTGTGATTATAATAGGAGAAGGAAAGGATGTGGCATGAAAATAAAATATCTAAATTACATATATAACTTTGAAAGAGGAAATTATTGAATTTAGGCAAAGTAGAAAATCATTAGAATTAGTTGCACAACAGGAGATAACAATATCGACCATGTTAAATAATTGACCAACATATTTTACATCCACATGTAGTTGACTCAAAGTGTATTAGAGCCTAAAAAAGGATTTGAATGATAGCGAGAAACTCATTACCGACTTCAAATATTAGCAAAATCTATCAACACAAGTAGCTACAAAAAAGGAATTTAGGGATACATTGATTGAAGTAGAAAGGAGGTGTTTTTGAGAAGGAGAAAGAGTGCGGGTAGAAGAAAACACAGATCTCAACCACCTAAATAGAGTCATACAATAGAAACAAAATTTATAGGATCAGTGCAATCTCGACTTGTACATAGTAAATGAAGCTACATTGACACAAGAACTATAATATTTCGCACATATGACTTCAACAAGGGTGAAAATTTAGTACATAGTTGACAAGTTGACATATTTTGACTAACAGTTGCAACAACTTACTCCCGTCTCTCTCTCTCTCTCTCTCTCTCTCTCTCTCTCTATATATATATATATATATATATATATATATATATATATATATCTGTGTGTGTGTGTGTGTGTGTAAAATAATCACATTCTTATATGTATATTAATCATATAAAATAAATGCTTATGAACATCAAATCACTTATTTTATGATACGTCTTGCATTGCTAGGGTTTTGAAGATACTATGGTTTTGAATCGCTGCAACTTGCGTCGAAAACATATCTCCACACTTTCACCTATACTGAAATGCTCTGACGTCTCCTCCAAGTTGAGAGAGCTCATGATGGGGCCTCTTGGTGGAGGAGCATCTGCCCCCTCCTTCAAATTTGTCCTCTTTGGTGCACACCGTCCTCCCGTAGATCCTTCGTCCAGTTCTAGACACTAGGGAAAACCATCCAATTCACTAACCCTAGGTGCTCAATGATAGATGCGCATGTGAGGCTGCTACCTTCCAAAAGTAACCAAGAATCCCCGAGTGGTGATTCCCAACAATTTCCTTGAGAAATCTAGCCATTTTATGTAGGATCATGCAATAATTTGTAAATTCATGGGAATTTGGCCCAGAGAAGCAGATATCCTATGTTGGATCCAGATTAAATGGCAGCCAGAAGCCCCTTTCGATCTTCGCCTATGAGCCAAGGGTCTTTTCACAGTAATCTTTGAAGATCTAGATGATTGCAAGTGAATCCTAGATAATGGCCCTTATTTCATGAATAGTGTTGGTTTATTCATGAGACACTAGGAACCTTGCTATAACCCAGAAAAGGAACAATTCTTGGTTGTCCCGATCCGGTTTCAACTATACTCCCTTACAGAGGAATTTTGGGAGATGGATATCGTAGAATCCATCTACAACTCCATAGGAGACTTTGTCTAGGTCTCAGAGATCACAAGATATAAGCATTTTTCTTTGTATGCCCGAATCTGCATGTATATGAACATATCTCTGCCTCTCCTGAAATCAGTGGAATAGAATACCAGGATGATATCTGGTCCTAGCCGTTGGACTATGAGCATGCTTCCTCTAGGTAAAACTCCATCATCCCAAGCTCCAACAAACACTTCTCAAGCAGATCCTAGCCAGCCACTAGGGCCCTCTCAAGTGCACCCTAGCCACCCCTCTAGCAAATCTCAAGCGTACCTAGGTCGCCCTTCAAGGAAATGCTTTGCCTTCCTATAGTCGAGAAAACGTAAATCCCCAGAGGCCCAGTCCAACAAAAAAGAAATCCAACAAGTCCTCACCCATGTATGCCATGCTTTATAACATGATGTGAAGATGGATCAACTCAACTCTAGTGAAAGGGTGATGGCCTGTTATTTACGAAATTGGGATATATAACACCAGCTAAGTCGACTGAATTGCAGAATGATTGATCCAGTCATTACCTACCATGCCAAAGGTCAAATACATTGCTTGTTGGGTGATCCAGATACAGTGATAGATCTGGTCAGTATCCATAATACAATGTGGAGAACCGTTTCCTAATCCTTAGAGATTCCCTTTGGTCAATAATGTGTTATTGTTTCTTGCATTCAATCTTCGTTTCCTAATCCTTAGATATTACCTTTTTCATTAATGTGTTATTGTTTCTTGAATTCAAATTACAGATACCTGCGGACATGGTTGTAAATGCAACTTTAACAGCCATGGCAAGGCATGCAGGAAAGCCAGGCGTAAAGGTTTATCACGTTGCTTCTTCCGTGGCAAATCCATTAAGATTAGGAGAAATTGTTAATATACTATTTGAACATTTTAAATGCAATCCATACATTGATCACAACGACAAGCCAATAAGATTTCCGAAGGCAATGACCTTGATTCATACTATGGAGAACTATAGACTGGCTTTGGACACAACTTTTGATTCCCCTAGCAGTGTAAGTTGCAAAGCTATTCTGTATTTACCTACCAGCTTGTTAATATCATATTATTAGAATATTTCGAAATATTATATATTTAGAAAAATCAAAACTTACTTGTGTTCATGCAGATAAACTCATTATAAACCCAAGGTGTTCTTGCAGATAAATGGGTCATCATCAGAACATATCGTGCAGCAATTGAAACACATGGCCAAAATCCACGAGCCATACTTATTCTGTAAAGCAAGGTGAGTGAGCGAAGCTTTCATACCAAAAATTATTATTATAAACCGTCAATTTCTGCAGATATAAACAATTTTGTAAAATATTTGTGCAAATTCGATATCTCAAATTTTGAAAAGTTGTCACAGGAGCTCTCTCCCGAGGAACGGGAGAGTTTCGGATTTGATATTTGGAATATCGAGTGGAGAGATTACATTGCAAATATTCATATTCCTGGACTCAGGAAACATGTCTGGAAAGGACACGGTACAGGAAAACAAATTATAAATATCTAGTGTCGGTCGTAATTACTTATAATGTGTAGGGTTTGAGGTTCAGTCTCTTCGGTGATCATAGAAAGTGGAACAAACTCTGGAGAATACATTTGTTTTTGGTCGTTTTGAAGCAATTTGTTGACTACAAGGTGCAGTTACAGGGTATGCTAAAGTTGTGAAGGTGTGAAGTGTGATGTTTCAGCGATGCAAGAGAAATTTTTGTTGTGGTGCTTTTGTGTTAAATAGAGATGATATTCATATATGCAGCAATATGATATAAACACTTTTTGTTTGAGCAATGATCTGTGTTATGATTGACATATCTTTCTCAATATTCCTTTATTTATAGGCATAAAACACAAATTTTCCGATCGGTATTTCATTTTTAGTATATGGCATTTCATTTTTACTATATAATATTTAATTATTTTTTCATTAAATTAAATCAAATTTTGATAACAAATTTCTATTCTATAATATTTTGTATTTTTGAAATATTAAAATTTATTAAACTATTGTTAAAAATATTAAAATCTTTTTACTAAATGAAGACTAAGGTGATTTTAGAATATAATGTTTAGTATTGTATAATATAAATTATGATAAATCTTTTTAAATTTTCATAATTTTTTATTATCATCATCATAAATATTAGTATAATTATATAAATTAAATGGTCGTTAAATGCTCATAAACATTAAATCACTTATTTTAAGATACATTTCACATTATTAAGATTTAAAAAATCATAAAAGTTGATTAAATTCTTATTGTTATAATAATAAAATGAAATTTTGGAAAATTATTATAAAATAGTTAATATATAACTTAATCACACCTAATTAAAAAAAAAATCAACCATGGATATTCACCCCGATTTTCCCATAGAGATTGTTCACCTTCACGAAATATTTTAGAATATTATTAGTAGTAATTACAAATGGAAGATTGAATTTATCTCAAAAGTAGTTATTCCCTTCATGCCTTTTTAATTAAATTGATTAGTTAAAATTAAAAGATATTAACAAGTGCCATAACATGTGCCAAATGAAATGAGTTATGGTTTTATGGGCATGTGGAATTGATAAGTCATGGTATTGTAACAAAACCTATTTATAAATTAAAAATATCCATGGTAAAATGAGGGTGAAACTCCAATTTTGTTACATTTTGTTGACACCTAATCCTTGTGATTGGGTGAATATATGTAAATAGATAAATAAGAAATATGAACAGTGATTGGGAGATGAAGTGCATAGTCCCTGCCTCATGTATATAATGAAAACCTACCTGATGGAATAGAACACAAGAATCATTTTTGCCTTATGGAGTTACTGCTGGCTTGATATGGTATAGAGCCAACTCCTTCTTTTCTTAGCTCTTATGTCCCTTGAAACTCCCTAGTCTACTCACCATATAGAAGCGTTGCTCCTCTATATAATTAGTTGTCCATATAATTCAAGGCCTGACACTGCCTACGCTCTCTGGCTCTCTCGACTGTCCATAAACATTTTCTGCCATACTTATTCCAGTGAAAGCTATTGCCTCCGCCATTATCGTAATCCCATACAGTCCGTTTGAGGAATCATTCCAATCTGTATGTTTGTGTCCCTATTCTTTTGATTGGTCAGTCCTTGGTCTTTGAGACACTAATATGCAAATTAAATAGATCTTTCCGTGAGGTGATTCTTATTGATACCAGTCATTAGCTTCCAGTCATAAGCGTATATGCTCCGGTATATTTTAACACTGGCCAACTAACCAAGCTCAGAAGCTGATTCACATCGACCATTTCTGTGGTCGGAATCTGGTTTGAATCCCATTCGAACCGTAATCCCCATAGCGGAAATGCCACTGTTTTCAGGAATTCGACATGTGCTTGGAGGGACGTCGGCTGTTGGTCTCCTAATCTCGAAGGGTTCGTTGTTTGTTGCGAGGTCTTCACCCATTGGCCTGAAGAATGCTATTGCTTTGAACTTTTTCACATAAAGTTGGCCTGATGTGCCATATTATCACCAATTCAAATAAACGTGTTCCTTGTGAGTTCACGATATTTAAACTGTTTTCAAGTGCTCCTCCTTATTCTTTTTCTTCTCTGCATCAACGTATGGTATATTTTTCAGAACTGCATATGATATTGATATCAGATTTCATTTTGTCATATATATATATATATATATATATATATATATATATATATATATATATATTTATGATGGTTGGCATATAAGGGGGCCGACATCAAAGGAGATGAATCCGACTTGAATCTTGGGTGATAGGTGGAGCTGAGTGCTACTTCTAGTGTGGATATGTCATGTATTGTATTGAAGTTTTATAGTATATACGTTGAGATTAGATTGGTGAAGACCAAATTCAGATAGCTTTGTTGCCTTTTCATGTAAAACAATTCAAGAACGTTGCAGAAAAATGATGAGGATGAAATTTGAAATTTTTTTGAGAATGCATAGCTAATCTATGTTTTATATTTTCATTAAAGACAAAGACTGTACATGGAGAAATGCCCTTTTGAATTGTAAAAAAAAAATTACCACCAGAAGTACAATTTTACTGTATATTGGCAGAAGTATTTTTCTATCAAAAGAAGTTTTTTTTACAAAATGCATTCAATCATATCCATGGTGGGAATACTTCTCACTGGCAAGGAGAACTATCCTGAATGGTCTCGGATGATAAAACACACCCTCATTTTCAATGAATTTTGGAAAGGAGTGTGTGTCAGAGACAGAGAAAATGAACTAGTACAGCCTACCTGAGACAAAGAGCTCGTCATTTGGAAAAAAAAGAACAACAAAGCTTATGCATTAATCGCAACATCTGTAAATGAAGAGATGAGTCGCCATATTTCGTCATATTCAGCTGCCTTTAAAGCCTTACAAAAGTTGAAAGAACTCTATGACTCACATTTTGCACTTGAAGTTGTTCAACTCATGATTAAACTCTTCACTCTTGAACTGCAAAATAATGATCCTCTTACTCTTGCATCTAAAGTAAAGTCTATAATGCATGATATGAAATCCACTAAGGTTTAATTGGATATTCCTCTTATCGCTTTTCTCAAGGCACTTTATCCTACTTCAATTATCTTAATTCATTGCAAGCAAATGGAAATATCAAAGATATAACCTTTGACTCTCTTGTGAAAAAGTTTGCTGAAAGAGAGAAAGCTTTTGGAAAGAAGACAACCCTTGAATATTCTGTAGAGGCTGTGTGCCTTGCTCATAAAGAAAATCATCCTGCTCAAGATTCTACAAGAGGAAGAGGTGGTCAAAGAGGAAGAGGAAGATATTTCAGAGGCAGGGGTGCAGACATTCTCAAGGAGAAAAGGCAGATTTGCACTACATACGCTGTAAAAGAAATGGATCACATGATGCCTCTACATGCAAGCTACCATGGGACAAAATTGAGCAGAAAAAAAACCAACAGAAAGGTAAAGCTGATGATACAGACAAAGGTAAAGCACCTGAATCCGCTCACTATGTTGTGGCACAATGTAACATTGGAGTAAATGAAGATTTATTTAATGCTTCACTTGCTTCTTGGAAAAATGATTGGTTGCTTGATTTAGGAGCAACCTGCCACATGACTTATAGAAAATATTTTTTTGAAGATTTCACTGACAATGTTGAGGGAGTAGTATACTTTGCAGACCAATCAAAAATCAAGCCATCAGAGCTTGGCACAATCAGGCTTAAACTGCATGGTCTTCCAGACTTTCTTCTGCATCATGTTCTATATCTCCCACAGCTCAAGAGAAACTTGTTGTCCTTGGTCGACATTTGCCAGCAAGGTCACTCCATTCATATGTTTGATGGCAAGCTTGAGGTAAGAAAAGCATCTGACCACTCACTTGTCAGGAGGGGAATAGAGGAAGAAAGGCTTCTCAAGCTGCAAGGAACCTCTGCTCGTACACAACATTTCTCATACAATTCTCATCATGAAGAAGGTACACTTCCATCAAGTTTATTATGGCATGCTATATTTGGACATTTGAACTATGACAGTCTCCGCTTATTGAAGAAAAATGGTGTTGCTGGTTTGCCTACAATTCCTAGGAAACTTAAGAAATGTGATGCTTGCATTCTAGGAAAGCATAAAAAACAGTCTTTTCATGATTCACATTGAAGAGCACATAGAAAACTTGAACTCATTCATTCAGATTTATGTGGTCCAATGCCTGTTCCTTCTGCAAATGGAAATAAATATATCATGACATTTATTGATGACTACAGCAGAATGTGTTGGGTTTATTTATTGAAGAACAAATCTAATGCTTTTCAAACATTCAAGAATTTTCATAAATTTATTGAAAATGATGCACAATCTCATATTGGGTCTATTCGCACTGATAATGGAAAAGAATACACATCAAATGAATTTGAAAACTATCTTCGCCAACATGGGATCAAACATCAAACAATTGTGCCTTATAATCCCCAACAGAATGGTGTAGCTGAAAGAATGAATAGGACAATCTTAAATATGGTACGATCCATGCTCTTCTTCAAAAATCTAAAGATAATGTTTTGGGATGATGTTGTTCTATGTGCTGCATATATAAAGAATAGATGTCCATCTAATGCTATAAGAAACAAGACTCCATATGAAATGTGGTATGGACATGTTCTATCGGTAAAGCATCTCAGGGTCTTTGGTTCCACCTATTATGCATTGATACCAAAGGTACATAAAAACAAACTTGGTGCTAGAAGTCGTAAGTGTATATTTCTGGGGTATTCAAACAACTCCAAATCATACCTCCTCTATGATGAAGTAAATAAGAAGTTTGTTGTATCTAGAGATGTAATTTTTCTTGAATCATCCAAAACTGACAATGTTGTTGAGTGGCAACTTGATCACTTGGATAGATTCGCAAAAGAAAAATCATTTCAAGAATTTGATAATCAGATTCCACATCTTGAAGGGGCGATTCCTATACTTGATCAACATGTGGAATTTTCTTCTGAATAACACTCTCCCCCGCATGAAACTCCAACAACGAATGATGCTTTAAGTGATGTGATTGATAGAATTGGGAGACTCAATCTTGATTCAGTCCCAACTCAATCAACGAAGCAGCCTGTACCATCTGAAAAAGGTCCCCCAAAGTGGCTGACAAAGACACTTGAAAGTGTTCATCCTAATGAGGTTGGAAAGACAGGAACTATAAATTCAAACCAGCAAAATGGAGGTGATGTGGATGACTCTAATTCACCTGTTGATATGGATGTTTCTTATGATTGTGAATTGAACTTGTCTACAAATTTTGAACCAACTTCCTTCAAAAAAGTTGCTTCTCATGACGAATGGAAAGAAGCAATGCAAAAGGAGTATGATGCCCTCATAAAGAATGGCACTTGGAAGCTGGTTGATCTTCCATTAAGAACCAAACCAATTGTCTGCAAGTGGGTCTACAAGAACAAGTATAAAGCTGATGGCTCACTTGACAAGCACAAAGCTAGGCTTGTGGCAAAAGGTTTTGCACAGAAGGAAGGAGTTGATTATGAGGAGACTTTTTCCCCCACAGCAAAATGGGCTACCATCCAGACACTCTTTACACTAGCAGCTCAGAATGGTTGGAAAGTCCACCAAATGGATGTAAAAGCTACTTTCTTAAATGGAGATCTAAAAGAGAATGTTTTTATGTCCCAGCCTGAATGATTTACTATGAAAGGACATGAACATAAAATATGCAAACTGGTGAAGTCCTTGTATGGCCTCAAACAAGCATCGCAAGCCTGGTATGAAAAACTAACTAAGCATCTTTTGAAAGTCAACTTCAAACATTATGATCTTGATGATGCAACTTTATTTGTAAAGAAAGTTGACAAAACAGTTGTATATCTTGTGATATATGTAGATGATATTTTAATGACAGGGAACAATGAAAGCTACATTGCATCCATAAAGAAGTAATTGGGGAAAAGTTTTGAAATGAATGATTTGGGCTATGTTCATTACTATCTTGGCATTGAAGTAACCCAACATCCGAAGTCCATATTTCTTTCTCAAAAGAAATACATTGGAGATCTGTTGAACAGTTTGGCATGACAAAGTGCAATCCTCTTACTACTCCAATGGAACAAAACTTAAAGCTCACATCTATTGAAGGAAAATAATTTTAGGATGCAACAAAGTATAGAAAGATTGTAGGAAGTCTCAACTACCTAACTACTACCAGACCAGACATTTCATTTGTTGTTGGAATCCTCTCCAGGTTTATGTAAAAGCCTTGTGAGGGACATTGGTCTGCTGCAAAAAGAGTTCTAAGGTACTTGAAGGGAACTCAAGACTTGGAATCAAGTATACATAGGTGGACGACTTCAGCTTGATTGGATACTCTAATTCAGACTTCGATGGAGACAAAGAAACTGGGGTATCTACTTCAAGATATGCTGCGAGTCTTGGATCAGGATCTATCTCCTAGAGATCACGCAAACAATCAGTTCCAGAAAATTTCACAACAGAAGCATAATACTTGGCAGCAGCTGAAGCAACAAAAGAAATTGTGTGGCTTAGGAAAATTCTTGAAGATTTGCAGGTAAAACAAGTACAATCAACTCTCCTCATGATTGACCATACCTCTGCAATAAAGTTGGCCAAGAACCCAAAGTTCCATGATTGAACGAAGCACATCAATACTAAATATCATCTGATTCGGCATCATGTTGAGGCCAAAACAATCCATCTCCATCATTGTTCCACAAATGAGCAAATTGTAGACATCTTCAACAAAGCGCTTGGAAGAGAAAAGCTTGAACGATTCAAAATAATGCTTGGACTCACCAAGATCCCTTCCGATTAAGGGGGGGAATGTTGACACCTAATCCTTGTGATTGGGTGAATATATGTAAATAGATAAGTAAGAAATATGAATAGTAATCGGGAGATGAACTGAACAGTCTCTCCCTTATTTATATAATGAAAACCTACTTGATGGAATAGAACACAATAATCATTTTTGCCTTATGGAGTTACTGCCTGGCCTGACACATGTCTTTTTAAAATTTAAATATTTTTAACTCATAGATTAATTCTTCTTATGATTAATAATACTAATAATTTAAAGATGTATGATGAAATAAGCGTTTTGATGTTAATTGCACATTTACTAACCATTTAAATTACATGGATGCACTAGTTGAATTAAAACTCTAAAAACCTTATTTTAAATAATAAAAAAACTTCATGGATCCATAAATCTAAAGACAAATAAACCTTCATAGTAAGAATTTTAGAATTTTAAGTATAATTTATTAGATATTCTCTCATAATCTATCCAATGGAATATCCATAACATTTACACATCACAAAAATAAAAAGAAGAATAATAGAAGAGTTATGGAGAATCAAGTTAGTGAGAGTCTAATAGAAAGACTAAGGATTACTACTTTGACCAACAATAAAAACATGGTGGTAATAACATAAAACAATGAGATAAAAAACAACAAGGGACTTGAGAGGACAATAGAACAACTACTAATTGACAAGCTATTCAAAAGTTCAAAAAAATTGTGGAGACATTTTAGGAGGAATCAACACCAAATGTATAACCGATTAATGCTTCTATGGTGACAGTTTAGCAAGCAATGGTTCTAAGTGTAAACTAAGTTAAAGAGAAAAAGGTGTTGATACCAATTAGCCCTATACAATAGACAATTCAACAATAAATGAAAAAATCAACACATAACCTCCACAACAAAGGCAACACCATGCCCAACCCAACAAACTCAAACAACACAAAAATGTGGGGCTAGTTCAAAGAAAAATTCATACATAAAGAAGAAATGGGTCGAGAAGAAAACAAAATCAAGAATAGACATGGTTTTCCAAGATATGGAGGAGCCAACTTAGCCAACGAAATCTATATTTGATTACACGAATAGTTACAAATTAGGTCATATAATATAGAAATAGATCTATTGGACACAAGCCGACACCTTGTACATCAGCTTGTCGATATAAATGTGTGATTATAATAGGAGAAGGAAAGGATGTGGCATGAAAATAAAATATCTAAATTACATATATAACTTTGAAAGAGGAAATTATTGGATTTAGGCAAAGTAGAAAATCATTAGAATTAGTTGCACAACAGGTGATAACAATATCAACCATGTTAAATAATTGACCAACATATTTTACATCCACATGTAGTTGACTCAAAGTGTATTAGAGCCTAAAAAAGGATTTGAATGATAGCGAGAAACTCATTATCGACTTCAAATATTAGCAAAATCTATCAACACAAGTAGCTACAAAAAAGGAATTTAGGGATACATTGATTGAAGAAGAAAGGAGGTGTTTTTGAGAAGGAGAAAGAGTGCGGGTAGAAGAAAACACAGATCTCAACCACCTAAATAGAGTCATACAATAGAAACAAAATTTATAGGATCAATGCAATCTCGACTTGTACATAGTAAATGAAGCTACATTGACACAAGAACTATAATATTTCGCACATATGACTTCAACAAGGGTGCAAATTTAGTACATAGTTGACAAGTTGACATATTTTGACTAGTAGTTGCAACAAGTTACTCCCATCTCTCTCTCTCTCTCTCTCTCTCTCTCTCTTTATATATATATATATATATGTGTGTGTGTAAAATAATCACATTATTATATGTATATTAATCATATAAAGTAAATGCTTATGAACATCAAATCACTTATTTTATGATACATCTTGCATTGCTAGGGTTCTGAAGATACTATGGTTTTGAATCGCTGCAACTTGCGTCAGAAACATATCTCCACACTTTCACCTCTACTGAAATGCTCTGACGTCTCCTCCAAGTTGAGCGAGCTCATGATGGGGCCTCTTGGTGGCGGAGCATCTGCCCCCTCCTTCAAATTTGTCCTCTTTGGTGCACACCGTCCTCCCGTAGATCCTTCGTCCAGTTCTGGCCAACACTAGGGAAAACCATCCAATTCACTGACCCTAGGTGCTCAATGATAGATGCGCATGTGAGGCTGCTACCTTCCAAAAGTAACCAAGAATCCCCGAGTGGTGATTCCCAACAATTGCCTTGAGAAATCTATCCATTTTATGTAGGATCATGCAATAATTTTTAAATTCATGGGAATTTGGCCCAGAGAAGAAGATATCCTATGTTGGATCTAGATTAAATGGCAGCCAGAAGCCCCTTTCGATCTTCGCCTATGAACCAAGGGCTTTTTCACAGTAATCTTTGAAGATCTAGATGACCGCAAGCGAATTGTAGATAATGGCCCTTATTTCATGAATAGTGTTGGTTTATTCATGAGACGCTAGGAACCTTGCTATAAGCCAAAAAAGGAACAATTCTTGGTTGTCCCCATCCGGTTTCAACTATACTCCCTTACAGAGGAATTTTGGGAGATGGATATCGTAGAATCCATCTACAACTCCATAGGAGACTTTGTCTAGGTCTCAGAGATCACAAGATATAAGCATTTTTCTTTGTATGCCCAAATCTGCATGTATATGAACATATCTCTACCTCTCCTGAAATCAGTGGAATAGAATACCAGGATGATATCTAGTCCCAGCCGTTGGACTATGAGCATGCTTCCTCTAGGTAAAACTCCATCATCCCAAGATCCAACAAGCACTTCTCAAGCAGATCCTAGCCAGCCACTAGGGCCCTCTCAAGTGCACCCTAGCCACCCCTCTAGCAAATCTCAAGCAGACCTAAGTCGCCCTTCAAGGAAATGCTTTGCCTTCCTATAGTCGAGAAAATGTAAAGCCCTAGAGGCCCAGTCCAACAAAAAAGAAATCCAACATG
Source organism: Pinus tabuliformis (assembly GCA_031772625.1). Lineage (NCBI taxonomy): Eukaryota > Viridiplantae > Streptophyta > Pinopsida > Pinales > Pinaceae > Pinus > Pinus tabuliformis. The sequence continues at coordinate 252,359,742 of CM062812.1, read as the reverse complement.
TCCTCACCCATGTATGCCATGCTTTATAACATGATGTGAAGATGGATCAACTCAACTCTAATGAAAGGGTGATGGCCTGTTATTTACGAAATTGGGATATATAACACCAGCTAAGTCAACTGAATTGCAAAATGATTGATCCAGCCATTACCTACCATGCCAAAGGTCAAATACATTGCTTGTTGGGTGATCCAGATACAGTGATAGATCTGGTCAGTATCCATAATACAATGTGGAGAACCGTTTCCTAATCCTTAGAGATTCCCTTTGGTCAATAGTGTGTTATTGTTTCTTGCATTCAATCTCCGTTTCCTAATCCTTAGATATTACCTTTTTCATTAATGTGTTATTTTTTCTTGAATTCAAATTACAGATACCCGCGGACATGGTTGTAAATGCAACTTTAACAGCCATGGCAAGGCATGCAGGAAAGCTAGGCGTAAAGGTTTATCACATCGCTTCTTCCATGGAAAATCCATTAAGATTAGGAGAAATTGTTAATATACTATTTGAACATTTTAAATGCAATCCATACATTGATCACAACGGCAAGCCAATAAGATTTTTGAAGGCAATGGCCTTGATTCATACTATGGAGAACTATAGGCTGGCTTTGGACACAACTTTTGATTCCCCTAGCAGTGTAAGTTGCAAATCTATTCTGTATTTACCTACCAGCTTGTTAATAGCATATTATTAGAATATTCGGAATATTATATATTTAGAAAAATCAAAACTTACTTGTGTTCATGCAGATAAACTCATTATAAACCCAAGGTGTTCTTGCAGATAAATGGGTCATCATCAGAACATATTGTGCAGCAATTGAAACACATGGCCAAAATCCACGAGCCATACTTATTCTGTAAAGCAAGGTGAGCGAGCGAAGATTTCATGCCGAAAATTATTATTATAAACCATCAATTTCCGCGGATACATAGATAAACAATTTTGTAAAATATTTGTGCAGATTTGATATCTCAAATGCTGAAAAGTTGTCGCAGGAGCTCTCTCCCGAGGAACGGGAGAGTTTCGGATTTGATATTCGGAATATCGAGTGGAGAGATTACATTGGAAATATTCATGTTTCTGGACTCAGGCAACATGTCTGGAAAGGACGCAGTACAGGAAAACAAATTAAATATCCAGTGTCGGTCGTAATTACTTATAGTGTGTAGGGTTTGAGGTTCAGTCTCTTCGATGATCATAGAAAGTGGAACAAACTGTGGAGAATACATTTGTTTTTGGTCGTTTTGAAGCAATTTGTTGACTACAAGGTGCAGTTACAGGGTATGCTGAAGGTGTGAAGGTGTGAAGTTTCAGTGATGCAAGAGAAATTTTTGTTGTGGTGCTTGAGTGTTAAATAGAGATAATATTCATATATGCAGCAATATGATATAAACACTTTTTTGTTTGAGCAATGATCTATGTTATGATGGATGTATCTTTCTCAATATTCCTTTATTTATAGGGATAAAACACACAAATTTTCCAATCGGTATTTCATTTTTATTATATGGCCTTTCATTTTTACTATATAATATTTAATTATTTTTTTCTTAAATTAAAATCAAAATTTGATAACAAAATTTCTATTCTATAATATTTTGTATTTTTGAAATACTAAAATTTATTAAACTATTGTTAAAAATATTAAAATATTTTTATTAAATTAAGACTAAGGTGATTTTAGAATATAATGTTTAGTATTGTATAATATAAATTATGATAAATCTTTTTAAATTTTGATAATTTTTTATTATCATCATCATAAATATTAGTATAATTATATAAATTAAATGGCCACTAAATGCTCATAAATATTAAATCACTTATTTTAAGATACATTTCACATTATCAAGATTTAAAAAATCATAAAAAATAATTAAATTCTTATTATTATTATAATAAAATGAAATTTTGGAAAATTATTATAAAATAATTAATATATAACTTAATCATACATACATAAAAAAAATAACCATAGATATTCACTCGGACTTTCCCATAGAGATTGTTCACCTCCACAGAATATTTTAGAATATTATTAGTAGTAATTATAAACGGAAATTGAAATTTATCTCAAAATTAGTTATTCCCTTTATGTCTCTTTAATTAAATTGATTAATTAAAAAAAACATATTAGCAAGTGCCATAACATGTGCCATATGAAATGAGTTATGGTTTTATGAGCATGTGGAATTGATAAGTCATGGTATTGTAACAAAGCCTATTTATAAATTAAAATTCTCCATGTTAAAAAGGGTGAAACTTGGATTTTGTTACATGTCTTTTTAAAATGTAAATATTTTTAACTAATATATTAATTCTTCTTATGATTAATAATACTAATAATTTAAAGATGTATGATGAAATAAGGGTTTTGATGTTAATTGTGCATTTACTAACCATTTAAATTACATGGATGCACTAGTTGAATTAAAATTCTAAAAACATTATTTTAAATAAACAATACTTCATGGATCCATAAATCTAAAGAGAAATAAACCTTCATAGTATATATTTTAGAATTTTAAGTATAATTTATTAGATGCGCTCTCATAATCTATCCAATGGAATATCCATAACATTTATAGATCACAAAAATAAAGAAAAAGAATAATAGAGGAGTTATGGAGAATCAAGTTAGTGAGATTCTAACAAAAAGACTAAGGATTACTACTTTGACCAACCATAAAAACATGGTGGTAATAACATACAACAATGAGATAAGAAACAACAACAAGGGACTTGAGAGGACAATAGAAAAAGTACTAATTGACAAGCTATTCAAAAGTTCAAAAAAGTTGTGCAGACATTTTAGGAGGAATATGTTGAGATTGCAACAAGATGATGGAGCTTAGTGAAAAGAGTCGCCTTCACTAAGTGGGCCCGCAGGCAAATTATGGCGCAAGTTCTATTTTTTATCCCAGCGGGGATGATCACAATATGAGTGATCACAGTGTGGATGACCAAAGTGTGGATGACCACAATGTGGGTGATCACAGTTTGGGTGATCACAGTATGAGTGATCAAAGTCTATTTTTAGACTGGCTGTCAAAAATAGAAAAGTCAAATATTATTGTCTCATAATAATATTTGGACTATAAACTTGATCTTATTCTCTTGGAGCACTTCAGGATGAGCTATGGATGTGGTACATGCAGATCCCAGAAGGAAATACGTGGTTACCTATGGGATGACTAATATTTACATGCAGGACTTCAGTTAGAACTCAAGTGAGTTGAGTTTAGTTGACTGGAGGTGTAGTTGATGGAGTTGTGTTCAGTTTAGCTTTATTAAACTGGTTGTATTTAGTCTAACTGGCAAATAGACTAGAGATGAGTTGGGTGAATTAGTTATTAATTAATTCACAAGTTATTAACTCATAATGAAACTATAGAATACATCAGTTAACTTAGCTGCATGTCAGTGCATGTTTAGTTCAGCAGGGACAGGTGTTAGAGGATCAGATTGCTATCAGTTGTGACTATAGTTGTGCATGATGATTTGCACAATCAGAGGGATTGAGTATGCCAGTGAATTGGCCAATACTAAGAATTTTAGCCTGTGCTCATGTCCAACACAGTGTGAGTGATTCTTTGTAGGTGAAATACGAGTTTGGTAAGCCATTCTCATCAATTCTTGAGCAAGTATTGAGTTGGAGAGGCAGGCAAGCAGTGGAATAGATTTGGAGATCAGATCTGAGCTGTATTGTGTGTAACAGGTGGAGCTGGTACTGGATTGCTTGTGATAAGCATTGTACTTTGTAATGTTACGTGTTCTCAATCATTAATATACAGATAGTGTGGGGTTTTTAGTGAGATGCTTTCCCCGGGTTACATACTGTGTTAATGTGTGAATGCTCTTGATGTTTTATTGTTATTGATGCTGCTATATTGATGATCAACATAGAGGAGCTTATGTATTGTGTATGTATTCCGCAATAGTACATGATCAGGATAATCTCTATTGAATATGTGTTAAATTATTCAAAATTTCTATATGGTATCAGAGCTAGATGATTTGTAGAAAAAGTTTCTACATGGTATCGGAGCCGTTGATCATTAGATCTACTATTCAGGAAGTGTTTACATTTTATTTCTTCAGGCGGAGTCTGTAATCGGGCTAGGTAGCCTCTGGATTCATCCTTCCTTTGGAAGGTGAGATATCCAGTGAATGCCCATACAATCAATCTCTGTACAAGAAATATTGTGTTCTCACGAATCTTAGATCCGAGGCGGTTGAGTTTGGAGCTGGTGGAAATCGAATTTGCAGCAGTGTTGTTGAAATGTCTTTCAACGGATTGTAAATGTTATTCCAAAGCAAGAGTGACCTGGCGCTCAAGGATAAACTCAGAAACAATAAAGGTGAGAATGGATCTTCATCAAAGGTATCTGATGAAGAGAATCGTGCTTTAGCTGCCAAAGAAAAGAAAGGGAAGAGAAAGAAAGCTTCTCAATCTGGTGCGAAAGGCAAGAAGCAGGATATGTCCAAGGTGAAGTGTTTTCACTGTAACCGACACGGACACTATGCCACTAATTGTCCGCAGAAGAAGAAGAACAAGCAAGCTGCTGGATCTTCAGTAGGTGAGGCTCTAGCCTCACAATTTGAGCTTGATTTTTCATTGATCGCATGCTTGGTTTCAAGTGTGATGGGATCAGTGTGGTTCTTGGACAGTGGTGCGTCTTTTCACATGACGGGAGATAGAGATTTGTCCTCTGATTTGGAGGAAAAAGATCTTGGAGTGCACATCGAGATGGGTGATGATGGTAGATACAGTGCGACCGGTATCGGTACCATTTCCTTTGAGAGGGAGTCTGGTAAACCCTTCGTATTGAAGGAAGTCATGCATGTTCCAAGATTGAAGAAGAATCTTATCTTAATGGTGATGTTAGAAGACAAGGGGTATGATGTTGTTTTCAACGAGGGAAAGTCTTTCCTGTGTAGCAAGACAACTGGTGAGACCCGGAAGATAGGGGTTCGAGTGAGGAACCTTTATCAGTTGCATGTAGATGGATGCGCAGCAATGGCGGGCAAGGCAGAAGGATTGGTGAGCTGGGATGATGGCGAGTTGTGGCACAGGAGATTGGGTCACCTTCACCACGAAGCCTTGAAGATACTGCAGCAGATCACTACAGGGCTTCCTAAAGGCACACTTGCGCAGTCAGATTAGTGCAAGGGGTGTACTTTGGGGAAGTTTGTGAAAGCCACATTTCACGAGAAGGATAGTCATGCCACAACGATCCTTGAGAGAATTCACACAGACATGTGTGGACCTTTCTCAGTTGCTTCGATAGCAAAACACAGGTATTATGTGATTTTTGTTGATGATTTCTCTCGTAAGTCCTGGATCTTCTTCATGCAGAAGAAGAGCGAGACATATTCAAAGTTCTGTGAATTCAAAGCATTGGTCGAGAAGGAGTCGGGGAAGAAGGTGAAGGCTCTTAGGAGCGATAATGGTGGTAAATACATCTCGGACGAGTTCAAGGATTTCTGCAAGGCAGAAGGGATTCGTAGAGAGCTCATAGCTCCCCATAACCCACAGAAGAACGGGGTAGCTGAGCGGAAGAACAGAACGATTGTGGGTGCTGCATGGGCAATGTTGCATGATCAGGGCCTACCCCTTCACTTGTGGGTGGAAGTATGCAATACAGCAGTTTATGTACAGAACCATTGTCCTCATAGGATACTTGGCATGAGTACACCCGAGGAGACTTATTCTGGTAAGAAGCCTGATCTTTCTCATTTGAGGATTTTTGGTGCTAACGTTTACATGCATGTGACGAAGGATGCCAGGAAGAAGTTGGAGCCGACCGTAGAGGTTGGGATATTTGTGGGGTACACTGATACGCCCCACAACTATCGTGTGTATTTGTCAGACAGTGGTAAAACTGTTGTGCGACGGGATATAAAATTTCAAGAGGAGAAAGCCATGAAGTGTTCGCTTGAGAGGGAGCTACACTTGCATGCAGATGAGGAGCTATTAGTTCCTATGGATGAGCTTCAGGACGTGGATCAGCCACAGGATGAGGTTCATGGAGTGGAAGAGACCACTCATGCAGCGCCAACCATTAGAGGGCGAAAGCGCTTGACAGAAGCTGAGCGACTGGCTCAAGATGCAGAGAAAGTTGTAGGACTACCTACAGCCCAACGCAGGCAGAGACAGTCACCTGATCGGTACACTAGATACATGGCTCTGATGAGCAAGTGTGTTGTGACTGAGCCATCATCTTTCGAGGAAGCTATGGAGGATCCGGCATGGGTAGACGCCATGGTAGAAGAGTATGATTCTATTGTCAGAAATAGTGCATGGGAGATTGTTCCTAGACCAGAAGGGAAATCAGTGGTGGGTTCGAGATGTATCTACAAAGTTAAGCAGGCAGCTAACGGGAGTGTAGAGAAGTACAAGGCAAGATTTGTTGCCTGAGGCTTTTCACAGATAGAGGGGATCTATTATGAGGAGACCTTTGCACCTGTCGCAAGGTATTCTTCCATACGGACGCTTCTTGCTCTCTCAGCGCAGATGGGATGGCACATTCATCAGATGGATGTGAAGACTGCGTTCCTCAATGGAGTCATTGAGGAGGAGGTGTACATTGAGCAACCCGAAGGCTTTGAGGTCATCAGCAGCGAGTCGCATGTGTGCAGGCTCAAGAGAGAGTTGTATGGGTTGAAGCAAGCACCACGTGTTTAGTACACACGGATAGACAACTATTTCACAGGACTTGGATTCTCCAAGAGTGAGGCGGATCCTAACCTATACCAGATTATGGTGGAGGGTAAGTTGCTTATCATTGTACTGTATGTTGATGATTTGATTCTAACGGGTGATGAGTTGTTGATACTGTCATGCAAGAAGGATCTTGCTACAGAGTAAGGATTTGGGCCTCCTTCACTATTTCCTAGGATTGGAAATATGGCAGAGCAGTGGTGGATTGCTTGTTTCTCAGGGCAAGTATGCTCGGGAGATACTGGAGAAGTTCAATGTGCATGGCTGCAAGCCTGTTGATACTCCTCTTCCTGTAGGTTGGAGGAAGGAGGATGCCACTTCGGGAGAAGAAGTGGATGCCACTGTTTATCGACAGTTGGTGGGGTCGCTGATGTATTTGGTCAATACACGACCTGATATATGCTATGCAGTTAACCAGCTTTCACAAGCTATGGTTAAGCCTACCAAGCTCTTCTGGAAGGCGGGCAAGCATGTATTGCGCTACTTTAGAGGCACATCAGGATATGGATATTGGTATAGACAGGAGGATGCAAATTGGGCAGGGAGCTCAACAGACGACATCAGGTACCATCATATCAGAGATTGTGTGCAGCGGAGGATCATGTTGCTTTTATACATTCCAACGGAGGATCAGGATGCTGATATTCTGACGAAGGCTCTCACCAGGAGCAAATTCGAGTACCACTGAGGCAGGATAGGGGTTGCTGATAATCCATATCTTGTCGAGCGGGAGTGTTGAGATTGCAACAAAATGATGGAGCTTAGTGAAAAGAGTCGCCTTTACTAAGTGGGCCCACAGGCAAATTATGGCGCAAGTTCTATTTTTGATCCCAGCAGGGATGATCACAGTATGAGTGATCACAGTGTGAATGACCACAGTGTGGATGACCACAGTGTGGGTGATCATAGTATGAGTGATCAAAGTCTATTTTTAGACTGGCTGTCAAAAATAGAAAAGTCAAATATTATTGTCTCATAATAATATTTGGACTATAAACTTGATCTTATTCTCTTGGAGCACTTCAGGATGAGCTACGGATGTGGTACATGTAGATCCTAGAAGGAAATACGTGGTTACCTATGGGATGACTAATATTTTCATGCAGGACTTCAGTTAGAACTCAAGTGATTTGAGTTTAGTGGACTGGAGGTGAAGTTGATGGAGTTGTGTTCAGTTTAGCTTTGTTAAACTGGTTGTATTTAGTCTAACTGGCAAATAGACTAGAGATGAGTTGGGTGAATTAGTTATTAATTAATTCACAAGTTATTAACTCATAATGCAACTATAGAATACATCAGTTAACTTAGTTGCATGTCAGTGCATGTTTAGTTCAGCAGGGACAGGTGTTAGAGGATCAGAATGCTATTTGTTGTGACTATAGCTGTGCATGATGATTTGCACAATCAGAGGGATTGAGTATGCCAATGAATTGGCCAATACCAAGAATTGTAGCCTGTGCTCACGTCCAACATAGTGTGAGTGATTATTTGCAGGTGAAATACGAGTTTGGTAAACCATTCTCATTAATTCTTGAGCAGGTATTGAGCTGGAGAGGCAGGCAAGTAGTGGAATAGATTTGGAGATCAGATCTGAGTTGTATTGTGTGTAAGAGTTGGAGATGGTACTAGATTTCTTGTGATAAGAATTGTACTTTGTAATGTTACATGTTCTCAATCATTAATATACAGATAGTGTGGGGTTTTTAGTGAGATGCTTTCCCCGGGTTAGATACTGTGTTAATGTGTGAATGCTCTTGATGTTTTACTGTTATTGATGCTGCTATATTGATGATCAACGTAGAGGAGCTTATGTATTGTGTATGTATTCCGCAATAGTACATGATCAGGATAATCTCTGTTGAATATGTGTTAAATTATTCAAAATTTCTACAGAATCAACACCAAATGTATAACCGATTAATGCTTCTATGGTGATAGTTTAGCAAGCAATGGTTCTAAGTGTAAACTTAGTTAAAGAGAAAAAGGTGTTGATACCAATTAGCCCTATACAATATACAATTCAACAATAAACAAAAAAGTAAACACATAACCTCCACAACAATGGAAACACCATGCCCAACCCAAGAAACTCAAACAACACAAAAATGTTGGGCTAGTTCAAAGAAAAAGTCATACATAAAGAAGAAATGAGTCGAGAAGGAAAAAAAATCAAGAATAGACATGGTTTTCCAAGATATGGAGGAGCCAACTTAGCCAATGAAGTTTATATTTGATAACACAAATAGTTACAATTTAGGTCATATAATATAGAAATAGATCTATTGGACTCAAGCCGACACCTTATACATCAGCATGTTGATATAAATGTGTGATTATAATAGGAGAAGGAAAGGATGTGGCATGAAAATAAAATATCTAAATTACATATATAACTTTGAAAGAGGAAATTATTAAATTTAGGTAAAGTAAACAATCATTAGAATTAGTTGCACAACAGGTGATAACAATATCGACCATGTTAAATAATTGGCCAACATATTTTACATCCACATGTAGTCGTCTCAAAGTGTAGTAGAGCCTAAAAAAGGATTTGAATGATAGCTCGAGAAACTCATTATCGACTTGAAATATTAGAAAAATCTATCAACACAAGTAGCTACAAAAAAGGAATTTAGGGGTACATTGATTGAAGAAGAAAGGAGGTGTTTTTGAGAAGGAAAAAGAGTGTGGGTACAAGAAAACATGGATCTCAACCACCTAAATAGAGTCATACAACAGAAACAACATTTAGAGGATCAATGCAATCTTGACTTGTACGTAGTACATGAAGCTACATTGACGAAAGAACTATAATATTTGGCACATATGGATTCAACAAGGGTGAAAATTTAGTACATAGTTGACAACTTGACATCTTTTGACTAGCAGTTGCAACAACTTACTCTCTCTCTCTCTCTCTCTCTCTCTCGATATATATATATATATATATATATATATATGACATTCTTATATGTATATGAATCATATAAATTCAATGCTTATGAACATCAAATCACTTATTTTATGATACATCTTACATTGCCAAGATTGAAAAAATAACAAAAATTAATTAAATTAAATTATTATTATTATTATGGGTTGGATCTCTGCTAGGGTTCTGAGGATACTAGGGTTTTGAATCGTTGCAGCTTGCGCCAGAAACATATCTCCACACTTTCACCTCTGCTGACATGCTCTGACATCTCCTCCACATTGAGCAAGCTCACGATGGGGCCTCCTGGAGGAGGGGCATTCGCCCCCTCCTTCAAATTTGTCCTCTCTGGTGAACACCATCGTCCCGCAGATCCTTCATCTAGTTCCAGCCAAAACTAGGGAAAACCATTTGATTCACTGACCTTAGGTGCTCAATGATAGATGCGCATGCGAGGCCGTTGTCTTCCAAAAGTAACCAAGAATCCCCGAGTGGTGATTCCCAACAATCACCTTGAGAAATATCTCCATTTTATGTAGGACCATGCAATAATCTGTAAATTCATGTGAATTTGGCCCAGGGAAGTAGATATCCTATGTTGGATCTAATTTAAATGGCAGCCAGAAGCCCCTTTCAATCTTCGCCTATGAGCCAAAGGTTTTTTCATAGTAATCTTTGAAGATCTAGATGACCACAAGCGAATCTTGGATAATGGCCCTTATTTCATGAAGAGTGTTGTTTTATTCATGAAACATTGGGAACCTTGATATAACCCAGAAAAGGAACGATTCTTGGTTGCCCCCATCTAGTTTCTACTGTACTCCCTTACAGAGGAATTTTGGGAGATGGATATCCTAGAATCCATCTACAATTCCATAGAAGACTTTGTCCAGGTCTCAGAGATCACAAAACATAAGCATTTTTCTTTGTATGGACGAATCTGCATGTATATGAACATATCTCCACCTCTCCTGAAATCAGTGGAATAGAATACCAGGATGATATCTGGTCCCAGCTACTGGACTACGAGCATGTTTCGTTCAAATGCAGGCTTTGCCATGAATATGGGCACTTATTTTGTGACTGCCCTCAACAAGCCTCAACAAATCTTAAGCGGACCTAAGTCTCTCTTCACGGAAATGCTTTTCCTTCCTATAGCTGAGCAAACGTAAAGCCCTAGAGGCCCTGTCCAACAACAAAGAAATCCAACAAGTCCTTGCCCATGTATGCCATGCTTTATAACATGATGTGAAGATGGATCAACTCAACTCTAATGAAAGGGTGATGGTCCATTATTTACGAAATTTGGATACAGATGGATCAACAAATATCCCTCAAGATCAGCTGGAGAAATTCCATAAAATTTACAAGGAATGGGAGAAATTCCAAGCCACAATGGATCCTCCCCTAAAATGGCTCTTTCTATTCAGGAAGATGACTCATCCAAGCACCAAATGAATCTGAGCTTGGGCTTCAGAAATAAAGGTAGACGACCCACTAGAAAAGTGATTTGTGAAGCAGGGTTGATCTTAGTCAGCTCAAGATAGACTAACATTCTGATGGAATATTATCAATGATCCCTCCCCCCCCCCCCTTCAATGAAGTTGCTATCATGGAATATAAGAGGCCTCAACTCCAAGGGTAAGTTGAGGTATCTGAAGGAATAAATTCAATCTGAGAAAACATACATTGTTGTCCTACAGGAAACCAATGTAACACAAGAAAGACTTACAAATATTGCTAGTAGAGGTTGGACTCTCACGGAGTGCATGGATTTTGACGCAAGGGGTAGTTCTGGTGGCGTAGGTATCTTCTGGGATCCTTGATCCATCTCCTTTGGAAGTTGGATAGCCCACCACCACACCCTCTCAAGCCAATTTGAATGTATTGGTTCCCCCGACAAAGTTTGGCTAACTGGGGTGTATGACCCTACTCTTCCAAGGTCGAAAGCAGGCTTCCTTCAAAACCTATGACACATAAAGGAAATCTTAGTTGACACAAACTAGATCCTAGCTGGGGATTTCAACCTCATAAAGGATCTCAGTGAGAAAAATGGAGGACTTCGACGGTTGGATCTGATCTCCTCTGCATTCCAGGAAGCCATCCAAGACCCAGGCATCAAGCACATTAATTTCAAGAATGGATCCCTCACCTGGAACAAATGACGAGGAGGTAAGTATCAAATAGCCTCAAAATTGAATCATTTTCTTCTTTCTGATAACATCCTCCATCATGATGTATTTTTCTAAGTGTCAATTTTCTCGTCCTTGGGATCAGATCACTGGTCTATCTGCCTAGAGATTGATCTATGAATGGCTCCTTGAAACTGCCCATTCTGCTTTGAATCATTTTTTATTGACAAACTAGACTTCCTAGCCAACCTTGAAGAATGGTGGAAAATAAGCAGGGTGATGGTTCGTAACCCAATAGAAACATTCCAACTAAAGTTCAAGGAGTTAAAAGGAAAGATCAGAGACTGGAATTGATCGTATTTTGACAATGCGCAATATATCAACAAATCATCTTGGAAGGAAGAATTGATGCCCTCATAACCCAGGAGGGTTAGGTTCTAACTAATCTAGAACAATGACGGAAATAGGAAGAAATTCTGTGGAGATAGAAGTCATGCATCCAATGGCTCAAAGAGGGTGAGTGCAACACAAAAATTTTCCACGAGACTATGTTGACACATAAATAGTTTAACCAGATCTTCCGCCTCAATGGTTCAGATAGTCGACGACTAGTGCAACATGAGGAAATATCCAAAGAGTTGATCACCCACCCACAGACTCTATTCACAGAGCCTTTTGAGGATGGATGTGAGGCTATATCCAGAATCCAACAATGTATTCCAATCTAATTTCGACAAACCAAAACGATGCCCTCATGAGAGAAATCTCCTATAGATAAGTGGATTAGGTGGTCTGGTCTCTCCCGTCGAATAAAGCCCCAGGTCCAATGGCTTTACCTATGAATTATGCAAAGTGGGATGGAAGTTTCTGGGTGACGAGATATTGGAGCTAGTAAAAGTCTCCTGATGCTCTCAATGGATTTGGTCAGGGTTGAATTCCACATTCCTAACACTCATCCATAAGAAAGGTGTGGCGCAGGACCTGGGTGGCTTGCTATACATTAATTTGTCGCACTCCCTGTCTCATACCCTCAGTTATCAAAATTTTCCCAAAATGTCACAGAGTGACAAAATTTTTCCATGAACTCACCATGAAACACATATAGAAACATTCCTAAAGAAGAGAAGAAGAATTGTCGTAAGAGAATTCTAGAGAAATTTTCCTGAAACATTAGTTTTCAGGGTCGACACGCTTTGCACCACTGATGGCCCGTGCTGATGGTTTGTTGCAACATGTTGACCTAACACTGCCAGTGCAAATTTTGATGGGAAAACCCATGTTGAACCTGTTCTGGCAGTCTTTCCTAAAGTGGAGGAGAAGCTTCACTTGCTATAATTTTCAATAACATGAGTTGGATGTTGTTGAACGAATATATGATCGAGTTCTCCCATTTTGAGTCCTTGATCCTAACTTTAGGGATATTCCCCTTAAGATGTGGACCTTCTTCCCTCTGATAGGAATCCTAGTCCTTTTCCTTCATTTGTAAATGTTGGTGCTATCTATATGGCAACGTTTTCCCTTCTCAGGTCTACCATTTGTTTACCAGTTTGGTTATTTTAGACCCCTATGATTTTGAATGTCCAGAATTCTCCTCAACTAGACCCTCCTCCACCTAAGTAGTATCAGCCTCCAGTTGATCTTAAAGTTGACCCTTTACCTTCTTCGTCGCTTTGGTCTTCTTCCTCTTCGTTTGGTGAAATCCTGCAAGCTAGTAACCAAGTGGATACGAAGAAGAAGAAAATGAGAATTAAGAAGAAGAAAAATAAGAAAAAGGCCAACCAAATAGTCATTGCTACCGAAGCAGCTAATGTTCAACAATCTTCCAATCAACCCTGAAAAGTAAAATCCCCTTGCATGTTATGTAAGGGTAACCACCTTCTTAGATATTGCCCTGGTATTCCCAAGGTCTTAGAAGTGTGGTCGATAGGTTCCCATCGACCTTTTTCATCAGCCTCTGGAGATCATGCTAGTGATAAACCATCAAATAGTGACAGTAAAGCCCATGGGAAAAAGGGAAAATTCAAATTTCCCTATAGGTTATGTGAAGGAAATCATCTTATTCACCTTTTTCCTCATATGGATGAAGCCTCAAAAGTATTAGATAACCTTACAACTTCCCAGCCTAATCTTCCAGCTAGTTATCAAAATATTTCCTCTAACCCTTCACTAGTTGATCAAGTGATTGATCAAAACTCATTTCTCATCAATCCCACTCTCTCTGAAGCTGAATCCCATGATTCCGTTCCCAACCAACCATTGGTCAAGAAAATTGTTGACTCGATTCTGATTTCAGTCCATCATATCCATCCTATAGAGAGTGAAGTTCATATCGCTTAGGTTCTTCTGGTTTCTTCAGATTCCAAAGAGTTAGAGGGAAATCCTCTTGTTCCTGTGATACAGTGATGATCCTCCAATTCCCACGATATGGGGGCATGGATCCTCCTGTTCCCATAACACAAGAGGGAAGTACTCCCATTTTTATGGAGCCCTCTCCAAGTAGTTTAGTCACTTTCTTTGATTGGAGTCAACTAGCAGGCTATCGTCTTCCTTATCATGTGCCTTTTCATATCACAATACAAGCTTATCATATACCTGTACCTATCACAATCATATATGAAGGTGCAGATGTTAGTATTATGTCTTCAACTACTTGGCAAGCTTTAGGTTCTCCGCAACTTGTGCCCGTTACCCAGAACCGGTTGGATTTTAACAGAGGAACCTATCAACCGTTAGGAATCCTTCCTAAGTTTCCTATTACTATTAATTTACTCCACGGTTGTGACTATATGTATGTCATGGGAGCTCTTGTCTTTTATGTCTTTCATGTCATATGTTTCTCGCATGAAGGAAGAATTGTGGTCATTGATCAACTTTTGTTTGCTTTTTTTGGTCCTAACTTGACTCCCTATCAACCATCTTCCCTAAATGGTCCTTGTATGCAAGTGGTATCTTCCCCGCCACAGGTTAATTATGTGGCCACCTATTCCGTGCTCACGTCAACTGGTGATCTAGTCAGTGATATAGTGCATAATGTACTAGGGACATTGGAACCCAATCTTTCCATTAGATCCCTCGATAGGTATCCCTTCCAGAGTGTTGTTCTCCCATATGATGAGAACCTCTTGGAAGCCATGGTCTCTTATAGTCCATGATCAAGGCCATGAGCATAGTTCTTTTACTATGTCAACCTCGTTAAAAAATGAAAACGGTCCCCATGAGGATAGTTCTTTTACTATGTCAACCTCGTTAAAAAATGAAACAGGTCCTCATGAGGATAGTTCTTTTGCTATGTCAACCTCGTTAAAAAATGAAATAGGTCCTCATGAGTATAGTTCTTTTACTATGTCAACCTCGTTAAAAAATGAAATAGGTGTGTGAGAATAGTTCATTTTCTTGTGTCAAGCTCCTTAAAAAATGAAACAAGGTGTCATGAGCATGGTTCTTTTCCTATGTCAAGCTTGTTAAAAAATGAAACTCCCTTTCCAATTCGAGTCTTTGATTAGATATTGTAAAATCCCAATCGAGTCGTTCACTTGATCTCATAAGTGAACCTTCATTATATCCACCTGTTAGTAACCAGTAGTCTACTACGGTGAATGAAATGAAGCTTGGGGGGCATGTACTTCAAATTAAGTCATTATGATGGGGGCATGCAAACCAAACTCAAGCATAGTTCCTCTTTGTTTCAAGCTTATGTAAAAATGAAACCAAATCCAGGCATATTTTTTTCTCATGTTTCAAGCTTGTGAAAAAGTAAAACCATCTTCAAGTATACTCAAGCATAGTTTCCCATGTTTCAAGCTTGTGTAAAAATGAAACCATTCCCATTTTACCTCTCATGATTTCCATTTTTATCAGATTGTTTTTACTAGATGAGCCTTTGTTTTTTTTCATTCCATCATCACCATCTCTTTGGCTGATCATACGTTTTCACTTGGTTGTTTTACCCTTGCCTGAGGAACATTTGCGATGAGTTGTCTTATTAGCCAACCTCTTGACCTCTACATGTTTTGAGCAATTCCATCATAATCATAATGAGTTTATATCTTTTTATACCACTCTTTCCTCCAGGTGGAGTCATCTTTCAGCTCTCTTCAAACTCCAAAAATATGAAAATATTGTCGAGTACTTTTTGTTTCAAACTCATTAAAGTAAATGAAATGAAGTCTACTGAGTATAAGCTTAACCCTTTTCTAGAGTGAGATAGACTATTGTACAAAAAAGGAATACTTTGGTCACACGTGGCTAAGAGGTTCTCTTGAATATTGTTTTCTACCTTTTTGGATTTGAGAGACTATATATGAAAAGGGACCTTTGGACTTTCCTTTTTGCCTCTTTTTCAAACTCTCTAAACATGAAAAATATGTCGAGTTACCCCTCTGTCAGACTTGTCACCATTAAGAGACTGAGAAACTCCTTCCTAAGGCTTGTTAAACTTACTGGGATGGATTCATTTAAAGGATTAACTTATACGACAAGCATATCGTATCCTCTTTAAGCTTGTGATTAAAAATAAAGAGGTACTCGAAATAAATAGCGGGGGGAAATGGAAGTAAATGTGTCTTGTATTTTTTATGCAAGGAAACATGTCACTCTTGAACATGACACTCATCTGGATTTCGTGTCGGGTTTGGGATATCCTCACTTAGTCACTTGCCTTCCTAGGTTTGGGAAAAAATGTTTTCCTCTCATTTGATTGTTACCTATTGTGATCATGACCATTGATCCCATTTTGAGTCAAATGCTTCCAAAATCTGAAGTCACGTCGTCGATATGTTCAAGAGAAGTTCCATATGCAAATTCAAGCCTCTTATACCCCATTTGACCTTCTCTACTACAATCTTGAATCATTCTCACTAAATTTATGAAGTCCTTTGTTTCATGTCGATGATGTGGGAAACATTATGGCCCTCCTTCGATGGATCACTTCTTGTCGACTTCAGCTCATTATCGGGGAAGATGATCTAGAAACTCCCTTTTTGTACTTTGGAGCTTGCATGCCTCAATGGCAGGTTCCTCGCATTTGACAATAGGTTCACATCATTGGCCCTCGATCAAATGATTCTACGAGTGTTCGACTTCAAGTTCCTTATTCACACTTGTGGATTGTGTTGTTGTATCTTGAGAATCATTGTCACTATTAGTGGTTTCTCTCGTACCTATTAACAATTTACATCATTGATTGGTAATCAGGTGATTTATACCATGTTTGTCTTCAAAACATATATTCAAATGGTTAGATTCGTACTTTGGTTGGATCGAGAAAGAGATGAAGACCCTATATTTCATTTGATAAATCCAAGTTGTGTGGAGTTATTAAGTATTTATGATTGTACTAATGATCCCTTCTATTTGGATGGTTGCATCCATGCCGTGGATCCATACATATGATCCTTTCTATTCGTATGGCTACATTCATTCCGTGGATCCATACACATGATCCTTTCTAGTCGGATGGTTGCGCCCATGCCATGGATTCATGTATTGTCAATTGCCTACTCGGAGATGTCATATATGCTGTATTATGTTTGATTTGTAGGTCTCCTGATGGTAGTTCTCCAAAGTCCTTGATATGACTTGTAAAGCACTTCAGCCATCACTTCATGTTCTGACTTCATGCTTTACGGGTCATCTGTTATACAATAATTTGTTGTACTCCTTGCCTCATACTGTAAGCTATCGAAATTTTCCCAAAATGTCGCAAAGTGACAAAATCTGTCCATGAACTCACCATGAAACACATACAGAAACCTCCCAAAAGAAGAGAATAAGAATTTCCCTGAGAGAATTCTAGAGAAATTTGCCTGAAACCCTAGTTTTCAGGATCAATGCGCTTTGCACTATTGTTCGCTCGTGTTGATGGCTTGTTACAACATGTTGACCTAGTGTTGCAAACGCAAATTTTGATAGGAAAACCCACACTGAACCTATTCTAGTAGTCTTTCATAAAGTGGAGGAGAAGCTTCTCTTACTAAAATCTTTGAGAACAACGAGCTGGATGTTGTTGAATGAAGATTTGGTCGAGTTCTCCTATTTTGAGTCCCTTATCCTACCTTTAGGGATATTCCCCTTGAGATGTGGACCTTCCTCCCTCTTTTTGGGATCCCTAACTCACTCTCCCTTGCTATAAATCAAGTCCCTTCTATCCCGAAATGGTTGGTCATTTCTTGGTTGCATTCCTATGCTGAAACTATGCCTACATGTTTCCCATCTAACAAAGGAGAAGGAGTGCTTGAATGGTCTTGGCTTGGACTTGGAAATCCATTAAAAAAGAGGTCTCCAACATCAAGGCACCTATGGTTATATTCTTCCATTATTTCTATTAATAAATACATTTGGTGTTTACTTTCCATAAGTGTATAAGTTGTTATTCGTTTAGCATCATGTTCCTTGGTATGTCACGTAGTTTATTTAGAATGAATTATACTATGAATGCTCTTGTCTCTCTTGTTTGATCTTCCTTGTATGTACTCATCGATAATGGAGTAAAGAGTATTGAACCTGGAAGTGAGAAGGCCAAGGATGCAATCAACAAGTGCTTATCATCAGAGTGACGTAGGTTATCTCTCTCACTTTTCATTTTTCAACATAAACTAGGAGAGCTTGCAACAATTTGTTCAGTTTGTTGCTATATCCTCTCATAGGACTAAAGAGATTGCTTCTGTCCATAGAAGGGATTTTCTTCACAATAGGATTCCAGCCAATTTCCTTGTGTAACTTCATTTACAAGATTCTTTTAAGAATTCTAGTTTGGCAGCTAAAACCCCTCCTTCACAATATCATCGAGCTAGAATAGTGCAATTTCATGGAAGGACAAAAAATAATGGATGGCATACTTGTGGCTCATTGTTATAGATCTGATCCAAAAATATGAGATAATTCAAATATACCCAGAAACAATAAGATCGAAATAGATAGAAATGCTTCTCTTTATTATCAAACCCTTAAGGTAGGGCAACACCATACATTCACTCCTTAAGGAAGGAGAACACTCCACAAGCCATATGCTTGTTCATACAATAATCCTTCACTATATTCCTTGACTTGGAGTCTCTAGCCTCTATATAGGCCTCATACATACAATACCATGGGTCATTACCATGGTTCCCTCATACCATCAAACTAATACCATGGGCCCATTACATTATTACTAACTACTTGTGGTCCCTTACATGATATGGGTTAACCACCTTATTTATTATTATGGCCCATCCCATTATTATATTATTACCTTGGGTACCTCCCTTGGTACCCCGTATTATCCCCCTAGGTATATAACACTCATGAGATGGTGCATTATTTGTCCTCATCTTGATCCTGAGGTATTCTTATCAAACTAGATCTTTAAAAAGCTTATGATCGTTTAAATTTGGGATATATGTTGTTTATCCTGGTTGCTTTTAGCATTTTCTCTCCTTGTATTAGCTGGGTTAAATCCATGATTTCTACCCCCTATCCCCCTTTCTCTTTATTATATTAGCAGAAGGACTGAGCAAACTGATTAAAGTGGCAGTGGAATCCTGGAGTCTCCATGGCATCAAGCTCTCCCAGGAGGTCTCTCCAATCACCCACCAACAATTTTTTGATGACAACATGCTATATGGGAAAACTACCCTAAGAGAAGCCAAAAAATTTGGATCCATTATGAAAATATTCCAACAAGCTTTAGGCACTCAGACCAATGGTGGTAAATCCAATATCTTCTTGTTCAATACTCACCCTAGAGTGAAAAGTCATTTGGCCAGGACCCTCAAATTCTGAATTGGAGTGATTCCCAACACTTACCTCGGAGTCCCTATGTTGTAGGGAAAAGTATCCGATTCGGATGACCCTATCCCACTCTAAGGGTGATAGTACCTCAGCAACAACTGTAAACAAAACTACTTAAGGTTTACTTCTTTATGAAAGCAAGAGAGAATGAAGAAATGCACTAACCGTTGCCTTGTGCTTAATATTTGCTCCAATCTCTTCTCTTTGCTGCTTGCTCCTAGCTCTTTGCTCTTTTGCTGGCCCAGCTACAATGAGATCCTGCAAAATAACAAAGAAGGAAACTACAAGAAGCATGCATTCATAACTGATTCAAGGATTAGCATAAATCAAATATACAATCATCACAATACATCATTGAAACAAATGCATATAGAAGAACCTCAATAGCTTTTATTAATGGAAGAAGTAAAGTTCTGAGAAGGTTACAACCATTGAAGGCTCCAATCCAGCAACACCTCCCAGCAGAAAGAATTTCTCCTCTTCACCTCCTTCAAACAATCACCCAATAGTTCTATAGTGAAACCAACAGCATATCATTACTTTGCACAAAATTCCAGCCTCCTGAGCTCATAGGAGAGAGCTCAATATATAGATGAATTGAGAAAGGATGAGTCAGCTTGCAACTGATGTGTAGCTGCCTTGTGTCCTCTCTCTCTTCAGTTGATCTTCAGTTCTTGAGTCCACTTGGAGAGCCTTGCTTCCACTTGGAGAAACAGAGCCTCTGACTCATCACAAGGCGAAATCCCTGATCCAAGTGTCATTTTTGGAAGATTCCAGAGCAATGACTCAGTGTGCCACTTGTCCCATCTCACTCAGCGCAGGTGGCCTTTGTTCTACCTGCTTTGCAACGCAGGTACACCATGGAGGAGTTGAGTTTCAGCGCAGAAGCCTAGTGGAGCACCTGCTTTGATTTCAGGATTGCTTGTTTTTGAGTGTTTTCAGGTGGAGAACTGATCTGAGAGCTGTTGGTTTGCTGACCTTGTTCCTCTAGGGGCAGGAACATCATGTTTAGGGACTTTAGATCCCTTGGATTATTGACAATTCATGCCTGATGCTGCAAGGCACAAAATTGTCTATAACAGATGCCCCCTAAAGTATGAGGTCGTTTATCGAGTGAAATGCTTTATTAGGAGGATCCGAAGTTCATTCAATCTGCTGAGAAGTGTCCTGTAATAAGATACAATACAATACATTACTTTTCATACTTTTTCATGATCTAGCTGAGGCGGGTATTCCCATGCTCAGCTTTATAAATTCATTTCGGTACATAGAACAGACGATCGTCTGACGGTAGACTGATAATTCTCTGCTGAAATTATCATCCTTTGAGAAGGATGATCATCTGCTGCAATGATGTACATATCAAATGTCTTTATATCCTGAATATATATCGCAGCCCGGATGGATGAAACTAGATCCGGGGTCTTCAATCTCTTCCGATCTTCACTCGATGTACAAGTCGATCCATGTGAGAGTTTCTTGAAGTCGAACATGGAAAGACATCGCTTGATTACCGGTCAATGATGTAAACCGTTAACAAGCACGAGAGGAATCACCGATAAGGATGATGACCCTCAAGGTACAACAGTACAATTCACATGGTGGGAATAAGGGACTTGGCGTCGACCACCATGTAAAATCTTCTGGTCGAAGGTCATTGATGTATACCTGTCGCCGGAAGTGAGAAACTTGCCATTAAGGCATGCAAGCTTCAAAGTACTGAAGGGGTTGTTCCTAGATCAACTCCTTGGATAATGAGCTGATGTCGACAAGGAGCGATCCGTCAAAGGAGGGCCTTAATGAATCCCACATCAGTGACACGGAACGGAGCTAGTGATTGTGATGAGGTGAAAACAAACTGTGATGTATGATTCAGGGTGGCGGTCATGAAATGGATGAAGGACAATGTATGGCAGTGGATGGGACACAGTTGACTCTTTGCAGAACAACATCTCTTGAACATATAACGACACTGATGTGATGGATCGGTAGCATTACCCCAAATGTGGATGGTGTGGCGAGGACCATGGTGATGAGACTGGTGAATGAAACAACCCAACCCGATGTGATACGGAGGACAAAGTGTCATGTTCAAGAGCGACTTGCTACCATTAAAGCTGTGAGGTTCTCCCAATTTTTCCCCAGTCATTGCTGACCAGTACCTCTTTATTTTTGTCAAGCTTGAGGAGGATAACATATGCTTGTTCTATAACCTGCCCTTCGGGCAAGCCCATCGCTATGTTTTAACGAGCCTAGCGATAGGGAAACTCGTTCTCGTCTAAAGACAAGTTTGTCGCTATTTAATGAATTTAACGAGTCTAACGACAAGGATAACTCGGTCCTTTTCATTTTTAGAGAGTCTGAAAAGGTACATAAAGTCAACTCCAGAATTCCTTTTTTGTCATCTAATCCCTTCAGTCCGAAAAAGTATAAAACAATACAGAAGGGATGAATTTTCGATTGCTTTAACGAGCCGAACAAAACAAGCGCTCGATCTTTTTGTGCAATAATCCCTCAGGTCCAAAAAGATTAAAATCTAGAGGAGGGATAGCTTTCCGGTCGCTTTAACGAGCTGGAAGGCCGAAACTCGGCAATCTTTTCATATTTTACGAGTCAGTGAAAAGAGCTTAAAGACGACTCGTCTTTCGAGGAACGAGTGATGAACAGGGCAGCAGCAGATTCTAGGTACAGGTTGGAATATTCCAATCACGGCAGTGTCACAAGGATGGCTTAGTGAAATCACTCTTCGCAGCTGTTCCTCAAAATGGGTAAAAAAACATATGGAGATGAACGATTGGCCAAATGAACGGATGGAGGTGAGACTGCAAGAACACAACCAAGGGCTTTAATATGGCTGTCAAAGGTTACATTTACCAATGTTATTTACCGGTTCATTTTTTCTGGGTGAGCTTGAACTCTAGGGGAAGATTGCTCACAACTTATGTTTATTTTTTAACGAGCATGAACTATGTGCTAAAACTGCTCGGATCTTGCGTTTATTTTTTAACGAGCATGAACTGTGTGCTAAAACTGCTCGAAGATAAGTTTGCATGCCCCCAGCATAATAATGCAAATCGAGGTGCATGCCCCCCAAGCTTCATTGCAATCAACTTGGTGGTTGGAATGAAGGTTTACCTTTGAGATTTGGAAAGGGGATTTGTTTCATTTTTTAATGAGGTTGACACAAGATAAGAACCATCCTCGACTCTTTGTTTCATTTTTTAACGAGGTTGACACAAGATAAGAACCGTCCTCGGTGCCCATTGTAGTATTTCTATTAGGGCGATGCTCCATGCCGACAAAATATTTAGGAATCTTCCGAATCCAACCAGAAGATTGGATTAGATTTCATTTTGTAGGTTTCCACCGTGGTCACTCCCGCCAGATTACTTGGAGGCGGTAGGGCGAAAGTACCCATTAAGGCAGGGTCTTTTAGGAGACCTACTCCGATATTTTGGAGCAAATGATTCCTTCCATGGATCATTGGAATGCTTCCTGTAACTTGCGAACTGTTGTGGAGAAAAGTTTGTTGGTCGACGATTGTAATTCCTCCTTGGAAGGGAAATGCAATCTTCCTGAAGTAGGTCGACACAACTGCGGCCATGGCATAGATCCATGGTCTTCCAAGTAGGATGTTGTAATCGAGGTTTCCATCAATTACTTCAACATCAATTCCTACTGTTTTGCCCCCCAGTTCAACTTGCAAGTTACTTAAAATCCCGTATGGAGTGTATGATCGTCCATCAAATGCTTTTAACGTCGTTGACGATTTCGACAAGGGTGGTGAGCCTAAATCTTTCCAGCAACTCATCGACATAAGACATGTAGATGCCCCCTCATCAATAATTGTTCGATGAACAGTTTTGTTGAGGGCTTTCACTTGAATAAGGAAAGCTAGTTGAGCTGGTAATTGCGGGTCATATCCTTTATGATCAAAGGCCACAAGATTGGAATCCATTGGGCCAATCCCACCTATTGCTGATAATAAAGCTTGCTCTTGGGAGGGGTAATTTTGTGGTACCTCAAGTGTCGACATAGTGGACGGCGATTGGGTCAGGTCCTTTACTATATTATAATTCTGTGCTTCTTTGGCACGAGGATTAAATGTCGATTTGTGTACTACTCCCTTTGGCGACTTTATCATTGGCTCAGGAACGATGGGTGGCACAACTTCGGTCAAAGTTGTTGTTGAACTACTAGGTCGTTCATTAACCTTGTTGTTCGACAGCTTTGGATTCCCGTAATCTTTATTCCTTGTCAAAGCATTATTCTGTTGCTTTGAGGTAGACAACATAAGCACTTGGGATCCTGAAGCATTTTGATTAGCAACCAGATTTTGACCTGGATTAGGAAACGGATCAGTCAATATTGCTGGGGTTTTTGAACTCTTAAAGAGTTTCTTAACTTCAGCTATATGTGGACAATATTTCGTCCAATGATCCTCATCGCATATATGACACCCTGCCGGGGGTTTCCTTTTTCTTCCTGACTTTTTCTTCTTGCCCCCTGGTTGCTTCAGTTGTTTGCCCTTGTCGGTCGACATGGCATTTACTTCTGAGGCAAGAAGTTTTTCATTTGCATTTTGACTGTAAATTTTGTGCTTGCCAATCACGTCATCGCCGGCGTGAGAGTCATTGTTTGATTTAGGAGGAGGAGGAATTGAGAATTCCGGTCTAGGGGCGTCAGGTATTTTGTCGTAGAGCGTGCCGAACTGAGTATAGACCAAGTCTAGATATTGCGCATGAGCGATAACCTGCTCTTCCGTTACGACCCCCCCCTTTGCCACATCTTCCGTGATGGCAGGAAGTAATGACTTGATAAACCATTCAGCTAATAGCTGATCGGGAACGTACGTTTTTACCATCCTACGACGACGTCGCCACTCATGTATATGATCAGATATGTGGGTGGCAGTCGTCTGTTTGAAGTTGGTGAGGAGTTCTGTTCCCGTTTCATACCTTATCGGTAATTGAAAATGGGTTAAAAAGGTTGTGGCTAAGGTACTGAAGTTGTCGAACGAAGCTCTAGGCAATTCAATGTACCATTTTGCCGCTGGACCCGTTAACGTCCTCTGAAAGAGGCGAAGTCTTATCGAATCATCATTCAAGGTGTTCGATGAACACCATAGATGGAATGTCATCACATGATTCGACGGGTCTTCACCCGGATTTCCATTAAATTTAGGAATATCTGACGGAAGTTTATGTGGAATCGCTGGCCACCAAGGGTCATAAGCAATTGGATCATTCGTCAGCCGGTTTAGATCTGGTAATTCTAGAATTGCTACAAAGGGCAACTGTTGATTCAGGTTAGGCGAAGCATATCCAGGATAAGATGGGATTGCCTGAGCAATGGGTCTTTGCAGACCAGCATAATGCTGGCAACTTTGACAAGGTTGATGGGCATAACCATTATAGTATGGTTGCCCATTACTTACAAAGACTTGTTGCTCAGGTCCATGATATGATTGCTGGAATGGCGGTTGTTGACCAATACTGGATGATTGACTAGGATGAGGAGTCACAGTAGTTGTTTGAGCCTGAGTCGCTCCAGATAAGGAGGCACTACCCTGAGATTGCGATTGAGTCGTTGAGACAAGTGGTTGTTGTATTGCAACCTGAGATTGGGGTTGACATACAACAGGTGGAGCTTGTACTTGCGACACATTCACTATAGCAGGTATGGTGGGAATATTCGACACAGGGTGTACTGGTTGCATCGAATATACAACTCCTGGTTGTTGAGGCAGTATTGGTACCCAACCGCTGGATGTAATTCCAGTTTGACCTGAACTTTGTTGTGAACTCACGTATGGGTATCCTCCCGGAGGAGGTAATGAAAGGGCATACTGCCCCCCATACGGTATCAATCCGGAACTCAAGGGGATTGATTGCCCAGATTGACCTCCAAATGGATCAATTTGGCGAGTTTCAACATAAGAAATACCAGATGATAATCCGGATGAAGAAATAGGAACTAACCATGTCGTTGTCCCTGATTGGACTCCGGCTTGTTGTTGACAATTTGCCGGGACAGATGGTATACCAGCGAACATCGTTGGAGTAGCAGCAGGAGGCTCTGCTGCTGCTGTGTCGGACGACACAGTCCTAGATGTCGATGGTTGTTCATACATATCTAGTCTATCCAAAAGATTTCTTAGCGATTCTACAGGAACCTCCACTTGTGGTGGACTAACTTCGAAGATCAACGAGGGAAAGGTGATGATTATTCCGCTTAAAATAAATTTTATAACGACGCTTTAGACACAACTTGCTTTTTCAGTTTTAAAGAGTCGAGAAAAAGCTAAAGATGACTCTAGTCTCCTTCGATGTTTTAACGAGCCCGAAGTGACAAATGCTCGGATGGAATTTTTCAGTTATAGAGTTTGAAAAAGGCCAAAAGAAACTGCTCTAGAGATCTAGGCAGAGGGTGTGCCAAACCTTTCGCAAAACCACAGAATACATTTTACGGTACGGGTGGTCAATCTTCGTGAATGCTGTGTTCACTGCATTGCGATCAGTAGGGCGGCCGACACGGCTTCCTAAGGATAAAAGATATATGCCTATAGGGGTCTCCCAATATATACTCGACGGTACGTGGGAGCACAAGTCTGTATTAGTGCCACCGACTCTCAGGAGGAATCACCCACCTTCTTCGAGATCGACAGCCACTATGTTTAACGATGCCGGAACACGTCTCTAGCTTAGACCTCTATGTGTTTGCGTTATGTTTCAATGCGTTGTTATGTAAATTGAATTTATTTTAATGTTGATCTTGTTTAAAGTTTGCCTTTCAAGGTTCACCACGAGATGTATGTAACAAATTCCTAAATGCAGCCTAAGATGAGAAGCAAGCTTTTTCAAATCTTTTTGACTTATGAAAATCTTAACTACTGAGGGAAAAGAAAGACAAATCTTTTCACACAGATCATAGAGCACACACTAATGCAAAATTTCCTAAATCAGCATGCAAACAGTCAAATGCAAAATGCACAATGCATGTATTTTCTTTTCCCTTTCTTAATGTTGATGTATTACAAAAAGAAAGTTGTTATTTAACTTTGATTTCGATTTAAAGCGAAAACAAACAAGCTTGTCCAAAATCAAAAGACACCTTAAGATTTACCTGTTTAATCACTGGAAATACATGAAATCAAACCATAATGACGAAAGTAAAAAGACTAATCAGCTATGGACAGCAAACAAGCTAACTCTTTAGACCAGCAAAAATGCCTAACACAGGTTCAGATCTAAGAGGCCAAAGCAAGACTAATTCACTTTCGTTATGGGAAATTGTAAATGATGTAAGAAATACAAAAGAGCAAGTACAATTTCATTATATAACAGAGGCGGAATGATGGCAAGTAAGGTTGGTTTCAGAACAGGTACAAGACTGGTAACTGGCTGCAAAATCTATAGTGAAAACAGGCAAGAAAAAGGGAGGAAACCCCAAATGCACAAGGCAAAATTGGGCCAACGCTGGTGCTGCACAGCCAGTCTGGCTCTCAGCGCAGGTAGCCCCTTCGGGACCTGCGTTGCAAAGCAGGTAGCCTGTGTACTACCTGCTTTGGAAAACGAAAGTTGCGTTTTCTCAGTTTCCGGGTCACAATTTTCTCAAAAATTCACAATTTTTGCTCAAATCAGAAGCTATCAGTCAAGTACACACTAAGGGATGACAAGGAAGATGAAAAGCTATCACTAAGAGCTTACAAGGATCCTTGTAGATCAGCTCTTCAAATCATGAACATGCTCAGAAATGAGCTAGAGTAGCTGCCCTCTACTTCGCTTTTGATATAGTCAAAAGCTTTTCGATTTGGTACTCTTTTGTTCAGGAAATGAATAGCAAAATACTACAAACAATCAAACAGATACGATCCCCAGCGGAGTCGCCAATTTGTTGTAGGGAAAAGTATCCGATTCAGATGACCCTATCCCACTCTAAGGGTGATAGTACCTCAGCAACAACTATAAACAAAACTACTTAAGGTTTACTTCTTTATGAAAGCAAGAGAGAATGAAGAAATGCACTAACCGTTGCCTTGCGCTTAATATTTGCTCCAATCTCTTCTCTTTGCTGCTTGCTCCTAGCTCTTTGCTCTTTTGCTGGCCCAGCTACAATGAGATCCTGCAAAATAACAAAGAAGGAAACTACAAGAAGCATGCATTCATAACTGATTCAAGGATTAGCATAAATCAAATATACAATCATCACAATACATCATTGAAACAAATGAATATAGAAGAACCCCAATAGCTTTTATTAATGGAAGAAGTAAAGTTCTGAGAAGGTTACAACCATTGAAGTCTCCAATCCAGCAACACCTCCCAGCAGAAAGAATTTCTCCTCTTCACCTCCTTCAAACAATCACCCAATAGTTCTATAGTGAAACCAACAGCATATCATTACTTTGCACAAAATTCCAGCCTCCTGAGCTCATAGGAGAGAGCTCAATATATAGATGAATTGAGAAAGGATGAGTCAGCTTGCAACTGATGTGTAGCTGCCTTGTGTCCTCTCTCTCTTCAGTTGATCTTCAGTTCTTGAGTCCACTTGGAGAGCCTTGCTTCCACTTGGAGAAAAAGAGCCTCTGACTCATCACAAGGCGAAATCCCTGATCCAAGTGTCATTTTTGGAAGATTCCAGAGCAATGACTCAGTGTGCCACTTGTCCCATCTCGCTCAGCGCAGGTGGCCTTTGTTCTACCTTCTTTGCAACGCAGGTACACCATGGAGGAGTTGAGTTTTAGCGCAGAAGCCTAGTGGAGCACCTGCTTTGATTTCAGGATTGCTTGTTTTTGAGTGTTTTCAGGTGGAGAACTGATCTGAGAGCTGTTGGTTTGCTGACCTTGTTCCTCTAGGGGCAGGAACATCATGTTTAGGGACTTTGGATCCCTTGGATTATTGACAATTCATGCCTGATGCTGCAAGGCACAAAATTGTCTATAACACCCTATAGTGTCAAACTCTCTCAAGGCTTCCCATTGGAAGGAGATTCTCTCTCTCATTGACAAGAAATTATCAAGTTGGACCTTTAGATTTTTAAATTCAGTAGGTTGAATTGTTTGTTTGAAGGCAGTTATGTAGGCTATCACCATTTTATCAGCTCTTGACCCTCCCGGATCCTCAAAGCATCTATAAGAATCTCACAGTCGAATTCCGGAAATTTCTCTAGTCCAGGCCATAGATTGGCTGAAAATGGGCCTTGGTGGCCTGGGACAAACTATGTAAACCAAGACATCATGGCGACCTAGGCTTAAAGTACCCTGAATTTTTACTGAATTCCCTTAGTGGAAAAGAATGGTGGTGATGGCTGTAGGGAGGATAGGATATTTGGAAACATCTACGGCATCCAAATATCGATTCGTGGGTTGGCAGGATCCACTGAAGCATTTCCATAATTTACCATTTGGCTCCTTGATTTGGAATCAGGTAAAATATCACCAGGACTTCATACAATATCATGGTTTCTGGGAAATCAAGAATGGATATAAGGACAAATTAGGGAAGGAGGTATGGATGCAACACCCTAGATTGGATCAATATATTTCCCTCCAAGATCTCCAAAGGTTTACCACTCAGTTGGGAGCAGATCATGTTAAGGAATTATGGTAGGACACAATCCCGGGGTTAAAATGGAGGGAGTGGAAATTTTCAAATCATTAGCCAGCCCATTATCCTCCTTTGGACTGGGAAGATCTCACTTTGATTCTCTATGAACGTCCTATCCTTAATAATGGGGAGCTTCACAACCTGCGTGGGGTCACCTATCAAAAAGTATGTTCTCTCTCAAAGAAGCTTATTTGATCTTATCATTTGCAGTGAATCTGGATTCGGGCCCCTTATGGAAACAAATATGGTACTCCCACTTATGGCCAAAAGTTTCATTTTTCCTATGGTTAACGGGCCAAGGAAAACTCCTCATGTGGGAAAAAATTCAGAAAAAGGCTTCTATGGCCCAGCTCAGTGCCCTCTCTGCTTTAAAGAGGAAGAAACAACTAACCATCTCCTAAATGTTTGCCCAAAGGTGATGGAGGTTTGGGATCGCCTTGCTACTATGTTCGACACGATTGATCGGTCAGCTAACAGCCTGAGAGAATCTCTAGAGTCCTAGAGATGGATACATTTTAAAAAACCAATTGTCAATATCGCTTGGTGCCTTTCTCAGGGTATTGTTCTACGGAATATATGGAAGGTCAGAAATAGTGTAGTCTTTCACTAAGAATCCTCTCAAGTTAATCACATATAGAAAATAGTTCTTTGAAATATCAAAGAGACACTCTCCATTTCTAGATAGTCAGAGGAGGACTGGAAGGTGAAAGGAAATGAGTGTTTTATTTTGTCTGCCCTCGATCTCAACCAATTCTCTTTCGACCCCGGGCCAGCTCAGACCCTCCAATGCGAGGGTTGTTGGTGTTCAAATATGGATTGTAAATTCCACCCTTCTTCACATTTATTGTCAACCTGAGGTTCATTAAGTTTTTCAAGGTTGTCATGAAAAGTGTATGCAGGCCACAGGTTCTCTAACAGCATTGAGAATTCACATAGAATGAAGTCCAATAAGCATAATAGATTGAGTAACATCAAACTAGTTATAGTAACGACAAATTGTAGTAACAATAGTCTAAATTCACAAAAACTCGAAAATCCAATAAGTCATTAAAAACAATGGAAAAAGGTAATCATAAAAACACAACCAACACTATCCTATCCACACAATTAATCCAACAACACCTAATTAGGATAGTGGGCCCAACTCTTTGATCAGCGTTGTGGCAGAGAGCGAAGATCACACGAACTTCAACAAATTGCATTTTGCATTAATCAAGAAGAAAGTACAATAGAAGTTTGTTGTTACACCTCTCAGATCCCTCCTACATTTCTACTCTATTAATCCTTATTTATACATTGTATCGTTACATAAATAGTATTCAACAAACTTAGGAATTATGGCAACCCTGTCTGCTCACAAATATACAATAATCGTTTGAACAGAAACATAATGCAAAAGATAGTAATCATAGCGATCCCTCATCTCCTTGTCAATTGAACGTTGTTACAACCTTTGTGTTGGAATAGCAATGCCAGCTTACTAACAGTCATCGCACTAATTTGTATCTTGTTGGTCTTCATTATCTTGATTTTGCAAAGGAATTTTAGTTACTGAGTCGTAGAAGCAACATTCCCCTAGGACTATGTTTTATTAATCACTATTTCAAAAAGTCATGCCAAATTGATATACCTTTGTTGTTTTGAGATATAAACTATCATAACAAAAGATATGGAAGGGACAAGGTGGAATGGATAAAAGTGTTGGCTTGAGGGGACTTGGACCCAGGTTTAGAGTTACCTACGCTAACCAACAAAACCCTACACTACCGGCCCTTTCAGCAGTAGTTTGCTTCATGCAGAGTAGAGTCTCACCCGAGGTAGTATTGGGGGATGCTAGAGCTAGGTTTCTGCATCAAGAAGGTTATGCTATGTAGCAGCAAGGAATTTCCTTAAATTAGGGCCGTATCTGGCCTTCACAAACCCTTATCTTCCGAATCAAAAACTTAAAGTGATTTCTACTTAATTAGATCTATGAGCTTCGCTTATGTGTTCTAATATGCATAAGTTACCAAACCAAAGTAGATCTGAACCTTCATGATGAAATTAAAGAAATATAATAGAGAACTGAATCATAACTAAGCATAAAGACGCATAACATATAAATAAACATAAAACACACATTTTTACTTCAAATTTTCCTTATTACTTCAAATCTTCAATACATACACATCTTCTGACCCTGCGCACATAGCTACAGGTGTTAGTCCCTTAATTTGCATCCTCTTTTACCATTTTTCCCTTCCCAAACCATAACCATTTACCCATGTTTTACTTATCTTATGCGCCCTCATCTTGCACTAGTGCAAGAACGATGCCACATTTTGCATTAACTTCATATTTTACATTTTCTAATTTAACTTAGTATTTATTATCTATTTATTACGTGATTTCCTGCTTAGAATTACTCCTGTAACTTATCGTTACCTCCTATTTTATTTAATAGTTAAATGCTCACCTTGACCGTTGATTTTAGTGCATATCAAATCTCTCACCAATGCCAGTGCCCCGAATCTTGCCAGCAAATCCAGATCTCTTTGATTGCTACCTAATTTTGCACCGCCTTAGCCACGAACAACAGAACGTATCTAAAGGCAGTCGAGTCCCAGTTACGACAGCAAGTCAATCTGAAGTAGCTGAGATCGGACTTAGGAGGAATGAACTGCTGGAGATGGCCATGGCTTATTCTGTTAAAATGCCTAATTGTGAAGGCTGAGAGCTTATTTTGCAATTGGTTATGTAATCTGGTGTAACGAAAGCTTATTTTGTAATCGGTTATGTAATTTGTTGTAACGAAAGCTTATTCTGCAATCGGCTATGTAACGAGTTAAACGATCCTTTTGGCCTTCGGCCAAGGATCTATATAAGGAGAAATGTAAATAGGATGAAATGCTTAATGGTTGATAGAATTGTATAGAGCAGAGAATAGAACCAGGAAGGCGGTAATAGGACTGTCTTTTGTTATCACCCAAATCTGTGCTGGATATGTAATCACGCATGTATTTGCTTTGATTATTTAATAAGAAGAGCTTCGCCTTATGTTTCATGAATTTTATTTTTAACAGTCGATGAATTGATTCAGTATTGAGTAGCGTTCCCATTTAAAAGGGAAATGCACTGGTTGGTGTTGTAGCTCTAATACCACTTGTTGTAGCTCTGATACCACTTGTTATAGATTGATCCAAAAATATGAGATAATTCAAATATACCCATAAACAATAAGGTCAAAATAGATAGAAATGCTTCTCTTTATTATCAAACCCTTAAGGTAGGGCAACACCATACATTCACTTCTTAAGGAAGGAGAACACTCCACAAGCCATATGCTTGTTCATACAATAATCCTTCACTATATTCCTTGACTTGGAGTCTCTAGCCTCTATATAGGCCTCACACATACAATACCATGGTTCCCTCATACTATCAACTAATACCATGGGCCCATTACATTATTATTAACTACTTGTGGTCCCTTACATGATATGGGTTAACCACCTTATTCATTACTATGGCCCATCCCATTATTACATTATTACCTTGTGTACCTCCCTTGGTACCCCATATTATCCCCCGTAGGTATATAAAAGTTGGCCAGGGCCTAGCCAACCCAGCATGTTCTCCCTCTTTTCTGATTTTGTAATTTATGTTTTCGAACTGCCAAGTGTGATTTAATTTACAGCATTTGATTTTCTGTCTAAGTGAAAGCAAATCTGCAACGTGAAGTAGTTAAATTTACTTTTCTGCATCTGATTTTGAATTGGTTTTCCCCGCCTAATTTGAGTAGGAGAAATTACCTGCACCAGTGCACGTTGGTGTGCTATTCACTTTCTGCACGATTGGTTTGGTTTTCCCTGCCTGGTTCAAGCAGGAGAAATTACCTCCACCAGTGCACGTTGGTGTGCTATTCACTTTCTGCATGTTTGGTTTGGTTTCCCCTTGGTCTGAGCAGGAGAACTATTCTTGCACCAGTGTTAGATAGTGTGATGCAGTAAGCCTCTTTAGTTTACTTCTAACAACTTTCTTTCTTTCATTAACATTTCACAACAGGATAAATTGAAAAGATTGTTTCTTTATTTCTGCAGACATTCATCTTTTTGATATTCATAAAACTTGCAGTAATCAAGCATTGATTTCAAGAATTAAAAGTTAAAGTGTAAGAAGCTCTGATCGGGTACAAGAACCAGTTTCTTGGTACTAGATCTGAGTTCTTTGGAGTTGAGAAAGTTCAAGCCCTTTCATGAAGAAAAGCACTTTTAGTACAGACATTACTTCACACCTTCTGCATAAAGCGGTGTTCCTGCACTAGTGCAAGCAGACTGCACTAGTGCAAGATCGATTCCTACGAGAAGGATATATTTACATAAGTAGGTTTGAAGGGGCCCATATGTCGAAGACTGCTAAGGTGTCTTTACAAAAGAAAACACATTCTCAGTAGTTAATCAATAGTCAGCTAGAGTAATTGCCTCCTTTTATTTATGAATCTCTTTCGCAAGTACATTTCTTTTTGTTCCAACCTTGGATTATTTTGGTGGTTCGAGTTGCTTTTTCCTCTATAGTTTGATTTTGTAATTTTTCCTTTAAAGAAAGTAGGAGTTGATATTATAAATATTCATACCATCTCTGGCATTGCCTGTGCTTCGTCTCTAAGTTTACGAATCCCCCGGGTTGACAATTTAAGTGTTGAGGAGTTTACTTAAGTGTAATTCCTGCACCCAACATTTTGACACTGTTGCTAGGGAGGCAATTTGATTTGGTAAGAATTTTCTGATTGTATAATAGAGGTAATTTTTTTCTTTTAGCATTGTTTGGGAAATATTTTTATTTTGAAGGAACTTTAGTGGTATTAATTGATTTCTGACAGCATTTTTTATTAGAAATTACTTGTTGTTTTTCTTTATTTGAAATGAATGCCTAAGAAAGGTAAGGGTTCAAGGCCCACTAAGGGCCACAAGAATTTTGAAAAGAATTCTCATATTGGGTCTCCTTCTGTGAGCAGGAAGCCTAATCAAACCCATCAAGCAGGAACAATCCACCTGGATTTTGGTGACAACAACTCAGGTGTGGTTCAGCCTGTCGAGAGTAAGAAAGAGACAATGGCAGATCATGAAAATTATGTGGAATGGTCTGGTGAAAACCAGGACTAGGTAAGTGAAGAACAATCCACTTTTGTGTTTCCAATTGTGGATCCTGATACCGTGGGGCAGATGAAGAATATTCCACCATCAGCTCTCCCCCATTTACATGGAAAAGTTCATGAAGACCTGTTGATGCCTCGAAAATCGTTGCAACAACATTGGGGGATAACCACCTGGTCTGGACCTTAGTACAGCTCCTTTTCCGTTTGGAATGGTGGCTCCGACTGGGGATAATGGGACCAGTTTCCTAGCAATGAACAAACGGGATGAATGGATAAGTGATTAACTAATCTAATGACAGGCAAATAGCTAAATCTACCAGCAAAATAAAAGAACTATTATTTATCCCGGGAACTTATTGAGCTTTGAAGCGTAGCGCTTGATGGTCTGTGTCTATCGACAGGCATATATATGACTCCATCTAACAGACATGGACATTATTTCATTCAGGATTACTGTGCTTAAATAGTTAAGCAAAGCGATTAAAGCTACATTACTACACTTGTCATTTATATCGTCGACACATACATGATTAAAAGAAAAGCACACCATAAACATCCAATAGTGGAAGGAATACAGAACTGTTGTTAAAACACATATATATAATTGATAATAGCAAAGATAATCAAATAACAAATCAGATGAAAGGAATGAATTCATACATAGATAGAAATACCATATGAGCTGCTTGACACTCCCAATATCAATCGCTACTTGTGATTCTTCCTTCAACGCAGAAACACTTTCAAACAAAGACAATAGTGCACAATTGCATAAAAAGCTTCCTTGTTAAATTTAGAATAACTGGTCTAGTTTCATAAAAGAATATGGCTGAAGCACAATAGTGCAACTTCAGCCTTTAAGTCAGGTACAAAACTTTACGACCCTTTCCAAAACAATGAAAGGGTCTATAAATACTTAATTAATCTACCTATCTATAAAACAGAAATCCTACTTAATTGGTATCAATAAATTTTGATCCTATTTTCTTCAGCAATCTGGCAGTCGGCGGCATGATTCATCAAGTAGGCTGCTTGTCTTTAAATCTGAGCTGACTTATCGCAAGCATCGGCTCCACTTCAGGTGGTTTGTTGAGGCGCGAGCTGAGCTGGGTGGCATAGGTGGCATCCTGAATATCGGGGATAATATACCCGATTGCATCCATAAGGCACTTGAGGGCGGCTCTCTGTGTGTGCGGCTTTACCAAGAAGAACCAATAGGTGTCCCAGGTTAAACTGTTAATCCCAACGATTAATCTCCCTTTTTCTTCTAGATCTGGATAATATGATTGCTCCAATGTTTTCATCGTTGTCAACTTTCCTGGTGTGCATTGGGAAATCATGTTTGATAAGTAGAGAGTGTTATTGACTAATTCAACTAAATTGCTAGAAGTTGATTTACATCTTGAAACCGCCCTCTCTACTTTCATTAACTGGGACTACCATTATGTGAAGAGTATATCTTTATGTGATTCTAAGATCCTGGGTAAATTCGCCGCTTGTCCTTGATCAGAATCTTGCCAGTCGAGAAATGCAGCTATTGTTTCTTCAGCTTGATCTAATTCAGTCCTGGCCTTGTCTACTTGCTTACTTATGGATGCCGTTAATTCACATAGTGGCTCTACCTGGGCGATTTGTTGACACAGAAGCTTAATTTGGGATATTAATGCAGTATTTATTTGTAATGCTTTTGCTCTAAATTCAGCCACTTGTGGAACGCCCTTTGTTTTCTCGAGCTGTGATGATAATTGAGCAATTTGCTCATCTTTTGTTTTCACCATTTGCTCATTTGCTGCCTTCAATTGTGCCAATGCCTCTGATAATTCTTTCTGCTTCTGGATTGCGCTTTGGTCAATCCTTTGTTTTTCTGCCTGCAATTGTTGAGTTAGTTGACTATTTAATTGTTGTTGCGTCAACAATTGCTGCTCTGCCTGCTCCGTTTTCTGCTTTGTTTTAGTTAACTGTGCCTGTAACGAGAAAATCTCCTGATCCTTTGTTTTCAGTAAAAGGCTTACCTCCGATGCCTTATCTATTGTCGCTGTCGAATAAGCTCCTGCATACTGTGATAGTTTTGTCAGGTCATCGGAGGGGTCAAATTCCTCCTTCCAAACCACATTGCCCATGACAGTTTGCTCTGGGAAAAGGGAAGGTTGATCAGTCCTTCTTCTTTTCCTTGGTCGTTTAACCATAGCTTTATGCCTTGGGCTATAGAAGACATCCAGGGGAGGAATATCTTCTATCTGCAAAATGATTTGGTCGGAGGGGTCCTTTGGTATTATCTCTACCTCTTTAGAAATGGGTGGGCCGCTAGTTCCACTTAGAACCTGTGGTGAAGTGATTTCCTGTGTGTCCGTTACCTTTGAAGTGTCTGTGTCCTTTGAACATTCCAAACCACTGATAATGGAATCAAATTGCTTCCATTCCTGGAGCAATTTAGGGTCAATATGAGTATCCACATTGACATCAATGGTGGTTTGCTTTTCCTTTTCAGCTTGGGTCTCCTCCCGCACTTCTTCCTGCTCTCTCTTCTGATTTTCCTCCTGTTCTTTCTTCTGATTTTCCTCCTGTGGCTTCTCTTGTTCTTTTGTTATAACTGGAGGTTCCTTTCACTGTTGCCGATCAGGCTCGCTTGACGATGTCGCTGGGGTTGTCGCTAGTAGATCTAGAGGCAGAGTTTGCAACCTCTGTTCTCTAAGTTTATTAAATTTGGTCAACCCTTCATCATGATATTTCATTTTTGCCAATGCTTTAACTTGCATTATTGTCTCAGCTGAAGAGAACAGGTCGTCAAACATATCTTCTTTATGATCAAATTTTGACAATTTGGCCTATTCTAGTGCATTATAGGCAACTTTGTTAGGATCAAATTGCCTATTTGGGAGAGTCGGGCAAGAGTTAATGATTTAATCTTCGTAGCTTCCTTTTCTGCATGTTTGAGATCATGCAGAGTATAGACACCGCATCTCAAAGGAAAAGAGGGCTAGCCCTGCTTCTTATTTTTCTTGAGAGTCTGCGTAACACTCTCAGCAATAATATGGTAAGAGATTTCCCTTGCCAACAGTTTATCTGGTATGTATAAAGGGAGAACATGAGGGTCGGCTTGGCTACCGAAAACTCTTATATAAGTGAATTTCTCCTCTCCAAACCATCTCCCTACTGCTGTTAAATCAATCCCAGCTTGGTAGGAAATCTTGGGAATGGGTTTATCAAAAATAGAATAATAAATGGGCAACATAAAGCCGTTGCAGACTTGGTATAGATGGTGCTTGTAGGAGGATTTCCATAATTTCTGGTGGTAAATGTGGATAGCCGTGGGGTCTTGTGGCGTCCACCTCCAGCCGAGCACGGGAAATTTAGAATTGAAACACAAGGTATCTAAAATATAGGCACTGTAATAGAATGGGGGGATTATCCTTTCAGAGATGCGAGTCTTATTCCTAAACTCAAGAACAACTTTGGCTAGTTTATCTGAGAGAATAGTGGCCCAATCCATTATTATACTGTTGCATGCAGCTTCCATTAAAGGAACCATTTCTATAGTGAAATTAGAAGAGTCATGCAATCCCCACAATCTACACATCATTACTCCAGCGTAGCAATAAGGAGAAGCCAGGGAATCAACAGAGTACTTACCGGAAGACTCATGTTTGTGCTTTGCCGGATTTTGTCTCCAATCCCGGATGGGTTCGGATTCAACTTCGTTCTCGTTTGAGAATTTTTCCAGGAACGCCTTATTGTATATCTTCTCTGGCTCAGGCAAATGATACATTTTCCTCAGATCATCAGCTTTGAATGACCCGAAAATTCTCCCGTCTCTGGTGCTGAAGGTTCTATCCAGGATTGGGATTTCTTCAATTGCCCACCGCACTACATCTGTGTATGGGAGAATTTGTTCCCTAGCTGCTATCCAATGAAGGAAGGAGTCAGCTAAGTCCTTTAGAGTGGCATCAAATTTCCGAGTAGAATCTGCAGTAGCTTCTACTGTTGTAACTTTAGGTTCTTCGATTTCGATCAAGTTGTAGGTACTTTGCCAAGTAGTTCTGTCGAGACCAGAACATGTAGTATCCGAGATTAATCCTTTCTTTTTGCTTGAAGGATCAGTGATAGCTTGTCCTGTGGCTGGTGCAACGGAAGCACCTGTGGTCTTTTTGGATTTCTTCCCCATTGAGCTTTCTTCTTTGGATGAGTTCTGCACAGAGGCGAAAATAAACGTAATACAGAGAATTGGCAATGAAAACTTCAATGTGATGAGATATATTGACTGATGCGTGATAAGGGATTAGCTTTTAAAATGGGCGCAGATACAATCCATGGGAGGATTTTAGGACTTACAATTACATTAAATGGCCGTTCAAAACCTGCCAATCCTTAAATGCCCATTATATCATTAATCGGCCGAATGATTCATTTAAGCGTGTTGTAGATGTTTTGGCGGTTGAGCGTAGGTGAATCATTGTTGGACGGATCAAGCCTTTAATATGAATTAATTGTGATATCCCTTTATTTTAACGGCTTTTTGAAATCTGCGCTTTATCGCAATCGGCTATCGAGGCAAGCTTAAACCTTTTATATTGACATCTTTTGAAAACCCTGATCGCCGATAGCGATATCACATCGCATCGGGAGTATTGGCATTATATGAGACATGTACAGTATATCGCCGATCGCCGATAGCGATATCGCATCGCATCAGGGCGAATGGCATGGGGCGCTTTAAAAATGTGCATATAGTATTGCCGATAGCCGATAGCGATATCACATTGGCAGAAACCAATGTGCCACTTACTTATGTACCTTATTTCATTGCGATATGCGATCTTGCAATCGCTTTATCGCAATGATAAAGATTGATTTATTTGATTAAAATGGGATTTTTCAAAAAGGGTTTTATAATGTTTTCATTTGGTTTTCAGACCTTTTTAAATAATGCAATATTGATACCAATCAAACTCTAAAGGGACCCATTTCATATGATAATTTTGTGAATAAAATGATAAGAAATGGGGGGTTGTTGTAGAGCACAACAATTGGCGATTCGCTGGAAGAAACAATTATCTCTGAAAAGTATAGAAATACTTAAACTTTTTCAAAATAGAGTTCTAATCAAAGGGGAAAATTCTAATATAACTAGGTATAAATGCATTCCGAGTAAAATGAAACTATTTTGTTAATTTCCTCTCTTTTTTAAGATAATAGATACATTCTAAGTTTTAAATAGGCCTTTATTGGTTTATAATGATAAAACAGAAAAACTTTCCAAATCAGCTTTTATAATGAACTCGTCTGTCATAGGTAGAGCCCCTGCTGCCAGCAAATGTTCATAGTTTCGACAGGGATACCTTTTAACCATGTTATTGTCCATTGTCCCATCCAATTTAAGAGTGTGACTAACAGCCTGAATTCAAAATATGTTTTCATATTTTGTATTTCTTTCTTTTTCTGTTATTGATAAGATAAAAGCCATTTTTCTGGTTTGGTAGCCAGCTATTGACAATGCCATTCACTGGTAATAATCTAACTGAACAAGCTGGCTCGTGATGAGACCCCTTGTCTTATAATTCTTAAGCCATTACCCTATTATGGTATGCAGTATTGGTAATGTCAGTTAAACTATTTCCCTATGATCATGGTAAGAAGGCTTGTAATAAGACCTCTTATCTTTTTATATCAAAATTTTAGAATTACACTCTGAGTAATCATACACTTTGGTGAATGGGATGGACAATTTTCTCTTTTAAGAGTAGATGGATGACAGGGTAAGAGTTGAAGATGCTGAAGTTGGATTAGCTTCTATCTTGATATTGATAACCTTTTGTGACCAATTTGAAAACAGAAAATGATTTATAATACTTGTAAACTTTGAGAGGGGTTCACAAAACTTGAAGTGTGGTTTCAGAATACAATGATACCTAGTTTCCTAGAAATTATCCCTTTTGGTTAAGACTTCTATTATTTTAAAAGCAAATATCATACTACTTCTGTGGATCAAGTTTTCAAACACAGCAAAGGTCAATGGAAGATACCTTACAACATTATTTTCTAAAAATCCTACAAACTACAAAACTCTATCAAACTAAAAGGAGAAGGGGTTACCTCCTCAATTAAAGAATTTCTTCAAGATAAGGCCATTAACAGGGAGAGAATCTCTCAAACCTGATAAATCTTGCAATATGAAGGTCGAATGGCCTATCTTCTCACAGATTTGAAATGGTCCAAGCCACATCTTCTGGAACTTGGTGTGTTTTCCCTTGTCCTCATGGGCTTTGTCCCATTTCAGAACTAAATCACCGACTTGAAATTGTTTTGAATCGGATGAGACTGAATCAAAAGCTGCCTTGATGATTTGCTGATGTTTGGCATGAATAACCTTGGCTTTTTCTCTTTCCTCTTCTAATTTTAGAATTTGATCATGTCTAAGCTGAATAGAAGAGGAAGGACTTTCCTCAATGAACTGAATTAGGGCTAGAGAAGGAAGAACAAGATTTGTGGGCAGTACTGCTTCTTTTCCATACACAAGGTTAAATGGGGAAGATCCTATAGAA
The DNA here is from genome assembly GCA_031772625.1 of Pinus tabuliformis. NCBI lineage: Eukaryota > Viridiplantae > Streptophyta > Pinopsida > Pinales > Pinaceae > Pinus > Pinus tabuliformis. The sequence goes on along the minus strand of CM062812.1, from coordinate 252,318,894 downwards.
GCTTTTTGTGTTATCCTATCAGCCCATAATGCAAACATTAAGGATTTGTGCCAGTTTTTATGATTCTGTTCGATAGTTCGCTTAATGATTTTGATCAGATTTTTATTAGTAGACTCTGCTAAACCATTACCCTGGGGATAGTAATTAGCAGAATATTTCAATTTAAACCCTCTTTTAATAGCGAAGTCAAACATAGCATTGCCTGAGAAATAAGATGCATTATCAAAAACAAGAGCATTTGGGACACCAAACCTCGTAATGATGAATTGATCTATGAATTCAATGATTGCTTCAGAATTTGCTGTCTTCAAAGGAATTGCCTCAACCCACTTAGTAAAATAATCGGTAGCAGTAAGGATATACTTATGCTGTTTGGAAGACGGTGGAGTAATTTCCCCAATGATGTCCAATCCCCATTGCTCAAATGGTTGTTCAATGTTGACTGGTTGCAGAGGGAAAGCTGGTTTACGTTGTCTTCCACTAGAAGTTTGACAATTGAGGCATTTCCTTACATACTCGTGGGCATCTCTAAACAGAGTGGGCCAATAGTATCCAGCATGAATAATTTTGTGAGCTGTTGTGTCAGCTCCAAAATGTCCTCCTGCTGGTCCATCATGTAACTCCTGCAAAACCTTTTGTGCTTTAGGTTTCTCCAGGCATCTTAATAAGATGGAATCATAATTCTGCTTAAAAAGCACATCATCAATAATTGTAAAATTCTTTGCTTTTAACCTAATGGCCCTTTTGTTTTTGTAAGACAGGTTAGGAGGTGCATAACCATTTTTTAAATAAAAGATTAAATCTGCATATTGAGACTCAGAATCAGTAACACTTATCTGGTTGATTTCTTCAGTTTGATCTGTATCACTTGATTCTGGAATGTTGGATGCTCCTGCCAATAACCTGCAAAAACCTTGGCCCCTAACAATCTTTGCTGGCTTAATTTCTAAGTCATATTCTTGAAGCGCTGTGACCGAGTTTGACCTCTTTTCACCCAGTTCTTTTTGGATTAATAGTTGCCTAATAGCAGGGAAAGGAACTATAACTTTTGTGTGGGTTTTCAAAAGGAAGGGTCTATAATGTTTGACTGCTTTAAATACAACAAAGGCTTGTTTTTCTACTTCGGAGTAATTCAATTCAGCACCCTGAAGATTTGAACTAAAAAGTGAAATGGGTGCTTCCAAATTGTGATCGTTGAGCTGTGTGAGTACTACTGCATAAGACGAGGTGGAGGCGATAGTGTATAATATAAAATGATTAGAAAAATTGGGAGTATTTAAGGCTGGGGCATCGATTATTGATTGTTTGATTAAATCAAACGCTTCTTTCTCTGTTGATCCCCACTTAAAGACTGAATTCTTCTTGATCATAGTTTGAAGTGGCAAAATAATTTGAGAAAAATCTGGAACAAATCTTTTAACAAAATTGATTTGGCCTAAAAATGACTGCATGGATTTCTTATTGTGCGGGAAAGGGATTTCAGAGATTTCTTTGATCCGATCAGGATCAATATAAATGCCATCTTTAGACACAATAAAGCCTAAGAGCTTTCCTTGGTCAAGAGAAAAGAAATATTTTTTAGGGTTAAGAGAAATACCATATCTTTTGCAGCGTTGAAAGATTTGATTTAGGTCATGCAAATGATTGGACTTCTTTTTAGAGAATACAGTAATATCGTCTAAATAGACGACTACTGTTCTATTAATCATCCCTTTAAAAGTTGTATCCATCGCTCTTTGGAATGTTGCTCCTGCATTAATAAGTCCGAAGGGCATTTTCTGATATGCATATGTTCCCCATTTGGTTCTGAATGTGGTTTTAAGTTGGTCATCAGGATGGACCAAAACTTGGTTATATCCTGAAAAACCGTCTAGAAAAGACATTAATTCAGAGCCTGCTACTGATTGCAGTATTTGCTCCATAGTAAGTAATTGGAAATTGTCTTTTAAGCTTGCTTTGTTCAAATTTCTGAAATCAATACAAATCCGAATGTCGCCATTTTTCTTTCTGACTGGCACCATATTGGAGACCCAGTTTGAGTGTCGGACTGGAAAAATAATCTTGGCTTTCAAGAGTTTGTTAAGTTCAGTCTTTATTTGACTCTCTAAACTTGGATGTATTTTTCTTAACTTCTGTTGAATTGGTTTCTGATTGGGAAGCACTGGAATGGTATGTTGGATAATGGATGTATCATATGTCTTCAAATCATCATATTTCCAAGCAAAAACTTGTTTATTTTTCCTTAACAGTTTAATGAATGCCTCTTTCTCTTCCAAGGAAAGTCCTAATCCTAAATTAATATTTTGAGGAGCTTGCTTAGTACCCAGATTTATCAACTCAAACCTTAGGGTAGAGCTTTGGAGCTTTGCATTAGTCACAGGTTTAAACCTGTCTTTAATATCATAAAGATCCTCCAGCTTTACCACAGGCTTAGGAATTGAATTTTCCTGAGGTGTTTCTCTCATTTGAAAGTCATGCTCATTTTCCTCAATAATTTGATTATCATAGGACTTTTCAGAAGTTAAGAATTGTAAAATATCCTCATCATGGTTGAACACTCTCCAATTAGTGACATTGTCAGGAATTGAAGGCCTAAAAAGCAATTCTACTGAAAATCTATCTGGGTTGTAGTCTTCAGAAGGTAGGAGTTTGGAAGCTACATTGGCTAGCAGGTCGGCTACTGAGTTTTGAGATCTAGGGATGGCGGAAATATTGAATGCCAAAAAGTGTGAAGTGAGTTCTTGTACTAGCGATTGATAATGTTTAAGATGATTTGAAAGACAATGAATTGTATTTCTCACCTGTTTGATAATAATTTCAGAATCGCCGAATACTTTTAAATATTGTACTTTAAGGCCGATCGCTTTATACAGTCCCTGGACTAAGGCTTCATATTCGGCTGTATTGTTAGTGCATTCAAATTCCAGCCTACAAGACAGCATTGTTTTTTCTCCTAGTGGGCTAACCAAAATACATCCTGCTCCTGAGCCCTCACTAGATTTGGACCCATCGAAATATAATGACCAAAATAAAGAAGTATTAACAATTGTATTTACAGTTTTCTCAGTATCATTGAAACATCTAGACCTATCTGTTTGTGAAAAATTCTCAACCTGAGATGTAAAATGGTTGACTGAGAAAGGGGATGACTGGGCAGTAAAGTTACCAAAGAATGACTCAGATGAATAATTCCCCAAAATGTTGTTATTAAATGCTACAGGTTGGTTTTCTTGCTCAAATTCAGTAACTGTATGGGTCATATGTTTTTCTCGATCAATCCTTATTTGATTTGGCTTACCCTTATAGGGAAGCCACATATGTGACCAATCAGTAGAAATATACCCATGTAGTTTTTCAGACCAATCCCTACTCAAGATTAAACCGTAAATTTCAGGTATATCGGCTATCAGGATATCAATTCTTTGTACTACTCTGGGATCAGCAGATAACCTGATAGTTACGGAATTAATCTCTCCCACAACCTGTACTTTGGTCCTATCCAACTGTACAATATGAATAGCAGACTTCTGGGGTTCAATGTTCAGTTTGGAACAAACTGAAGCTGGCATTATGTTAGAAGATGCCCCTGAGTCAATCAAACAGTTGTGCAGGTTTCTGTTGTAGATCTCATAGGTCAGAAGGAAAGGTGGAGTATGAGAATTTGATCTATCTCCAATCAGAACTGAATCGGTAGCTTCAACCATACCGGGAGGAGGTTGGCCTGAATCATTAGCAGCTTTAGCACTGGGAAGAGGTGTAGAAGGAACAACATTCAATTCTTTGAGAAGCAATTTCTGCTGATGTTTTAATTTACTAAGTTCAAACATAGTAATGTTTGCTTTAGTTTTCTTCATGTCATCAACAATGTTGTACTCCATTGAATCGGATACCACTAATGTTTTAGATGTTGAAGGAGTATTAGAAGTTGAAGGCTGGTTTTGGGGAACTGCTGCAGGTGATTTCTTTGCAGGTATTTTTTCTTTGGTTGTAGCGGCACCTGCACTCCTTTTCTTTGACGTTACCTGAACAGGTTCGGAAGTACTTTTACTCCTAGTAGTGACCGGGAACGCTTCTTCTTCATTATCGGTATCAGAGTTGGGGAGTATAAAATCCCACATTCCATGACATTCTACTACTTCTTCTTCATCATCAGTTGGTGAGATTGTTTCCTCTTCCTCTTCTTCTTGCTCTGAATCTGCATTAGATATGACATTCGGTGGCTTTGATTCATTTTTCTTATAAGTCCTAAAGGGTCTTTTGGTTGAGGTTTCGGCTACCTGTTTCTTTATTTCAACCATTTCATTTGATAAAGTTTTTAGGACTTTTTGCAAACCCTCCATGTCATATGGGTCTTTTGGGTTTTCTTTCTTGAGTCATCTTTAAAAGAGACTTTTTTGGCTTTTCTGTCTTCCAGAGCAGCTTTCTTTTCTAGAGCATTGATACGTTTCTCCACAGCAAGTGCTTCTCTCATGTTTTCGGCTAAGGTAGGTTTCCCAGCCCTATCTACAAAAATGGCTATATTGGCAGGTAGGGCGGTTATATACCATTCGCTTCGAATTTGTTCACTTGGTTTGGAGGCCGTCGGGATTTTGTTCAGGAGTTTATTGAATCGAGCATTAAATTCCTTAATTGGTTCCCTATGCTCTATCCTAAGATTGGAGAGATCGTTTATTAGGGTAGCCAAAGACCTATCATCTCCATATTTGGTAAGAAACTGCTCTTGGCAAGTGTTCCAACTGGTAATGGAACCAGAGGGTAAAGAAAAATACCAGGATCCTGCTGATCCTTGCAAGGTGTAAGGGAAAAGTCTAACAACAACATCTTTTTCTGTTACTCCTTTCAAGTTGACTGCCAACATGAAATTATTAATGTGTTCCTCAACCTGGGTCCCATCATCTGGATTAAACTTGGGTAGCCATTTTTCAGGAGCATCTGGTAATGGATGCAATGGTGCAGGCATATTGACTGCACCAGGTCTGGTCCATGGATCTGCCATTATAATAGCAGTAGTGGTTGATACTACTGTTGGAACTCCAGATGTCTGGGAAGGAAATAATGTTGAGGAGTGAGCAGGTTGGGATGTTGAAGCTCCTAATCCCTGATGAACAACAATATGTAATGGGGGAGTGGATGGTTGACTTTGCAGAGGGGAAGATGCAATGGAGGATGTGGATGAAAGCTCTTCACTGTCAGATCCTTCAGTATATTTCTTCGCCTTTTTCCTTTTGGGTAAAGGGAACTCAGTGGGTTCAATACCGAGCTTTTCGCTCTGAAGTCTGGTGAGAGGGTGAGGTAAATTGAACTGCGAAGTCGCACTGCTTTGTGATACCTCAGATTTCTGTGGTGAAATCGAGAAGCTCTGAAGTTTGTGGATAAGAGACTGGACTTCAGGTGATTCAAGACTTAATTGTTCTGGAGTATGATGGGTTTGAGCAGTGGTAGTTGATTCCTCTTCTTCTTGTTTGGATACTGGAGAACCAGCATGCAAATGGGAAGTTCGAGGGGATACGGAGGGAGAATTACTCTTAGAATGGCTTGCAGATTTTGGTTTGTGTGCCATTCACAGTTGAGGCCCTCCTTCTAGCGCCAAAAATGTTGATGCCTCGAAAATCGTTGCAACAACATTGGGGGATAACCACCCGGTCCGGACCTTAGTACAGCTCCTTTTCCGTTTGGAATGGTGGCTCCGACTGGGGATAATGGGACCAGTTTCCCAGCAATGAATAAACGGGATGAATGGATAATTGATTAACTAATCTAATGACAGGCAAATAGCTAAATCTACCAGCAAAATAAAAGAACTATTATTTATCCCGGGAACTTATTGAGCTTTGAAGCGTAGCGCTTGATGGTCTGTGTCTATAGACAGGCATATAGATGACTCCATCTAACAGACATGGACATTATTTCATTCAGGATTACTGTGCTTAAATAGTTAAGCAAAGCGATTAAAGCAACATTACTACACTTATCATTTATATCATCGACACATACATGATTAAAAGAAAAGCACACCATAAACATCCAATAGTGGAAGGAATACAGAACTGCTGTTAAAACACATATATATAATCGATAATAGCAAAGATAATCAAATAACAATTCATATGAAAGGAATGAATTCAGACATAGATAGAAATACCATATGAGCTGCTTGACACTCCCAATATCAATCGCTACTTGTGATTCTTCCTTCAACGCAGAAACACTTTCAAACAAAGACAATAGTGCACAATTGCATAAAAAGCTTCCTTGTCAAATTTAGAATAACTGGTCCAGTTTCATAAAAGAATATGGCTGAAGCACAATAGTGCAACTTCAGTCTTTAAGTCAGGTACAAAACTTTACGACCCTTTCCAAAACAATGAAAGGGTCTATAAATACTTAATTAATCTACCTATCTATAAAACAGAAATCCTACTTAATTGGTATCAATAAATTTTGATCCTATTTTCTTCAGCAATCTGGCAGTCGGCGGCATGATTCATCAAGTAGGCTGCTTGCCTTTAAATCTGAGCTGACTTATCGCAAGCATCGGCTCCACTTCAGGTGGTTTGTTGAGGCGCGAGCTGAGCTGGGTGGCATAGGTGGCATCCTGAATATCGGGGATAATATACCTGATTGCATCCATAAGGCACTTGAGGGCGGCTCTCTGTGTGTGCGGCTTTACCAGGAAGAACCAATAGGTGTCCCAGGTTAAACTGTTAATCCTAGCGATTAATCTCCCTTTTTCTTCTAGATCTAGATAACATGATTGCTCCAATGTTTTCATCGTTGTCAACTTTCCTGGTGTGCATTGGGAAATCATGTTTGATAAGTAGAGAGTGTTATTGACTAATTCAACTAAATTGCTAGAAGTTGATTTACATCTTGAAACCGCCCTCTCTGCTTTCATTAACTGGGACTGCCATTCTGTGAAGAGTATATCTTTATGTGATTCTAAGATCCTGGGTAAATTTGCCGCTTGTCCTTGATCAGAATCTTGCCAGTCGAGAAATGCAGCTATTGTTTCTTCAGCTTGATCCAATTCAGTCCTGGCCTTGTCTACTTGCTTACTTATGGATGCCGTTAATTCACATAGTGGCTCTACCTGGGTGATTTGTTGACATAGAAGCTTAATTTGGGATATTAATGCAGTATTTATTTGTAATGCTTCTGCTCTAAATTCAACCACTTGTGGAACGCCCTTTGTTTTCTCGAGCTGTGATGATAATTGAGCAATTTGCTCATCTTTTGTTTTCACCATTTGCTCATTTGCTGCCTTCAATTGTGCCAATGCCTCTGATAATTCTTTCTGCTTTGTATTGCGCTTTGGTCAATCCTTTGTTTTTTTGCCTGCAATTGTTGAGTTGGTTGACTGTTTAATTGTTGTTTCTTCAACAATTGCTGCTCTGCCTGCTCCGTTTTCTGCTTTGTTTCAGTTAACTGTGCCTGTAACGAGAAAATATCTTGATCCTTTGTTTTCAGTAAAAGGCTTACCTCCGATGCCTTATCTATTGTCGCTGCCGAATAAGCTCCCGCATACTGTGACAGTTTTTCAGGTCATCGGAGGGGTCAAATTCCTCCTTCCAAACCACATTGCCCGTGACAGTTTGCTCTGGGAAAACGGAAGGTTGATCAGTCCTTCTTCTTTTCCTTTTTCGTTTAACCACAGCTTTATGCCTTGGGCTATAGAAGACATCCAGGGGAGGAATATCTTCTATCTGCAAAATGATTTGGTCGGAGGGGTCCTTTGGTATTATCTCTACCTCTTTAGAAATGGGTGGGCCCCTGGTTCCACTTAGAACCTGTGGTGAAGTGATTTCCTGTGTGTCCGTTACCTTTGAAGTGTCTGTGTCCTTTGAACATTCCAAACCACTGATAATGGAATCAAATTTCTTGCATTCCTGGAGCAATTTAGGGTCAATATGAGTATCCACATTGACATCAATGGTGGTCTGTTTTTCCTTTTCAGCTTGGGTCTCCTCCCGCACTTTTTCCTGCTCTCTCTTCTGCTTTTCCTCCTGTTCTTTCTTCTGATTTTCCTCCTGTGGCTTCTCTTGTTCTTTTGTTATAACTGGAGGTTCCTTTGACTGTTGCCGATCAGGCTCGCTTGACGATGTCGCTGGGGTTGTCACTAGTAGATCTAGAGGCAGAGTTTGCAACCTCTGTTCTCTAAGTTTATTAAATTCGGTCAACCCTTCATCATGATATTTCATTTTGGCCAATGCTTTAACCTGCATTATTGTCTCAGCTGAAGAGAACAGGTCGTCAAACATATCTTCTTTATGATCAAATTTTGACAATTTGGCCTGTTCTAGTGCATTATAGGCAACTTTGTTTGGATCAAATTGCCTATTTGGGAGAGTCGCCAGAGTTAATGATTTAATCTTCGTAGCTTCCTTTTCTGCATGTTTGAGATCATGCAGAGTATAGACACCGCATCTCAAAGGAAAAGAGGGCCAGCCCTGCTTCTTATTTTTCTTGAGAGTCTGTGTAACACTCTCAACAATAATCTGGTAAGAGATTTCCCTTGCCAACAGTTTATCTGGTATGTATAAAGGGAGAACATGAGGTTCGGCTTGGCTACCGAAAACTCTTATATAAGTGAATTTCTCCTCTCCAAACCATCTCCCTACTGCTGTTAAATCAATCCCAGCTTGGTAGGAAATCTTGGGAATGGGTTTATCAAAAATAGAATAATAAATGGGCAACATAAAGCCGTTGCAGACTTGGTACAGATGGTGCTTGTAGGAGGATTTCCATAATTTCTGGTGGTAAATGTGGATAGCCGTGGGGTCTTGTGGCATCCACCTCCAGCCGAGCACGGGAAATTCAGAATTGAAACACAAGGTATCTAAAATATAGGCACTGTAATAGAATGGGGGGATTATCCTTTCAGAGATGCGAGTCTTATTCCTAAACTCAAGAACAGCTTTGGCTAGTTTATCTGAGAGAATAGTGGCCCAATCCATTATTATACTGTTGCATGCAGCTTCCATTAAAGGAACCATTTCTATAGTGAAATTAGAAGAGTCATGCAATCCCCACAATCTACACATCATTATTCCAGCGTAGCAATAAGGAGAAGCCAGGGAATCAACAGAGTACTTACCGGAAGACTCATGTTTGTGCTTTGCCGGATTTTGTCTCCAATCCCGGATGGGTTCGGATTCAACTTCGTTCTCGTTTGAGAATTTTTCCAGGAACGCCTTATTTTATATCTTCTCTGGCTCAGGCAAATGATACATTTGCCTCAGATCATCAGCTTTGAATGACCCGAAAATTCTCCCATCTCTGGTGCTGAAGGTTCTATCCAGGATTGGGATTTCTTCAATTGCCCACCGCACTACATCTGTGTATGGGAAAATTTGTTCCCTAGCTGCTATCTGATGAAGGAAGGAGTCAGCTAAGTCCTTTAGAGTGGCATCAGATTTCCGAGTAGAATCTGCAGTAGCTTCTACTGTTGTTACTTTAGGTTCTTCGATTTTGATCAAGTTGTAGGTACTTTGCCAAGTAGTTCTGCCGAGACCAGAACATGTAGTATCCGAGATTAATCCTTTCTTTTTGCTTGAAGGATCAGTGACAGCTTGTCCTGTGGCTGGCGCAACGGAAGCACCTGTGGTCTTCTTGGATTTCTTCCCCATTTTGCTTGAGCTTTCTTCTTTGGATGAATTCTGCACAGAGGCGAAAATAAACGTAATACAGAGAATTGGCAATGAAAACTTCAATGTGATGAGATATATTGACTGATGCGTGATAAGGGATTAGCTTTTAAAATGGGCGCAGATACAATCCATGGGAGGATTTTAGGACTTACAATTACATTAAATGGCCGTTTAAAACCTGCCAATCCTTAAATGCCCATTATATCATTAATCGGCCGAATGATTCATTTAAGCGTGTTGTAGATGTTTTGGCGGTTGAGCGCAGGTGAATCATTGTTGGACGGATCAAGCCTTTAATATGAATTAATCGTGATATCCCTTTATTTTAACGGCTTTTTGAAATCTGCGCTTTATCGCAATCGGCTATCGGGGCAAGCTTAAACCTTTTATATTGACATCTTTTGAAAACCCCGATCGCCGATAGCGATATCGCATCGCATCGGGAGTATTGGCATTATATGAGACATGTACAGTATATCGCCGATCGCCAATAGCGATATTGTATCGCATCGGAGCGAATGGCATGGGGCGCTTTAAAAATGTGCATATAGTATTGCCGATAGCCGATAGCGATATCGCATCGGCGGAAACAAATGTGCCACTTACTTATGTACCTTATGTCATTGCAATATGCGATCTTGCAATCGCTTTATCGTAATGATAAAGATTGATTTATTTGATTAAAATGGGATTTTTCAAAAAGGGTTTTATAATGTTTTCATTTAGTTTTTGGACCTTTTTAAATAATGCAATATTGATACCAATCAAACTCTAAAGGGACCCATTTCATATGATAATTTTGTGAATAAAATGATAAGAAATGGGGGGGTATTGTAGAGCACAACAATTGGTGATTCGCTGGAAGAAACAGTTATCTCTGAAAAGTATAGAAATACTTAAACTTTTTCAAAATAGAGTTCTAATCAAAGGGGAAAATTCTAATATAACTAGGTATAAATGCATTCCAAGTAAAATGAAACTATTTTGTTAATTTCCTCTCTTTTTTAAGATAATAGATACATTCTAAGTTTTAAATAGGCCTTTATTGGTTTATAATGATAAAATAGAAAACCTTTCCAAATCAGCTTTTATAATGAACTCGTCTGTCATAGGTAGAGCCCCTGCTGCCAGTAAACGTTCATAGTTTCGACAGGGATACCTTTTAACCATGTTATTGTCCATTGTCCCATCCAATTTAAGAGTGTGACTAACAGCATGAATTCAAAATATGTTTTCATATTTTGTATTTCTTTCTTTTTCTGTTATTGATAAGATAAAAGCCATTGTCCTGGTTTGGTAGCCAGCTATTGACAATGCCATTCACTGGTAATAATCTAACCGAACAAGCTGGCTCGTGATGAGACCCCTTGTCTTATAATTCTTAAGCCATTACCCTGTTATGGTATGCAGTATTGGTAATGTTGGTTAAACTATTTCCCTATGATCATGGTAAGAAGGCTTGTAATAAGACCTCTTATCTTTTTATATCAAAATTTTAGAATTACACTCTGAGTAATCATACACTTTGGTGAATGGGATAGACAATTTTCTCTTTTAAGAGTAGATGGATGACAGGGTAAGAGTTGAAGATGCTGAAGTTGGATTAGCTTCTATCTTGATATTGATAACCTTTTGTGACCAATTTGAAAATACAAAATGATTTATAATACTTGTAAACTTTGAGAGGGGTTCACAAAACTTGAAGTGTGGTTTCAGAATACAATGATACCTAGTTTCCTAGAAATTATCCCTTTTGGTTAAGACTTCTATTAATTTAAAAGAAAATATCATACTACTTCTGTGGATCAAGTTTTCAAACACAGCAAAGGTCAATGGAAGATACCTTACAACATTATTTTCTAAAAATCCTACAAACTACAAAACTCTATCAAACTAAAAGGAGAAGGGGTTACCTCCTCAATTAAAGAATTTCTTCAAGATAAGGCCATTAACAGGGAGAGAATCTCTCAAACCTGATAAATCTTGCAATATGAAGGTCGAATGGCCTATCTTCTCACAGATCTAAAATGGTCCAAGCCACATCTTCTGGAACTTGGTGTGTTTTCCCTTGTCCTCATGGGCTTTGTCCCATTTCAGAACTAAATCATCGACTTGAAATTGTTTTGAACCGGATGAGACTAAATCAAAAGCTACCTTGATGGTTTGCTGATGTTTGGCATGAATAACCTTGGCTTTTTCTCTTTCCTCTTCTAATTTTAGAATTTGATCATGTCTAAGCTGAATAGAAGAGGAAGGACTTTCCTCAATGAACTGAATTAGGGCTAGAGAAGGAAGAACAAGATTTGTGGGCAGTACTGCTTCTTTTCCATACACAAGGTTAAATGGGGAAGATCCTATAGAAGCTTTCTGTGTTATCCTATCATCCCATAATGCAAACATTAAGGATTTGTGCCAGCTTTTATGATTCTATTCGATAGTTCGCTTAATGATTTTGATCAGATTTTTATTAGTAGACTCTGCTAAACCATTACCCTGGGGATAGTAATTAGCAGAATATTTCAATTTAAACCCTCTTTTAATAGCGAAGTCAAACATAGCATTGCCTGAGAAATAAGATGCATTATAAAAAACAAGAGCATTTGGGACACCAAACCTCGTAATGATGAATTGATCTATGAATTCAACGATTGCTTCAGAATTTGCTGTCTTCAAAGGAATTGCCTCAACCCACTTAGTAAAATAATCGGTAGAAGTAAGGATATACTTATGCTGTTTGGAAGACGGTGGAGTAATTTCCCCAATGATGTCCAATCCCCATTGCTCAAATGGTTGTTCAATGTTGACTGGTTGCAGAGGGAAAGCTGGTTTACGTTGTCTTCCACTAGAAGTTTGACAATTGAGGCATTTCCTTACATACTCGTGGGCATCTCTAAACAGAGTGGGCCAATAGTATCCAGCATGAATAATTTTGTGAGCTGTTGTGTCAGCTCCAAAATGTCCTCCTGCTGGTCCATCATGTAACTCCTGCAAAACCTTTTGTGCTTCAGGTTTCTCAAGGCATCTTAATAAGATGGAATCATAATTCTGCTTAAAAAGCACATCATCAATAATTGTAAAATTCTTTGCTTTTAACCTAATGGCCCTTTTGTTTTTGTAAGACAGGTTAGGAGGTGCATAACCATTTTTTAAATAAAAGATTAAATCTACATATTGAGACTCAGAATCAGTAACACTTATCTGGTTGATTTCTTCAGTTTGATCTGTATCACTTGATTCTGGAATGTTGGATGCTCCTGCAAATAACCTGCAAAAACCTTGGCCCCTAACAATCTTTGCTGGCTTAATTTCTAAGTCATATTCTTGAAGCGTTGTGACCTAGTTTGCCCTCTTTTCACCCAGTTCTTTTTGGATTAATAGTTGCCTAACAGCAGGGAAAGGAACTATAACTTTTGTGTGGGTTTTCAAAAGGAAGGGTCTATAATGTTTGATTGCTTTAAATACAGCAAAGGCTTGTTTTTCTACTTCGGAGTAATTCAATTCAGCACCCTGAAGATTTGAACTAAAAAATGAAATGGGTGCTTCCAAATTGTGATCGTTGAGCTGCGTGAGTACTGCTGCATAAGACGAGGTGGAGGCGATAGTGTATAATATAAAATGATTAGAAAAATTGGGATTATTTAAGGCTGGGGCATCGATTATTGATTGTTTGATTAAATCAAATGCTTCTTTCTCTGCTGATCCCCACTTAAAGACTGAATTCTTCTTGATCATAGTTTGAAGTGGCAAAATAATTTGAGAAAAATCAGGAACAAATATTTTAACAAAATTGATTTGGCCTAAAAATGACTGCATGGATTTCTTATTGTGCAGGAAAGGGATTTCAGAGATTTCTTTGATCCGATCAGGATCAATATAAATGCCATCTTTAGACACAATAAAGCCTAAGAGCTTTCCTTGGTCAAGAGCAAAGAAATATTTTTTAGGGTTAAGAGAAATACCATATCTTTTGCAGCGTTGAAAGATTTGATTTAGATCATGCAAATGATTGGACTTCTTTTTAGAGAATACAGTAATATCGTCTAAATAGACAACTACTGTTCTATTAATCATCCCTTTAAAAGCTGTATCCATCGCTCTTTGGAATGTTGCTCCTGCATTAATAAGTCCGAAGGGCATTTTCTGATATGCATATGTTCCCCATTTGGTTCTGAATGTGGTTTTAAGTTGGTCATCAGGATGGACCAAAACTTGGTTATGTCCTGAAAAACCGTCTAGAAAAGACATTAATTAAGAGCCTGCTACTGATTGGAGTATTTGCTCCATAGTAAGTAATGGGAAATTGTCTTTTAAGCTTGCTTTGTTCAAATTTCTGAAATCAATACAAATCCGAATGTCGTCATTTTTCTTTCTGACTGGCACCATATTGGAGACCTAGTTTGAGTGTCGGACTGGAAAAATAATCTTGGCTTTCAAGAGTTTGTTAAGTTCAGTCTTTATTTGACTCTCTAAACTTGGATGTATTTTTCTTAACTTCTGTTGAATTGGTTTCTGATTGGGAAGCACTGGAATGGTATGCTGGATAATGGATGTATCATATGTCTTCAAATCATCATATTTCCAAGCCAAAACCTGTTTATTTTTCTGTAACAGTTTAATGAATGCCTCTTTCTCTTCCAAGGAAAGTCTTAATCCTAAATTAATATTTTGAGGAGCTTGCTCAGTACCCAGATTTATCAACTCAAACCTTAGGGTAGAGCTTTGGAGCTTTGCATTAGTCATAGGTTTAAACCTGTCTTTAATATCATAAAGATCCTCCAGCTTTACCACAGGCTTAGGAATTGAATTTTCCTGAGGTGTTTCTCTCATTTGAAAGTCATGCTCATTTTCCTCAATAATTTGATTATCATAGGACTTTTCAGAAGTTAAGAATTGTAAAATATCCTCATCATGGTTGAACACTCTCCAATTAGTGACATTGTCAGGAATTGAAGGCCTAAAAAGCAATTCTACTGAAAATCTATCTGGGCTGTAGTCTTTAGAAGGTAGGATTTTGGAAGCTACATTGGCTAGCAGGTCGGCTGCTGAGTTTTGAGATCTAGGGATGGCGGAAATATTGAATGCCAAAAAGTGTTAAGTGAGTTCTTGTACTAGCGATTGATAATGTTTAAGATGATTTGAAAGACAATGAATTGTATTTCTCACCTGTTTGATAATAATTTCAGAATCGCCGAATACTTTTAAATATTGTACTTTAAGGCCGATCGCTTTATACAGCCCCTGAACTAAGGCTTCATATTCAGCTGTATTGTTAGTGCATTCAAATTCCAGCCTACAAGACAGCATTGTTTTTTCTCCTAGTGGGCTAACCAAAATACATCCTGCTCTTGAGCCCTCACTAGATTTGGACCCATCGAAATATAATGACCAAAATAAAGAAGTATTAACAATTGTATTTAAAGTTTTCTCAGTATTATTGAAACATCTAGACCTATCTGTTTGTGAAAAATTCTCAACCTGAGATGTAAAATGGTTGACTGAGAAAGGGGATGACTGGGCAGTAAAGTTACTAAAGAATGACTCAGATGAATAATTCCCCAAAATGTTGTTATTAAATGCTACAGGTTGGTTTTCTTGCTCAAATTCAGTAACTGTATGGGTCATATGTTTTTCTCGATCAATCCTTATTTGATTTGGCTTACCCTTATAGGGAAGCCACATATGTGACCAATCAGTAGAAATATACCCATGTAGTTTTTCAGACCAATCCCTACTCAAGATTAAACCGTAAAATTCAGGTATATCGGCTATCAGGATATCAATCCTTTGTACTACTCTGGGATTAGCAGATAACCTGATAGTTACGGAATTAATCTCTCCCACAACCTGTACTTTGGTCCTATCCAACTGTACAATATGAATAGCAGACTTCTGGGGTTCAATGTTCAGTTTGGAACAAACTGAAGCTGGCATTATGTTAGAAGATGCCCCTGAGTCAATCAAACAGTTGTGCAGGTTTCTGTTGTAGATCTCATAGGTCAGAAGGAAAGGTGGAGTATGAGAATTTGATCTATCTCCAATCAGAACTGAATCGGTAGCTTCAACCATACCGGGAGGAGGTTGGCCTAAATCATTAGCAGCTTTAGCACTGGGAAGAGGTGTAGAAGGTACAACATTCAATTCTTTGAGAAGCAATTTCTGCTGATGTTTTAATTTACTAAGTTCAAACATAGTAATGTTTGCTTTAGTTTTCTTCATGTCATCAACAATGTTGTACTCCATTGAATCGGATACCACTAATGTTTTAGATGTTGAAGGAGTATTAGAAGTTGAAGGCTGGTTTTGGGGAACTGCTGCAGGTGATTTCTTTGCAGGTATTTTTTCTTTGGTTGTAGCGTCACCTGCACTCCTTTTCTTTGACGTTACCTGAACAGGTTCGGAAGTACTTTTACTCCTAGTAGTGACCGGGAACGCTTCTTCTTCATTATCGGTATCGGAGTTGGGGAGTATAAAATCCCACATTCCATGACATTCTACTACTTCTTCTTCATCATCAGTTGGTGAGATTGTTTCCTCTTCCTCTTCTTCTTGCTCTGAATCTGCATTAGATATGACATTCGGTGGCTTTGATTCATTTTTTTTATAAGTCCTAAAGGATCTTTTGGTTGAGGTTTCGGCTACCTGTTTCTTTATTTCAACCATTTCGTTTGATAAAGTTTTTAGGACTTTTTGCAAACCCTCCATGTCATATGGGTCTTTTGAGGTTTTCTTTCTTGAGTCATCTTTAAAAGAGACTTTTTTGGCTTTTCTGTCTTCCAGAGCAGCTTTCTTTTCTAGAGCATTGATACGTTTCTCCACAGCAAGTGCTTCTCTCATGTTTTCGGCTAAGGTAGGTTTCCCAGCCCTATCTACAAAAATGGCTATATTGGCAGGTAGGGCGGTTATATACCATTCGCTTCGAATTTGTTCACTTGGTTTGGAGGCCGTCGGGATTTTGTTCAGGAGTTTATTGAATCGAGCATTAAATTCCTTAATTGGTTCCCTATGCTCTATCCTAAGATTGGAGAGATCGTTTATTAGGGTAGCCAAAGATCTATCATCTCCATCTTTGGTAAGAAACTGCTCTTGGCAAGTGTTCCAACTGGTAATGGAACCAGAGGGTAAAGAAAAATACCAGGATCCTGCTGATCCTTGCAAGGTGTAAGGGAAAAGTCTAACAAGAACATCTTGTTCTGTTACTCCTTTCAAGTTGACTGCCAACATGAAATTATTAATGTGTTCCTGAGCCTGGGTCCCATCATTTGGATTAAACTTGGGTAGCCATTTTCAGGAGCATCTGGTAATGGATGCAATGGTGCAGGCATATTGACTGCACCAGGTCTGGTCCATGGATCTGCCATTATAATAGCAGTAGTGGTTGATACTACTGTTGGAACTCCAGATGTCTGGGAAGGAAATAATGTTGAGGAGTGAGCAGGTTGGGATGTTGAAGCTCCTAATCCCTGATGAACAACAATATGTAATGGGGGAGTGGATGGTTGAATTTGCAGAGGGGAAGATGCAATGGAGGATGTGGATGAAAGCTCTTCACTGTCAGGTCCTTCAGTATATTTCTTCGCCTTTTTCCTTTTGGGTAAAGGGAACTCAGTGGGTTCAATACCGAGCTTTTCGCTCTGAACTCTAGTGAGAGGGTGAGGTAAATTGAACTGCGAAGTCGCACTGCTTTGTGATACCTCAGATTTCTGTGGTGAAATCGAGAAGCTCTGATGTTTGTGGATAAGAGACTGGACTTCAGGTGATTCAAGACTTAATTGTTCTGGAGTATGATGGGTTTGAGCAGTGGTAGTTGATTCCTCTTCTTCTTGTTTGGATACTGGAGAATCAACATGCAAATGGGAAGTTCGAGGGGATACGGAGGGAGAATTACTCTTAGAATGGCTTGCAGATCTTGGTCTGTGTGCCATTCACAGTTGAGGCCCTCCTTTTAGCGCCAAAAATGTTGATGCCTCGAAAATTGTTGCAACAACATTGGGGGATAACCACCCGGTCCGGACCTTAGTACACATCCTTTTCCATTTGGAATGGTGGCTCCGACTGGGGATAATGGGACCAGTTTCCTAGCAATGAACAAACGGGATGAATGGATAATTGATTAACTAATCTAATGACAGGCAAATAGCTAAATCTACCAGCAAAATAAAAGAACTATTATTTATCCCGGGAACTTATTGAGTTTTGAAACGTAGCGCTTGATGGTCTGTGTCTATAGAGAGGCATATAGATGACTCCATCTAACAGACATGGACATTATTTCATTCAGGATTACTGTGCTTAAATAGTTAAGCAAAGCGATTAAAGCGACATTACTACACTTATCATTTATATCATCGACACATACATGATTAAAAGAAAAGCACACCATAAACATCCAATAGTGGAAGGAATACATAACTGCTGTTAAAACACATATATATAATCGATAATAGCAAAGATAATTAATTAACAATTCATATGAAAGGAATGAATTCAGACATAGATAGAAATACCATATGAGCTGCTTGACACTCCCAATATCAATCGCTACTTGTGATTCTTCCTTCAACGCAGAAACACTTTCAAACAAAGACAATAGTGCACAATTGCATAAAAAGCTTCCTTGTTAAATTTAGAATAACTGGTCCAGTTTCATAAAAGAATATGGCTGAAGCACAATAGTGCAACTTCAGCCTTTAAGTCAGGTACAAAACTTTACGACCCTTTCCAAAACAATGAAAGGGTCTATAAATACTTAATTAATCTACCTATCTATAAAACAGAAATCCTACTTAATTGGTATCAATAAATTTTGATCCTATTTTCTTCAGGAATCTGGCAGTCGGCGGCATGATTCATCAAGTAGGCTGCTTGCCTTTAAATCTGAGCTGACTTATCGCAAGCATCGACTCCACTTCAGGTGGTTTGTTGAGGCGCGAGCTGACCTGGGCGGCATAGGTGGCATCCTGAATATCGGGGATAATATACCCGATTGCATCCATAAGGCACTTGAGGGCAGCTCTCTGTGTGTGCGCCTTTACCAGGAAGAACCAATAGGTGTCCCAGGTTAAACTGTTAATACAACGATTAATCTCCCTTTTTCTTCTAGATCTGGATAACATGATTGCTCCAATGTTTTCATCGTTGTCAACTTTCCTGGTGTGCATTGGGAAATCATGTTTGATAAGTAGAGAGTGTTATTGACTAATTCAACTAAATTGCTAGAAGTTGATTTACATCTTGAAACCACCCTCTCTGCTTTCATTAACTGGGATTCCCATTCTGTGAAGAGTATATCTTTATGTGATTCTAAGATCCTGGGTAAATTCGCCGCTTGTCCTTGATCAGAATCTTGCCAGTCGAGAAATGCAGCTATTGTTTCTTCAGCTTGATCCAATTCAGTCCTGGCCTTGTCTACTTGCTTACTTATGGATGCTGTTAATTCACATAGTGGCTCTACCTGGGTGATTTGTTGACACAGAAGCTTAATTTGGGATATTAATGCAATATTTATTTGTAATGCTTCTGCTCTAAATTCAGCCACTTGTGGAACGCCCTTTGTTTTCTCGAGCTGTGATGATAATTGAGCAATTTGCTCATCTTTTGTTTTCACCATTTGCTCATTTGCTGCCTTCAATTGTGCCAATGCCTCTGATAATTCTTCTGCTTCTGGATTGCACTTTGGTCAATCCTTTGTTTTTCTACCTGCAATTGTTGAGTTAGTTGACTGTTTAATTGTTGTTGCGTCAACAATTGCTGCTCTGCCTGCTCCGTTTTCTGCTTTGTTTCAGTTAATTGTGCCCGTAACGAGAAAATCTTCTGATCCTTTGTTTTCAGTAAAAGGCTTACCTCCGATGCCTTATCTATTGTCACTGCCAAATAAGCTCCTGCATACTGTGATAGATTTGTCAGGTCATCGGAGGGGTCAAATTCCTCCTTCCAAACCACATTGCCCGTGACAGTTTGCTCTAGGAAAACGGAAGGTTGATCAGTCCTTCTTCTTTTCCTTTGTCGTTTAACCACAGCTTTATGCCTTGGGCTGTAGAAGATATCTAGGGGAGGAATATCTTCTATCTGCAAAATGATTTGGTCGGAGGGGTCCTTTGGTATTATCTCTACCTCTTTAGAAATGGGTGGGCCGCTGGTTCCACTTAGAACCTGTGGTGAAGTGATTTCCTGTGTGTCCATTACCTTTGAAGTGTCTGTGTCCTTTGAACATTCCAAACCACTGATAATGGAATCAAATTGCTTCCATTCCTGGAGCAATTTAGGGTCAATATGAGTATCCACATTGACATCAATGGTGGTCTGTTTTTCCTTTTCAGCTTGGGTCTCCTCCCGCACTTTTTCCTGCTCTCTCTTCTGATTTTCCTCCTGTTCTTTCTTCTGATTTTCCTCCCGTGGCTTGTCTTGTTCTTTTGTTATAACTGGAGGTTCCTTTCACTGTTGCCGATCAAGCTCGCTTGACGATGTCACTGGGGTTGTCGCTAGTAGATCTAGAGGCAAAGTTTGCAACCTCTGTTCTCTAAGTTTATTAAATTCGGTCAAACCTTCATCATGATATTTCATTTTGGCCAATGCTTTAACCTGCATTATTGTCTCAGCTGAAGAGAACAGGTCGTCAAACATATCTTCTTTATGATCAAATTTTGACAATTTGGCTTGTTCTAGTGCATTATAGGCAACTTTGTTTGGATCAAATTGCCTATTTGGGAGAGTCGCCAGAGTTAATGATTTAATCTTCGTAGCTTCCTTTTCTACATGTTTGAGATCATGCAGAGTATAGACACCGCATCTCAAAGGAAAAGAGGGCCAGCCCTGCTTCTTATTTTTCTTGAGAGTCTGCGTAACACTCTCAGCAATAATCTGGTAAGAGATTTCCCTTGCCAACAGTTTATCTGGTATGTATAAAGGGAGAACATGAGGGTCGGCTTGGCTACCGAAAACTCTTATATAAGTGAATTTCTCCTCTCCAAACCATCTCCCTACTGTTGTTAAATCAATCCCAGCTTGGTAGGAAATCTTGGGAATGGGTTTATCAAAAATAGAATAATAAATGGGCAACATAAAGTCGTTGTAGACTTGGTACAGATGGTGCTTGTAGGAGGATTTCCATAATTTCTGGTGGTCAATGTGGATAGCTGTGGGGTCTTGTGGCGTCCACCTCCAGCCGAGCACGGGAAATTCAGAATTGAAACACAAGGTATCTAAAATATAGGCACTGTAATAGAATGGGGAGATTATCCTTTCAGAGATGCGAGTCTTATTCCTAAACTCAAGAACATCTTTGGCTAGTTTATCTGAGAGAATAGTGGCCCAATCCATTATTATACTGTTGCATGCAGCTTCCATTAAAGGAACCATTTCTATAGTGAAATTAGAAGAGTCATGCAATCCCCACAATCTACACATCATTATTCCAGCGTAGCAATAAGGAGAAGCCAGGGAATCAACCGAGTACTTACCGGAAGACTCATGTTTGTGCTTTGCCGGATTTTGTCTCCAATCCCGGATGGGTTCGGATTCAACTTCGTTCTCGTTTGAGAATTTTTCCAGGAACGCCTTATTGTATATCTTCTCTGGCTCAGGCAAATGATACATTTGCCTCAGATCATCAGCTTTGAATGACCCGAAAATTCTCCCGTCTCTGGTGCTGAAGGTTCTATCCAGGATTGGGATTTCTTCAATTGCCCACCGCACTACATCTGTGTATGGGAGAATTTGTTCCCTAGCTGCTATCCGATGAAGGAAGGAGTCAGCTAAGTCCTTTAGAGTGGCATCAGATTTCCGAGTAGAATCTGCAGTAGCTTCTACTGTTGTCACTTTAGGTTCTTCGATTTCGATCAAGTTGTAGGTACTTTGCCAAGTAGTTCTGCCGAGACCAGAACATGTAGTATCCGAGATTAATCCTTTCTTTTTGCTTGAAGGATCAGTGACAGCTTGTCCTGTGGCTGGCGCAACAGAAGCACCTGCGGTCTTTTTCGATTTCTTTCCCATTTTGCTTGAGCTTTCTTCTTTGGATGAGTTCTGCACAGAGGCGAAAATAAATGTAATACAGAGAATTGGCAATGAAAACTTCAATGTGATGAGATATATTGACTGATGCGTGATAAGGGATTAGCTTTTAAAATGGGCGCAGATACAATCCATGGGAGGATTTTAGGACTTACAATTACATTAAATGGCCGTTCAAAACCTGCCAATCCTTAAATGCCCATTATATCATTAATCGGCCGAATCATTCATTTAAGCGTGTTGTAGATGTTTTTGGTGGTTGAGCGCAGGTGAATCATTGTTGGACGGATCAAGCCTTTAATATGAATTAATTGTGATATCCCTTTATTTTAACGGCTTTTTTAAATCTGCGCTTTATCGCAATCGGCTATCGGGGCAAGCTTAAACCTTTTATATTGACATCTTTTGAAAACCCTGATCGCCGATAGCGATATCGCATCGCATCGGGAGTATTGGCATTATATGAGACATGTACAGTATATCGCCGATAGCGATATCGCATCGCATCGGGGCGAATGGCATGGGGCGCTTTAAAAATGTGCATATAGTATTGCCGATAGCCGATAGCGATATCGCATCTGCGGAAACCAATGTGCCACTTACTTATGTACCTTATGTCATTGCGATATGCGATCTTGCGATCGCTTTATCGCAATGATAAAGATTGATTTATTTGATTAAAATGGGATTTTTCAAAAAGGGTTTTATAATGTTTTCATTTGGTTTTCGGACCTTTTTAAATAATGCAATATTGATAACAATCAAACTCTAAAGGGACCCATTTCATATGATAATTTTGTGAATAAAATGATAAGAAATGGGGGGGTGTTGTAGAGCACAACAAGACCCTGACTCTTTTCTATTCGAGTTCGATATTTTATGTAGAAGTTATGATTATTCAACTGATTCTTAGAAGTTAAGATTATTTCCTGTTACCCTCAAGGACTCAGCCTTGTGCTGGTTCATGGGGCTAGGAGGAAACTCTATAACCTCTTGGGAACAGATGAAGAGAGTGTTTTTGTATAAATATCAAGAATATTGCAAAACTTGGGACATGCAGGATGAAAGTTTTACGGTCATACACGATAATGATGAAGCTCTTGAAGATTACTTATAAATATTTCTCTATATTCTACAAAGGTCGAAACTTAAGCTTGATTCCAGCACTATTATAACCTTGTTCTTAAGAGGACTTATTGATAATGCTAGAAATAATCTAAATATGCTAAGACAAGGTGACATCTCTCAGAAAACTTTTGATCAAATTTGTGATTTATGTAGGAAATTTTCAAGAAAACAATATAGATCTAGTAGAGGAACTCGAAATAGAAATAGAAAAACTGAATCTACTAATGCTATGATTATTGGACTAGAAAATAAAATGGAAAACATGAAAATTGATATAATGAATGTTGTTTCTAAATAGTTGGACTCTTTAAAATTTCAGCAAAAACTTATAAAGGAACAAGAGTCACTATGTATTTTCTGTCCTAAATGTAGAGATAAGTGTTGAGTCCCAAACTTTCATCTTCCCTATACACCTTTTCAGCCTTCTTTTCCATTTACTTGACCCACCAAGTTTTCAAATCATTGCATATTAGTTTTAAAATAGCTTATAAAATGGTTTCCTAACTATGTCTAGTGACTGCTGTTTGATTTAGATTTTTGTTCAATCAGCTGCGGAAACTTGTCACTTTCCGCAGCCAGCTCAAGTTTCCGCAGCCATTTTGTTGAAGACTATGTTACAGGTGTCCACTGGAGAATCCGGCCACATGGGCAAGCTGCAAATGACATGTACATGGAGCGTGTCCCCTTGGTTCAGCCGAATCACTCACAAATAGCCATGGTCAAGGACGGTCAAAGGAGTGGTCAAACCAATAGTTTTGTGGTGGCACGACTCTGTTTTTACCACGTGAAGTTTTGCGTGGCAACTTCCTCAATCTTCGGAGGTGTGCTAACACCCGTGGATCAATCCGTGAACCAAATTGAATAGCCACCACTCCATAGATTTATTTGTCACGGCTACCATACTGCTAGATCTCAGGACATGGATATTTACGTGTCTGTTTGGCATCGCAGAATTTAGGAATCAGTTATAGCATCTTCAGTTATAAATAACGCGTTATCATACGCTTGATAGTTAGCTTTTTACATGTAATCTTGACTGTTTTTACGAGTCCACTGTGCCGTGCTCTATCTTTATGTTTTGACTGCACTTTAATATATGAGAAGACAACGTTCTTAAGTTCAATTTGTGACTGAGTATTGATTGGCCGAGGTTGCAGAGGGACCTTGTACACCAAGGCTCTGTATCTACTGTATAGTTTCTTGTTTGCTTTCATTATGTTACTGCTTTTATAATAATTTTCTTGTATCTATTACACTGTTCTGATATTCATGTTAACTGTTGTCCATCTTTTCTTTTATGCTCTCTCATGATTGTTAAATTGATCAGTGTTTTTGTTTCAGGTTCTTGTAGGCAGCCCGGGCAATTTACATAGTTTTAATGACTAATGACATGAGATCATCTTGTCCTTTCTGCTGATTTATTTTCTGAGTTTTAATTCCAGCATTGTCATTTCTTTCAGTTCTGTTTTTCTCATTTACTTTCATGCAATTTAGATATCATATTACTCCATTTGTTTATGATTACCTTCCTATAGCCAAGCGACTCAAATAGTGAGGAATCAGAATATTATTTGATGTATTATGATTTAGTTAACTTTCCTGCAAGTTAGTGATTAGATTACTTATGTCATTTTCAGGGATTGAAGTATGAATGAGTAGTTTAATCTTAGTTTCATTTTATGCAATTCCATTTCTTGCAATTTAGATATCAGATTACTCAATTTGTTTATGATTACCTCCTATAGCCAGAGCGAGTCGAAAGGTGAGGGGTTAGAATATGAGTTGAAGTAGTGTGATTTAGTTTGCTTTGCTTACAGTCTTTGAATTGCTTTGAGTTCAGTTTTTATTTTCTTTTTATACAACAGTAAGGATACTCAGCTTCATTGTCACTAGTTCACTGTCTTGGTACATTTTTATTTTCTTTTGAGAATTGATTTCATCACAACAAGTTTGAAACCTTTTTGAGAAATTTAAAGTTTGGAAAATCGGTGTAGAAATCACCATTGCCATTCATACTTGACTTTCAATTTTGCCATCTCACATTAGGGAATTAACAGAAGATAAACCTAAAAACAAACCAAAAACTCAAAAACGACAAAGAACTAAGGAATCAATTATCTTGCATATACAGTTCTTCACTTCAGCAGTTTACGACTCTCGGATTGACATTTTAAATAGAAATTTAGGACACACTAAATTGACCAAACAATAAGAATCCGCCTAAAGAGTGTCCTATTAATTTAAAATAAACGAATAAGTGTGCTATTTGTACAGAAGACCATATCACCGAAAAATGTCCCTCCATACCAGGACTTAAAGCTGTATTCACAGGGGGACAGCTTGAAGCTAAATACTTGAATGTTGTGGGAACAAGAAGAAATTGGCCTTAGGTAGGTGCAGGTATGGCTCCTGAATTTTTTCCACACTATTTTGGTTATAAGTCACATGTATATTTTAATCCTAACACTAATCAACAGTGGCAGTATGGAAATCAATATCGGCATGGACAACCTTCTCAACCATGGCAGCAAGGTTGGAGAGGGCCAACTCATTCCCCATATTCCTACCAGCCACCTATGCAGTCATATCCTAATACACAAAATTCAATGCTGCAACTTCCAAGTCATTCTAATACACCATTGCCTTTACCTCCACCATTTTGACCTCCTCAAATGTCTGCTCAACCTATGCCTAATCCTAACAATAACAAAGTAGTGCAAATGATTTATGTACCAAACCCAACTTTATCATTTGAGTACCATCCTATTCCAGTCGGGGTTCATGATATCTAGTTAATATAGGGAAGGACTGTAACATCAGAAAATTAGAACCGACCCACAGTGATTGTTGAAGATAAAGGAGAAGAGGAAACTCCTAACCATTCTCCGAAAGTAGTCACCAAATAGCCCTTACCCTCTAGATCCTTGCCACCTTCTTCCAACTAGCCTCCCTTCCCAGAGAGGCTAGTTATGGAAAGAAGTGAGCCTATTTCTAAGACTAGCTTGGCATCAGAGCTTTAGAATCTTTTCATTAAGATATCTTTGCTTCAAGCCATCAAAGAGATCCCTATTTGCACTAATATTATTAAGGAACTCTATCTCAAGAAACCCGAGAGGAAGAAATTGGAATCCCAAACCATTCAACTTGTTGGTAGGGCAGTGGAGTTAATCATAGGATGTGTATCTATGGAAAAATATACTGATCCTGGAAACCATGTTGTCTCAATTCAGATTGGTAATTTCCTTTTCTTTAATGTTCTTATAGACCTAGAGGCAGCCATTAATGTGATGAATAAGCAAACCATGGATCAAATTCAGTTAAACCACCTTCGCTCTCCTCCCACTGTGCTTGAATTAGCAGATAGATCTAAAATTAAGCCAGAAGGAGTATTGGATGATGTGATCATTTCATTAGATTCTTGGGAATATCCTGCTTATTTCATTGTGCTTCAACTAAAGAACCCAGTAGGAGGACATCCTTTGATCTTGGGTTGACCATGGCTTGCTACCGTCGATGCATATATTGGATGTCGTTATGGTGATATGTATATTTCACATGGAGACTCTAGGAAAAAAGTTACCTTATATCCCCCTACTAGATCCATTCAGGACCTTCGAGATACTTTGTGGTTGGATCAAAGTAGCGATGATGAGACTCAACCCATCTCCCTTATCCATCATTATACTAGGTCCTCACAAGAAGATGAGATTCAAGACTTCCTGAATAATCTAGACACTATGTCTAATTTTGAGCCATTGAGCCAGATTTTTAGCCTAGATTTTCAAGATAATCATGATCCCCATTCTTCTACACCACTGCATTTGACCACTCCCTTGAGTACTCCCGAGCCTGATACTACTCTTATTGAGATTAGCCCTGGTAAATCCTTGTATATTAGTTCAGATTTGGACTCATCTCAGCAAGAGCAGCTTGTGAATTTGTTGCAAAACCATCTTAATGCCTTTGCATGGGGTTATGAAGATATGAAAGGTATCCCTCCTGAAGCTTGCACACATCATATCTATATTCAGGAAGGATCCCAACCTGTCTGACAACCCCAAAGGCGAATGAATCCGGCTCTAAGAGATATTGTGAAAGAAGAAGTACAAAAACTCTTGGATGTCGGTTTTATCTATCCTATTTCCGATAGTCAGTGGGTCTCTCTATTAGTGCTAGTACCTAAGAAAGATGGAAGATGGCGTATTTGTATTGATTATCAAGAATTAAACAAAGCCACTCTCAAAGATTATTTCCCTCTCCCATTCATTGACCAGGTGCTTGATACCCTTGCAGGAAAGAAATACTTTTCTTTTTTGGATGGCTTCAGTGGTTATAACTAGATACAAATTGCACCCGAAGATCAGGATAAAACTACTTTTACATGTCCATGGGGTACATTTTCTTATAGAGTGCTTCCCTTTGGCTTATGTAATGCCCTGACTACCTTTCAAAGGGCAGTCTTGGCTATTTTTGCTAATATGGAATTTGTGGAAATTTATATGGATGACTTTTCTGTGTTTGGTGATTCTTTTCAGGAAGCCCTTGAAAATTTGGAAAAAGTAATTCTTCGGTGTGAGGAAGCCCATCTCACTTTGAGTGACAAGAAATGCAGATTGATGTGCAAAGTAGGGGTGGTACTTGGCCATTTGATTTCTAGTAAAGGTATCCAGGTCAATCCAGCAAAGATTGAAATCATTTTCTATCTTCCTGCACCCAAAACTCAAAGGGAAGAGGTTTGTTAGGATATGATGGTTACTATAGAAGATTCATTGAAAACTTTTCTAAGATAGCTACTCCTCTTTTTAGACTTCTAGCTAAGAATAGTGAATTTTCGTGGACTACAACTTGCCAACAGTCTTTTGAAACATTGAAGGAAACGTTAGTACATGCACCAGTTCCGAGAGGTCCTAACTGGTCTCTGCCTTTTCATATTTCCTATGATGCTTCAGATTTGGCTATGGGCGTAGCTCTAGGACAAGAGGAAAATAAGCAATCCTATGCAATTTATTATATTAGTAAAAAATTGTCTTCTGCTGAATTAAACTATATAGTTACATAGAAAGAGTTTTTCATTGCGATTTTTGCAATTAATAAGTTTAGACACTATATTACAGGATATGAAGTATTTGTACATACTGATCATTCCGCAATTAAATATTTGATGAACAAACCTTCAACTAGTGGTAGAGTGACTAGGTGGTTACTATTGTTGCAGGAGTTTAATATTACTATTGTAGATATACCAGGAAAATCTAATGTAGTAGCAGAATTTCTTTCTAGATTAGATAATCCTGGTGAAACAACCCCTATTAATGATGGTTTTCCAAATGAACATCTTTTTGCTATGTCAACAGGTTCTCCATGGTTTGCTAACATTGCTAATTATTTGGTTACTAGGAAAACACCACCCCACTTGTCCACTCCTGAAAAGCGGAATATTATTTAGAAAAGTGTTGCATACTCCTAGATTCAAGGAGATCTCTTTTACACAGGCCCAGATCTGATTATCCATAGACGTGTAAGAGAGGAGGATGTGTTTGACATTTTGAAGTTTGCTCATTATGAACCTTGTGGAGGCCACTTCGCTGATAAGCGGACTGCATATAAAGTATTGTGCACTGGTTACTTTTGGCCTTCCTTATTTAAGGATGCCAAATAGTATGTCAAGCGTTGTGATAGCTGTCAGCGAATGGGCCAGCCTAATCAAACCAATGAAATGCCTTTATGCCCTCAAGTTATGATTGAGCCATTTGAAAAATGGGCTATTGATTTTATAGGGCCAATAAATCCAACATCATTAAGTAAAAAGCATATTTTGGTTTGTACAGATTTTGTTACAAAATGGGTAGAAGCTAAAGTTGTTTCCTTTGCGACAGAAAAAGTTGTTGTTGATTTTCTTTTTACTGAAATCTTTACTAGATTTGGTATGCCTAGAGAAATTGTTTCAGACATTGGTCCGCAGTTTATTTCTAATCTGGTACAGGGTGTAATGGAGCAATACAAGATTCAGCACAGGAATTTCACGTCGTATCACCCATAAGCAAATGGCCAGGTGGAATCTACAAACAAAGTGATCGAGTGCATTCTTACAAAGACAGTGAATATGCATCGAAAAGACTAGTCTGAAAGATTACCAGAAGCTTTGTGGGCATATAGAACCACTTGGAGAAATAGCACGGGACATACACCATATGAGCTGGTATATGGCAAACAGGTTCTGTTACCAATTGAGTTCCAGATCAAAACTTTCAAGACTGTAGTCTAGTTAGGACTAGATCTCTCTAAGGCATAGCAACTTCGTCTTCTCCAATTAAATGATCTAGACAAATTTCGAAGGGATGTTGTTCAGTAGAACATACTAATTCAACAGCAACGTAAGAAATGGCATGACAAGTTTATTCAGAAAAAGCAGTTCCAACCAGGTGATTGGGTGCTCCTTTATGATTCTAGATTTAAAATTTTTAAAGGGAAATTCCATACACAGTGGATGGGACCTTATGAAGTGATCCGAGTATTCGAGAATGGAGCAGTTAAAGTTAAAACTATTGATGGACAAGATTCAGTATTCTTGGTAAATGGACACAGGTTAAAGAAGTACTTTCAGCCACTTACCAAGAAAGATTTTTCACAACAAGTCCAACAGCAATTTGTGGTAGTGGAGAATGGTAGTACCAACTTTTTGGAGACATGAATTTTTCTTCTTCTCAGAAATAAAAAATAAAAAATAAAAAAATAAGAAAGATTTTATAAAATAAAAGAAAAAAATAAAGAAAAAAATCTTTTCCTGTAATTATGAAAACCAGTTTGCTGACATGATTGCAAAAGGATCAACTTGAAAACTAGCTTGCTGGAAGGAAGATCAAAACAAAAATCCTAATAAAAAGAAAATGTTGCTTGATCTTTATATGTGCTAAGTTACCACAAATTAGAAGCAGGTTCAGCAGAACCAACCTTTATACAGTTGAGGTAATTAGCATGGATATTTTTTATTCAAGTAACACTTAATTTTTGCTACAATTTTTTTCTTGCACTAGTGCAGGCAGATTTTCTAGAAACTTTTCTGCCTTTCTTCATATTCCACTTTCGTAATACTCCCTCAGCTTTCTTCTTTGATCCCAAAATATTGACCTTCCTACATTCTTCTAAATTTACCTTGTCCGCTTCGAAGAAATCCCACTTTAGCCCTGAATTTTTTTCCCTATCCCACTTTTATTTATTCCCTCTTTGGTACTTTCCTGGAATCCCTATAATAGAATTCCTTCCCATTCTAAAAATTTCCCTTTCCCACTCCTTTATTCCTTCGTGAATTTATTGCAGGATCTTGCATACGAAGAGAAAAAGGATGTGCTCTAAAACATCAAAAAGGGCGAAGCAAACTTCAGAACAAAGTTGAGAAAATCATGTGAAATCCAACCTATATTTTAATTCTTTGTCTTAATATTATGCTTGCACTAGTGCAAGCATGTTGTCCTATGTGATAAGATGAGCAGAAAAGTACCAGCAGTACGATATGATTTAATAAGTACAAAGATCAATACGAGCATGCACTTCGTCGACAGCATATTACAAGTTATCATATGACATAAGAAAGTGGTCATTATGGAAAGTTATATGACATCTTTTCATGTCATTGACAAGCATTTATGCTATTATACTACCTAGGAGGAAATTAGTTAAAAGTACAAAGTTTTTAAGTAGAAATCATGATCTTTTTTAATGATAGCTAAGCGCCTTTTTTTGTAATTATGAAGAAATGTAAGAATTGTGTTAATCGTTGCTTGCATATAATCTACCCCACTCCACCATGATTTGAAACGTCTTTCACTCATAATTCCCCCTCTCCTCCATTTATCCTAAACGTCCCTTCACCATGATTATTATTGCACTTAACCATTAAACCGCCACAGCGGGTACCAATCAGGCCAGTCCAGAAATGATGAGTATCTATGGCAAATAAATCAGAGATATGATGGATGAACGGTTAGATTTTTATTTATGAAGGCTGATTCCCTGGTATTGCATGCAAAGTATCAGAGCTCAACTATTCATAGCCACTAGCAGCAATGCTGCCTGTCTGAAATGAACCCCTGTCCCTCAACAAAATTGAGCAAACTGCTGAATATCACAACAGTCTTGCATTGTTGCGAGAGTTGGGATTTCTACAGTTCCTGTAGAAGTTCAACGAGTATGACAGAGAGGTCGCCCTACAATTTGCAAGAAGTTTTAAGAATGAGCAAGTGAGAATTGGGCCACTCAAATTTAAAGTCACAAAGAAATTTGTAGCAACAGCAATGGGTTTGGAGAATACGAGAGAAAAGTGCTTCAAGAACCAGAAGCTGGAAAGGAAATGTTGGCAACGTTTTGTCGAGGATAAAAAGATAGAGGTGAACTGGAAATGTGGAGTCCCGTGCAAAGCCCTGCTAGGTCAGTGGCAGGACCTCCTGTTTATTTTGCAGAAATTCATGACCTATGAAGGGAGATACACCCGCACCTTGGTGTATCATTTCAGAATTCTGCAACACTTTGAAGCAGGCCGGCACATTCATTGGAGGATGAACTTCCCTCACTTCTTTCTCAAAAGCCTGGAGAAAATGGATAGAAGCGTATAGGATGGAAGGGAGGACCAGGTTCATACATGGTTATACCATCACGGCCTAATAAAAACCCTGGTCCTAAAACAACCAGAGAGCGAAGATATGTCATGGGAAGAGCTGTTGAAATAGTTGCATGAAGAGTCAGCCGAGGAAAATAAGACAGAGGCTACCACTAGTACAAGTAAGGGTCCGAATAGAATCGAAAAGGGAAGTCCTTCTCGCACTAGTGCGAAAAGGAAGTGGTCAGAGAAATCGACAGAAGAGAATGCCTCGTCTTCCACTAAGGAAACAGTTGGTGCACCCACTGAAGAAACCCCTTCTACATAGGCACAGGCCTCTGAACACGACAATCTGTCGATCCTTGCAAACACGGGAAATATTGTACAAGTTGGGGACGATACTCCGCTGGCATATTTTATGAAAAGACCCCATAAGAAGAGTAAAATATCTAATGTAGGTAAAGAACCACAACCCCCATAGGGTATGGAACCCCATCCTGCACTAGTACAAGAAGAAGCACTAGCCCGAGAGGAAGAACCGAAAATAGAAGGAGGAGATGAAGAAAAAGAAGACAAAGGAGAAAAAGATATAGGAGGGGAGGAACCAGACAATGAAGAACCCGAAAAAGAAGAGACAGAACCCATAGAAGAAGAAGAACCGGAAGAAGAAGAAGAGGCAGAAGAACCTGAAAAAGGAAAGGCAAAACCAGATGAAGAGGAACCAGAAGAAGAGCAAAAGGAAGGACACCTGGAAAAAGAGGGACCACAGGAAGACGAATTCCCTGATGTGACCATGGCAGACATGGAAGTCCCTAAGAAAGTGACAGCCCCTACTGAGACAGAGGGAGGAAAAGAATTGGTGATTCCTGCTACTCAAATAGCTGAATTAGAGCTCCAAGTGCAAGACTTGGAGCAACTTGTGACCAAAGCACAAGAGGAGAAAGAACGAAGAAGAGAAGAATTAATGGCAGAAACAAAAGAAAAGCGAGGTCAGAGTTTTGAAATATTGGGTTGGACGTTGTTTCAGGCGGTTGAAAAAGGTAGTAAAGAAGTTAAGGCACATCAAGAAGAAGAAGGCTGAAATAGTTCCGCCTGAGGACAACGTGCCAGAATAGGATTGAGTTGGAGTGCTCAAAATTTTGAAGTTTTTTTGTAGTTTAGGGATGGGAGGATGTTAGTCCCCTAGTTTTCATCCTTTTTTACCATTTTTCCCTTCCCAAATCATAACCATTTACCCCTGTTTTACTTATCTTAGGATCCCTCATCTTGCTCTAGTGCAAGAACGATGACACATTTTGCATTAACTTCATATTTTACATTTTTTAATTTAACTTAGCTTTTATTAACTATTTATTACATTATTTCCTTCTTAGAATTACTTTTGTAACTTATCGTTACCTCCTATGTTATTTAATAGTTAAATGCTCACCTTGATTGCTGATTTTAGTGCAGATAGATCTTGCACCAGTGCCAGCACCGCGAAGCTTGGAAGCAAATCCGGATCTCTTTGATTGCCACCTAATTTTGCACCGCCTTAGCCACGAACAACAAAACATATCTGAAGGCAACCAAGTCCCAGTTATGACAGCAAGTCAATTTGGAGTAGCTGAGATCAAACTTAGGAGGAAAGAATAGCCTGAGATATCTACAGCCTGTTCTGTTAAAATGCCTAATTGTGAAGGCCGAGAGATTATTTTGCAATCGGTTATGTAATCTAGTGTAATGAAAGCTTATTTTGTAATTGGTTATGTCATTTGTTGTAACGAAAGCTTATTCTACAATCAACTATGTAACAAGTTAAACAATCCCTTTGGCCTTCGGCCAAGGATCCATATAAGGAGAAATGTAAATAGGATGAAATTCTTATTGGTTGATACAATTGTATAGAGAAGAGAATAGAACCAGGAAGGCGGTAATAGGCCTGTCTTTTGTTATCACCCAAATCTGGACTGGATATGTAATCACGCATGTATTTTCTTTGATGATTTAATAAGAAGAGATCCGCCTTGCTTTTCATGAATTTTATTTTTAACAGTCGATGAATTGATTCAGTACTGAGTAGCATTCCCATTTGAAAGGGAAACGTACTCGTTGGCTAGGGCCCAACCAACCCAGCATGTTCTCCCTCTTTTCTGATCTTGTAATTTATGTTTTTAAACTGCCAAGTGTGATTTAATTTATAGCATTTGAATTTTTGTCTGAGTGAAAGCAGATTTGCAACATGAAGTAGTTAAATTTCCTTTTCTGAATTTGATTTTGAATTGGTTTTCCCTTCCTGGTTCGAGTAGGAGAAATTAACTACACCAGTGCACGTTATTGTGCTATTCGGTTTGTGCACGATTGGTTTGGTTTTCCCCACCTGGTTTGAGAAAGAGAAATTACATGCACCAGTGCACATTGGTGTGCTATTCACTTTCTGCACGTTTGGTTTGGTTTCCCCTGGTCCGAGCAGGAGAAATGTTCCTGCACCAGTGCTAGATAGTGTGATGCAGTAAGCCTCTTTAGTTTACTTCTAACAACTTTCTTTCTTTCACTAATATTTCACAACAGGATAAATTGAAAATATTGTTTCTTTATTTCTTCAGACATTAATCATCTTTTTGATATTCATAACACTTGCAGTAATCAAGCATTGATTTCAAGAATTAAAAGTTAAAGTGTAAGAAGCTCTGATCGGGTACAAGAACCAGTTTCTTGGTACTAGATCTAAGTGCTTTGGACTTGACAAAGTTCAAGCACTTGCACGAAGAAAAGAACTTTTAGTACAAACATTACTTTACACCTTCTGCATAAATTGTTGTTCTTGCAGTAGTGCAAGAAGATTGCACTAATGCAAGATCGATTCCTGCGAGAATGACATCTTTACATAAGTAGGTTTGAAGGGGCCCATCCGTTGAAGATTGCTAAGGTGTCTTTGCTAAAGAAAACACATTCTTAGTAGTTAATCAATAGTTAGCTAGAGTAATTGCCTCCTTATATTTCTGAATCTCTTTTGCAAGTACATTTCTTTTTGTTCCAGCCTTGGATTATTTTGATGGTTCGAGTTCCCTTTTTCCTCTATTGTTTGATTTTGCAATTTTTCCTTTAAAGAAAGTAGGAGTTGATATTATAAATATTCATACCATCTCTAGAATTGCTTGTGCTTCGCCTTTAAGTTTATGAATTCCCTGGGTTGACAATTTAAGTGTTCACAAGTTTACCTAAGTGTAATTCTGGCAACCAACAGCAGGGGCCCGCGTACTCAGCTACAGACTTACCAAGGTCTCTGTGCACTCAGCTGCAGGAGCCTTCCCCTTGACTAGAATACATAATTACAAACAAAGTAGACTCAAAATCCCATTCATGAACTAAGACTCGCCTCTTATGACTCCTAGATGACTCAATTTTATATCTTTTACATTACATTACCATGGTCCATGAACCATGGGCAAAGTTCATTGTATCATTAAAACAACCCATCCTTTTAAAAAATAAGGGGCTTTGACCTTCCTAAAAGCCCCTTTTGACTCTTACTGTCATGCGCACTCCACTCCTCAAATTGCGGAGACTTTACAATAATACAATATTTAAAACTTAGAAAAAATCGGACTTGGGGGTCCCCATCCCAAAAAAAAAGGTAAGTGAAAATGGGAAATTTTATCAACCAACATCTCCCCCCAAATGGCTTGGTTGCATGTCCTCATGCATGGCATTTCCTATGAATATGAGGATTAGATCCGTTGTGGCTGACATGGAGTTGTGTAAGATCATACTGTTTGGCCATTTCTATCCCAGCAGGCTTAAACCCATCCGAGAAAATGATATCCTTCCACCAGTCTTCATATGCAACATAATCTAGTCCATACCACTCAGAAGGAAACCAAATAATGGGAAATTGGAACCTTAACCCTATCCAATGGACCGCACAGTGTCATATGCAAGTGATATAATGTGGAATTCTCTTCAATGGTCTAGAAAAATTGGGGGCCCCAAAAGGTTCTCGCGCCCGTACTGCTGATGATGAGAGCATCCAATCTTTCTGACAAGCATCCTTGGCTTTTTCCTAACAGGTGCAGATCTACATCATACACATGCCAGCAAACCACCATTGTGTCCTCAACATATGGTATTTTCTTCCTTCTAGTTCAAGGAATCTGTGATGTCTATTATAAATATCCACAGATTGGAAGTGCTCCATTTTGATCATCAGTGGCCGATTTTCTTAGTTTTCCTCGAATGTGTCGAAGGCCTTCTTCCACTTAACTTGATTAACCACAAAGCACATGAAGGACCTTAACTGAATGTTATCTTACATACGATACTGGATTGAACAACTGATCAGTTTCAAGAATGTAATTGTGCATATATAACTCACATAAAAAATGATGTTTTATTTGATTGTGAAGTCTCAAAATCCTAAGGAACTGCATGGAGTCTTTTATATCATGCCTTATCTCTTGGTGGGTACTTTCCAGACATAAAAATAGATATTCTTCATGAAGGAAAAGGGCATAAAAGTTAGCATGGGGCCTACATGCCATTATTTGTTGCGTCATGATGAACATCTCGTCTTTGTCTACCTCC
This sequence comes from Pinus tabuliformis, assembly GCA_031772625.1. NCBI lineage: Eukaryota > Viridiplantae > Streptophyta > Pinopsida > Pinales > Pinaceae > Pinus > Pinus tabuliformis. Next base: position 252,282,957 of record CM062812.1, on the reverse strand, counting down.
AGTAACTGAACCCATCCCTGCAACTCTTCAATCTTCTTCTGTAGCTTTTCCTACTGCTACTTGGCCTTCTCCATCTGGGTGATATGATTGACCACCACTCTTGTTGCTTGCTCCTAGATTTTCTTTACTCCTTTCTGGTGAACCTCTATGGGAAGTGATCCACACTGAAATTGGAAGCAATGATCCTCCATTTTTGGATCTCTGCTGTTAACAGGAACTCTCGAGCCTCTACCAAATGGAGAAGTGACTTGGTTTGCATAGCTGCTGAGGCAGTCTCCTTATCCTCTTTCTGTACTACCACTGAAGTTGTTGTGTCAGTTCCCAGGGTTGCGGCAGCTTGACCAACATTTATTTTTTCGCTTTCTTTCCCGTTTCCATGACCATATTACCTGTTTCCTTAATTTAGAAACTTCAATTTTTAATAACATTCTTTCTCTGAACATCAATCGATACTGACCTTCGATGGTAACTTTAATTTTCACAAGTTCCTCGACAAATTCCTATTTTACGACGACCTCCTCCATTTGTCTTGGGGACAATATTAGGTTAGGTGGAGTAGAATCAAAAAATTCATTGACGGATTCTTGCTTTACTACTATTTCCTCTACATGTGAAAATGCTGACACTCATGGGGAAACTTCGGCACCCCCTTCTATAGATTCTGGTACCGTTGAAATTCTCTCTAATTTCTCAGGATCCAGTACTAGATCTTGGGGTGTAGTACCATCAATATATCCTTCCTATAGTCATTCTGAGGCCATAATCTCCTCCTACTTTCTCGAGAATTGATACTGTTTCTTGTGGGTCAGTGTCAACGACCACTTCTCTTTCCATCTGCTCAATGATTGACATTGGTTCTTGTGGAATAACGTCAACAGTGACTCTTTCTTTTATCTATTTGGCGGTTGGCACTGGTTCTTATGGAGCAGCTTCAACAACAATTTCCCCTTCTATTTGCTCAAACGTTGACAATGGTTCTACTGGAACTTTGTCAAGGGTTGCCTCTTCCGCCGTCTGTTTAGCATTTGACACTATTTCTTTTGGATCAGTGTCAACAATAGTTTTCCCATCTATTGACATCCTCTATTTCAGTTTCCTCAACTCCACCTCCATTCCCTGAATCATCTTGCTAGTTTATCATCTCCTCGTCCCCCTCTTTATCTACTCCTTCCAGTGCTTGTTCCACCCCTTCCTCCTCCAATAATTCTTCTTAGGCCCTTACTGAAATCATGGTTGTGACTTCATCTTCTGTTAGCTCAACCAGTTTTTGGCAAGTCACAAGGATTTGTAACATGGCATGTATCACCAATAATCTGATGAGTCCATGATTTGTAATTACTTCCAATGATTGGCGTGACCAATGTGCAGACGGGCCATCAATTGAAGATTGTTCCAAAGGAAAAACAAAATATCTATGGGATGCACTTGGCAAAATCGAGGATATGCTAAAATATTAAAATGATACTAAAGAGGGTAGAAAGCCAATCTTCACAGGTGATGTATCGCATTACAAAATATGAAACCTCTACCCAATGATGTGGCAATGATTTCTGGTCATAACCTTTCCCTTTATGTACCATAATCTCCCCTTCTTGCAGGAATAATTCCGAAAATTCTAACATGGGTGTTTTCCTGGAAAGCCACTTCTACCTCCCTTGTGACAATCTGTTGACAGTTGAAATGCCTTATTTTGTTACCTGAATTTCCATTCCGCGGACCCTAGAGAAATTCCCTTCGAAATTTAGCGAAAACTCAATTATCACCCCTTCATCAAACCTTCTAACCTTTTAAAGTAAATGTGCCATCTTGCATATCATAAAATGTGCCATACTTTCAGTTGACGCTGACTCTGCCCTATGTTTTCTAGTTCATGTCTAATGGCTTGGCCACCCATTCTATCAATTGTTCTATAGCAGCTCTAGGAGTAGCAACAAGTCGTTAAGGGGGTTGTTAATCGATAAAGTTTGCGGTAATATGGATGACTGTAAATTTGGGCGAAGGTTATGGTGAAATCGATGGTAAATACAATATGATTATGGTAATTATTCAAACAGATTGGAAATGACCATATTTTAATGTTGGCTTGCATATTCGTATGTGTTACAATTTCCAATGTGCATGGATACATGTGAAGGGTACGATGGAGATATAAACGGATAATGATAATAATGGGTGGTTAAACTGAGGTTTAATAATAATGATGAAATGGCATCATTATTATTCAACCTCACTTAAATACAGTATCTCCCCCAAACTAAGGTATGGCCATCCTTGTTCATGGTTGGTCATGTCATGAATGAAATATCAATCAAATCCATAGATTTGATCGGGTGCGTACTTGATGACTTACCTTAGTGAAATATCAACTTTGGTGGAGTAACAACACTAGTGGAGTATCAACATCAGTGGATAAGAACACCTGCAAGAAAGGGAAAGGAGCACTGCCAATGGAGTAGCATCCGAATTATAACTTTATTATTATTATTATTATTATTTATTTATTTATTGAATATGAGGTGTAGAGGAAGCATTTTATGCACAAATGATTTCAAAACCAGAGTCATTAGAAATATGCTTAATAAAGGAGTCCCTAGAGGTTGGGCGGTGATATAATCTGAGGCAATGTCGATTTAAAAGTAAAGGGGTATGTGCCTCATCCATTGTTGTAAGTTTAACAATCTCATTGTCAAACATTGTTTCAACATCGTATGGGCCCATCCATCCAAAGGAGAGCTTTCCTTTGAAGTCCTTGAATCGGGAATCATAGAGTAATGCCCATTCACCTTTTTGAAAAACCTTTTTCTTGATGAATTTGTTGTGCCACTTGGTTTTTTGCTGCTGGATTGCAACAATATTCTATAAAACTATTAGACAAATTTCATCTAACTCATTGAGTTCTAGTCAGTGTCTCTGGGCTGCAGTAAGATACAGACCTAATTCAAAAGTCATCATGAGTGTCTTAATTTCGAATTCCACTGGAAACAAAGGGGGTTTTCCATACACAAGCTCATATGGTGAAAACCTTGTTGTATTCTACCATGTAGTTATATATGCCTAAAGTGCTTCAGGAACTTTTTCAGCCTAATTTCGGTGATGGTTAGCTACTATATTTGTGAGAATGTTTTCCAGTACCTTATTTGTGCTCTCGACTTGACCATTCTCTTGAAGATGGTATGGGGATGTCACCCTATGCTTGATTCCATATTTTTCCATAAGCGTTGTTATTGAATATGATGTAAATTATGCCCCTCCATCTGAACCTATCTCTCTGGGATCCCCATACCGAGCAAAAATTTCTTCAAATAAAAGGTCTGAGATAACTTATTCAATGAATTTTGTGATGGCTTTGGCTTCCACTCATTTTGACATGTAATCTATGCAGACGAGGATATGAACTTTCTGGTGAGAAGGAGGATTCACTGACCCGACAAAATTGATAGCAAATTTTTTAAAGGGATCAAGGACTAATTGAGGATGTAGTGGTGTTTCATCTGATCGAATAGGATGACCCATCCGTTGGCAGTTTTCACATCCTCGGACATATTTTCTAGCACCACAGAAAATAGAATGCCAATAATATCCCATTTGCAACACCTTATGATTAGTTCTGTTATCTGCGAAATGTCCTCCATAAAGACCATCATGGGCAACCTTCAGAATATCATATATCCCATCCTCTCCTACACAACATGGGATTTCTTGATTTTGTCTGGTATAGAAGAGATATCCTTCTATCCATGTATAGCGGGCACTTTGCTGGATAATTCTCCATTGTTCCATGTATGACAAATGATGAGGTACCTTACTGTAGCAAGATAGTTAGCAACATATACATACCAAGGGTTGTGAGTAGAGATTGAAAAATGATGTTCGTCAGGAAAACTATCTTATATAGGTGTATCTTCATCATTAATATTCAGCCTAGACAAGAAATCTACTACCACATTATATTTTCTTGGTTTATCTACAATAGTGATATCAAATTCTTGTATCAATAATAACCATCTTGTAATTCGCCCACGAGTTATAGGTTTGTTCATTACATACCTGATGGCTGAATGGTCTGTGTGTAAAAATATGCGGTACCTTGTAATATAATGATGGAACTTGTTACAACATAAATAACAACCAAACATTCTTTTCTCAGTTACTGTATAATTGAGTTCAGCAAGAGTTAAATTCTTGCTGATATAGTAATTTGCATACGATTTCTTGTCCTCCTGTTGTCCCAAAACTACTCCTACTTCTATATGAGAAGCATCTGTGGAGATATGGAATTAAAGTTTCTAGTTAGAGCCGAACAATATCGAAGCTTCACAGACTAGTTTCTTGATTTCTGAAAAAGTTGCTTCACATGCATCAATCCACACAAATTCTACATGTTTAGGCAATAATTAATTGGAAAAGTGGAAATGTTATTTTAGAATTTTTTTTCTATAAAGTGTCGATAATACCCAGCATAACCAATAAAGCTATGTACCGCCATTGGTGTCTTTGGTGTAGGAAAATTTGAAATTACCTCAACCTTAGTAGGATCAACACATATTCCTACAACTGAAAGTAAATGCCCCAGAACTATCCCTTCTTCCATCATCATATGAAATTTTACTGTACTAAGAGAGACATGAGTCTGTTTACATTGTTTAAGTACTTTTTATAAAAAAATTAGACCTTCTTCACAAGAATCACCATATGGAATGAAACCATCCATATAAATTTCAACATTATCATTAACTAGATAAAAAAAGATTCCTAATATCGCCCGTTGGAAGGTAGCAGGTGCATTATAGAGGCCAAACCAAAGGACCCATATGAAAAATTTCCCCAAGGGCAAGTAAAAGTAGTCTTATCCTAATCTTGAGGAGCTATCTAGATCTAGTTATATCCAATAAATCTATCTAAAAAGGAAAATAACATTTTATCGGATAGTGTTTCGAGGACCTGATCAATAAAAGCTAAGGGGAAGTGATCTTTTTGGGCTTCTTTATTCAATTCCATATAATCAACACATATCCTCCACTTCTTTTTATTCTTTGGGACAATGACTAATGGGATACCCATTGACTGTTTGATATTGGATAAATAAATGCGAAATCCAATAGCTTATGAAATTCTTCCTTGCCAATCATTTTCGAAGTAGGGTTCATCCTTCTTTGTGGTTGTCGAACAGATTGAAATTCCTCTCTTATATATATGATGGTAACAGAGATCAATAGGGATTCCCTTCATATCCATATCTTCCCAAGCAAAGGCTTCCTTCTCATCCCGAAGAATTTTCAACAATTGTTCAGTTTGGGAGAGCGAAAGATTGGGATTAATGTTCAACATTTTCCTTGGATCAATTTCTACTAGAATATTTTTATGGAGTGTTGTGATAGGAACATTTTCAATTTTTGTTTCTGGTTCAATAGTTTCCTGAGTAGTGCAACTCATAACATAATATAATAGTTTTCGGGTCAAACCAGAAACAGAATTAGGACTACTAATAAATGTACTAATGGCATCATCTTTCATTTCATCCTTGAAACAAAGAGCTTCACCAATGGTGAGAATTGGTCTAACATCTTCATTTTTAGGCTCAAGCTCATCCTTGAGTGAAGAATTTTGTGCTAAGGTAGATGATGGTTTAACAGACTAACTTGGTTCTACAGGTGGGTAAAGAACAAGATTTTTTGTGATTCATCCATTGGATATTACCATGTTTCCCGATCGACGCCCAATGTAGGCATCTGCGGTAGCGAGCCAAGGCCTACCTAGAATCAGGCGATGCCCCCAACTAGAGATTAAGTGTGCAAAACCAGAAGATCGACAAGGTATTGCCAAGAATCTACAGAGACAATTATGTCTTCCAACTTCCCTACTAGTCTTACAATGGATCGGTCTGCAAGTTCTATAACTGTAGGGGTTGGTTTAAGGTTGAGTAGGTCCTAGGTAAGTACAATTTCTGATGTTATAATGTTAATTACAACCCCAAGTTCTACCAGCACATTTGGAATATCAACCTCGTTAATTTTCACTGTAAGAATTAGTTTTCTTAGGTCACCATATTTGACGGGTGTAGTTTTTCCCAACATTATGTCGGACAATTTTCCCATAACATGGATAGTGCGTGGATTTTTCGATTTTCTTCCAGGATTTTTGGAACAAAAGTCCTTAATCGTTTTAGCATAGATTGGCACATAATTCATAGCTCGAAGTAATGGAATCTTGACAAATAAGTTCTATAATTCCCCCAAAAATTAAAATTCAGGTTGAGGAATTTGTTTGCTCAAGGACAACCTCTCAGGATAAGGTGGGCATGTTTGACACCCTTGAGAGACAATTGTTTTTTATGGGGGTTTTTGTTCCTTTTTAACCTGTATCACATCACCCCCATTTTCCCTAGAGGATTTTTTATGTTCTAGTTCTCAGACTTCATCGTTAGTGTGTTCAATAATTATTGGTGAAGTCTTAGTGTTTACTACCCGTCCGGATCAAAGATTCAATTCATTGCATTTCGAAGTGGAAATACTATATGTAGGAAGGTTGAGTGTGTCAACCTGTTGGGCTCCCATATTATTTGAGTTCAGGTTGGATTGAAGAGGCAGTTGCAGATGAAGTGGAGGATTGTTGGTGGAGGCATTAGGTGGAAGTTATATTGCTTGTGGCAGCATAGGTTGGGGAAATTGATTTGTAGGAAGAGGAGGTCCATGCTAGTTATAGGTCCAAGAAGGAACAGGACCAGGTTGGGTGGACCATGACTTTCAGGGCATTGGATACTGATAATATTGTAGCCATGAAGGTGGGAATGGTATAGGCCAAGACCCAAAATTCAAATTATCAAAATACCAAGAAGGATCTTCAGAAAAACCCTGATTCATATTATATGGTCGTGGTTTCCATGGCTTCTTTAATCATATAAAGTAAAGATGATCTACTTCTTCATTTTCTCAAAGACTGCCTTCAGCCCAGTAATAGATGGACATAGGTTGGTATAATGACCTTGCTCACATATTGCACAAGTTTCAACGAAGTTGAGTGGAAATTACTTTAGCGGGTGTTTCTTCCTGCATAGAAGGGAGAAAATGGCCATCGCCTTCTCATCTTCCATCTGTTTCTATTTTCCCTAAATAACATCCATCTGTGAGGACAATGTGCTTATGATATCATTCCTCAATTTATCTGGCAAGTTCCTGATTTATGTTTTTGTAACCCTACTATTAGATATCTTAAGATCTTGTATCCCTTGCTTATGCCTTGAATCTCCATGTGAACATTTGATACAGAACCCACAATTGGTGTCGAATTCTTCCTTTGAAATATCCCCTTTTCCTACCACGTTCAGAAGTTCTAGGGATTCTTCCCTTAGTGCTCAGAGAAAGATTATCTTTAAAATATCCTTATCCAAATCACTATGGCCTGATCTTTGCAGGTTGTATCTAAAGCGTTTCACAAAGTCCTCCATATTCTCATCTTATTTCTACCTAATAATAAATATTTCCTCTTTAATGTCTCGATACTTGTAGTAGTCCTGATATTTTTCAAGAAAAAATTTCTTCATTTCGTCCCATGTTGTAATAGATTCCCCCCCTAAACCCATAAACCATCTCAGAGTTGTCCCTTTTAAGGTAGCAGGGAATATCTTCAATTTTTTAGCATCAGAAATATAATCATATCCTCGACAAACAACATCGAATTCGAAGAGGAATGTGTCTGGATCTTTGGAAGAGAGACCATGGAAATTAGGTAATGTTGTTAAAGGAATAGGTTTCATGGGTGCATCACCTCTAATATCTCCAATTGGGAATTTGATTGTAGAATTTGTGTGGACCATGAATATCTTCCAATATTCACATGGGATCTCAACAGGTTCTGGCTATTTTACAATGCATGGTTAAGCTTGTTTGAAAGCACTCCCTCGATCAAATGGTGGATTTAATTCCCTTGAGTCTCCTTCCTCTTCTGAACTTGCAATTCTCAAATCCTCAAATCCTCTGCTTCCTATTTCTTCTTCCCTGAGTTCTGATTCTATTACTGGGGCAGACTCCGGTTGTGAATCTAATTGGCCTTTGGATCTAGTATGAGATATAACCCTAACATCATGTCGTGATGATGCTCTTGACTCAGCTCTTGAAATGATTTATTGGATATAGGTAATTCTGCCTAGATATTTCCTTCCTCGATCTCTTTTTGGGGGTCTCCCTCTGCCCCTTTTGTTCGTTTCTCTATTCATACAATCTAGAAACAAAGGAAAAAGATCCAAATAAATCTAAGGCTTGGGTCCTAGAATAGGGTGAAAAAAATAATAATTCTAACTAGGACGAGAGGGTGGCACCTATAATTAATATAAAAATAAGCAATCCAACAGTTTAAGCTCAGGCCCTGGAAGAGGTTTAGTATAGATTTTACCTAACTAGGTCGAGAGAGTGTTCCTAAGATCAAGAAAACAAAAAACAATAACATCATATAAATCTCGGGTCTTGAAAGAGGTAAAAATTACCTAATCAGGAGGAGAGAGTGTTCCTATGGTCAATAATGGTTGTAATTTTGTGCCTTGGATAGCCTCCCTAGAAATGGCACCAAAATGTTGGTTTTAAAATATGGATTGTAAATTCCACCCTTCTTCACATTCATTATTAGCCCGGGGTTCGTTCAAGGCTACCATGCAAAGTCTATGCAGGCCACATGTTCCTACCCAGCATTGAGAATTCACAAAGTAAAAGGTCCAATAATAACAATAGATTGAGTAACAACGAACTAATTACAGTAACGAAAAATTATAGTAATAACAATATGAATTCACAGCAACTCTAAAATCCAATAAATCATTAACAACAATGGAAAAAGATAATCATAACAACACAACCAACACAAACATATGCACACAATTAATCCAGTAACACTTGATCAGGAGAGTGGGCCTGACTCTGCGATCAGGGCTATGCCAGAGAACGAAGATCACACGAATTTCAAGAAATCAGACTTTGCATTAATGAAGAAGAAAGTACAATAGAAGTTCGTTGTTACACCTCTAAGATCCCTCTTACATTTCTGCTCTATTAATCCTTACTTATATATTGTATTGTTACATAAATAGTATTCAACAAACCCAACGATTATGGCAAGCCTGTCTTCTCACAAATATACAATAATCATTTGAACATAAACATAATACAAAAGATAGTAATCACATCAATCTCTCAGCTCCTCATCAGTTAAACGTTGTTACAACCCTTGTCCTGGAACGGCACTGCCAACTCACTAAAAATCATCGCACTAATTTGTATCCCGTTGGTCCTCATTATCTTGATTCTACAAAGAAACTTTAGTCAACAAGTTGTATAAGCAGTATTCCCCTCGGAATACGCTTCATTAATCAATATTTCAAAAAGACATGCCAAATTGATATACCTTTGTTGTTTTGAGACACAAATTGACCTCACAAAAGCTATGGAATGGACAAGGTGAAATGGATAAAATTAAGTGAAAATGGGCAATTTTATCGAACAACATGGGCCTCTTTCTCCTGCTTCCTCTGTCCCTCGAAGGGATTCTTCAAGCTAAACTTTGATGGTGCCTCTAAGGGAAACCCCGGGCTAATTGGTTTAGGAGGAATAATTCACAATGACAAAGGGTGAGCAGTTAAATTTTATGCATCCTCTTGTGGCAGCACCACAAACAATGTAGCAAAATATATGGCATTAGAGAGAGGTGTGCACGTGGCAGCAAAGATGGGGGTGGAAAAACTCCAAGTCATAGTGGACTTCCATATTGCTATAACCATGCTTCAAAAAATCATCAACAGATCCCCCCAGATAGAATTATTAAGAGTTGGAAACTGGAACTGATAGGGGAACATATTCTCTCTAGGATTTCCTCCTTTAAATATATATAATCACAAAACATGTAGATCATGAAGGGAATAAGGCAGCTGATAACCTTGCAAATTTAGGAAGTGATAATCAAGGGCAGGATCTCCTCCAAGATTGGCCCGCCCATTCAGAAAACCCCCACTTGATGGATATTTTTCGAATAGTGGCACTAGAAGGATCTTCCCCAATGGGGGTGATGGACAAAGTGCACAGCGCACCTCGTGGGCCATGATGACCAACGATTAGCACACACGTTGAGGGCTACCCCCCGCCCTTTCATTTCAACTAGCATATGGGGGGGAGTAATGGTATGTGAGTGGAATTTACTAGTGCCTCGAACAACGCAGAAGATGTCGTTCTAAGATCGAGGGTGGTTAACAGAAACTTCATTCATGTCTCATTTCGACTTCATGCTCTTTCCTGGTTCTTTGCTCACCGGAGAAGGAAGAAACGCCTCTTTCTTTGGGCAAGGTGTCACCCCTAGAAACATGGTTGGCACCCAGGCCATTGGCTCTCTAAATTGGTAACTTTCTTGTTGCAAGGGTGATTTTGAGTGGTTGTCGACTATGGTTCCCAGTGGAATTGGTCTTCAGGAGCTTCTGAATGATTTGTGTATTGGTGTTCTACAGTTATGGGTCTTTCATTGGTTAGAATGGACTGCATAGGTCACATTTCTCTTGGGATGGGTGGCGGTTACGTAGATGGCTTTCGTCTTTTGGCTTTTGGGCTCATAATTGGGTTGTTTGGATTCTTCATGTGAGATTTTCTATGTCATTCGAGGGGAAGGGAGCAAGAATATTAGAGGTAGAAATGATCTTTTGATGTTGATGTAGTTGGGGGGGAGGCCCTCCGAGTGTGGTGGGAAATTTTGTGCTTCTTCTGCCCTCATGTGTTCGCATTATTCTAATCTCAGTACCTCTCTGTGTTCGAGCTTGGGGTGGCGCAACTAGTGGGGTGGCGTATCTCCTACATTTGTGTGGTGCTTTGTGGTTTCAATTGGTGCGAGTTTGAAACCCTATCTGATTAGCTGCTGGTTTTTGTACTGGGTGTGGCGGTCTTGGTGGGTGTGGGTCGGGTGTGCCTAGAGGGTCTTCTGCATTGCAAGTGAAGATTCTAGTTCAATGTTGATGCATCTAGCCTCGAGAAGAGGGTGGTCCTCCCTCCCTCCAAAGCCCTGCTCGGTGGGACATGGGGATCAAGCTTCTCAATTGCAGAACACGGAGGAGGCGATGGAGGTGTCTATGGTTTGTTGGGGAGGAAATTCAGTGAGAAGCTCCTAGAGGATGGTGGCTGGTGTGCAGGTTGGTCTACATTGTGGCGGCTAAGCGAAGGGCTGTGGGGGTTAATCATCATGAACACCAGCGAGGGGTGGTGCTCGACAGCGAAGAAACTAGAGACAACGAGGGGGTGCAGAGTCTTCGGTTCTTGGTTCAAGGGTCATTCAACATTATTGCCTGGAAAATTATAGGGACTTGATTCAATCCCTAATGGAGTGATTGGAAATTGTTGAAATGATCCAATGGGAGAAACATGCGGAACTGGGAGCTACCTTGGATAAATTGCACTACTTTCTGTGCCACATCCGGTAGCATATTGTGGTGGTATAGTGAGGAAAAAACTTGCTATCAGAGAAGGTGGAGAAGCTTGAGTCCTGGATGGCTCATTTCGAGGAGCACGTCCAATGCTCTTTTTGACCTCCACCTCCTCCTGGGATAGCCCCAGAAAACCCAGCCTCCATCACATCGAATGAATAGCATGACCACAAGTGTTTTCTATGTTTTACTCTTCTTCCGGTGCCTTTGGCCTTCCCAGTTTTGGACGATGTCCTTAGTTCCTTTTTGTACTTTTATCATCTGTTGTATGCGATGGTCAACAAACCTGGTCGAGGTGAGACCACCTATTTTTTGCCGCTCCTCTTGATGTACATCTTTCTGAAGAATGAATAGAATTTCGACTTAAAAGAAAAATAAAATTATTATTATTACTATTATTATTATTATTATTATTATTATTATTATAAAAAGGAATTTTGGGAAAATTGTTATAAAAAGAATCAATATATAACTCAATTATACATACAATTAAAAAGAATTAACAAGATTTTTAACTATGGATATTCACTCCCACTTTCTCATGGAGATTATTCACCTTCAAATAGTATTTTAGAATATTATTAGTAGTAATTACAGATGAAAGATTGACATTTATCTCAAAAATAGTTATTCCCTTTATATCCTTTTAATTAAATTGATTAGTTAAAAAAATTCATATTAACAAGTGCCATAACATGTGTCATATGAAATGAGTGTGTCATATGCAATGAGTTATGGTTTTCTGGACATGTGGTATTCATAATTCATGTTATTATAACAAATCCTATTTATAAATTAAGAATCTCCATGGTAAAATGAGGGTTAACATCCATGTTAAGAATTTTGTTACATGTCGTTTTAAAATCTAAATATTTTAACTCATGTATTAATTATTCCTATGATTAATAATACTAATAATTTAAAGATGTACCATGAAGTAAGTGTTTTGATGTTTATTGGGCATTTACTAACCACTTAAATGATATGGATGCACTAGTTGAATTAAAATTCTAAAAACTTTATTGTAAATAAACAATACTTTATAGATCATAAATCTAAAGAGAAATAAACCTTCATAGTATATATTTTGGATTTTTAATTATAATTTATTAGATATGCTCTGATAATCTATCTAGTGGAATATCCACAACATTTACAGATCACAAAAAATAAAGAAAAAAACAGTAATAAAAGAGTTATCAGGAATCAAGTTAGTGAGATTCTATCAAGAAGACTAAGGATTACTACTTTGACAAATAATAACAACATTGTGGTATTAATATACGAGAATGAAATGAGAAACAACAACAACTAATTGAGATGGCAATGGAACAACTACTAACTGACAAGCTATTCAAAGAATCTATGGAGACATTTTAGGGGAAATTTACACCACATGTATAGTTGATTGAGGCACCTATGGTGATAGTTTAGCAAGAACTAGTTCTAAGTGTAAACTAAGTTAAATAGAAAGGAGGTGTTGACACTAATTGGCCCTATACAATAAACAATTCAACAGTCAAAACAAGAGTCAATCTAGCAATTAACCTCCATGACAATGGTAACACCATGTCCAGTCCAACCAACTCAAACAACACAAAAATGTAGGGCTAGTTTAAAGAAGAAGTCATATAGAAAGAAGAAATGGTTCTAGAAGCAAACAAAATCAAGAATAGACATGGATTTTCAAGATGTAGAGGAGAAAAATTAGCCCACGAAAGTTATATTTGATTCAATACTGGTTTCAAATAACCAAAATTTTGATTTGTACAATTATTTCAATATGGAGTCTCTCATTAGATGAAAAAAACAATGAAAATTGTAGCAAGAGTGAGGAGAGGAAGAGTAAAGAGAAACATAACTGGAAGTAACTCATAGATGAGGCACACTAATAGTTACAAATTAGAACATATAATATGGAAATAGATTTATTAAATTCCATCAAACACCTTGTACATCATCTTGTCGATGCAAATGTGTGATTACAACAGGAGAAGAAAAAGATGTAGCATGAAAAATAAAAAAACTAAATTAAATCAAACATATGTAACTTTGAAAGTGGAATTTATTAAATTTAAGGAAAGTAGACAATCAATATAATTAGTTGCACAACAAGTCATAACAACATCGACCATGTTAAATAATTGGCCAACATATTTTACATCGACATGTAGTCGACTGAAAGTGTAGCAGAGCCTAAAAAGGGATTTGAATGATAGGGAGAAACCCATTATCGACTTCAAATCTCAGCCAAATCTATCAACACAAGTAGCTAAAAAAACGAAATTTGGGGATACATTGATTGGAGAAGAAAGGAGGAGGTTTTGAGAAGGAAAAAGAGTGCAGGTTGAAGAAAACACTGCTCTCAACCACCTAAATATAGTCATACAACATAAACAATATCTAGAGGATCAATGCAATCTTGACTTATAAGTAGTACATGAAGCTACATTGACAAAGGAACTATAATATTTGGCACATATGAATTCAACAAGGGTGAAAATTTAGTACACAGTTGACAACTTGACATCTTTTGACTAGAAGTTTCAATAACTTGCTTCCATATTTATAAAATGGTGTTTGGTTTATTATAGAATCTCCAACCATGGCCCCACAATGTATCTTCTCGAATGTGTTCAAGATTTCATCTTTTTGCTCCCAAGATGTTAGAATCAAATTTTCCAATGTTAAGCCATCAATCATAATCAATAGGAATAGAGGTGGAAGGCTCATATTAGACATAGCGGCATTCAAAACAAAAAAAAACGGTTTAACTATTAAGCAAATATGTACCCCTTTACATATGGCCAAAAATAATTTTGAAAGAATTGTAGCCTAAAGTGCACATGATGATAAATTCTCCCATAATTTGGTAATCCCAACACCAAGAAAAGAAGATCCTCTAACTAATCAACTTTTAGATACACAATAACAATAATATCATTTAGAAAGTCTCATTCTATAGTCCTATAAATTCTTGTATTTTGTAATCTCTCTTCAAATTTTGCAATGTAAATTCACATCACCCACTTACTTGGGACAAGTAAATAATTGAGGTAGGGGGGATGTTGGAAGGGCTAGTTGACTCTGTCAACTCGACTTGACAGACGACCTAAGTCAAAAATGTAAGTTGGTCAACCACATAGTTAGGAAGACTGAGTAAAGTATTTAGATAGTTGCAATTACCTTGTAGCTGAGTCATACATATAAATGTGGCATTGATGTCACAGAGAGGGAGAGAAGGAAGGGAATAGTGTATTGCTTTACTATATTAATAAAGTGCTTATTACTAGACTCACATTACTTGTCTTATCTTCTGCTTTGTCCCATCCATGTATATGTGGGTATTGTAATTTATATGCCACTATCTAATGCTCTAATAAAATACTACTAGTAACTTCTTTACAATTCCTTAGCTTGCGATATTTATTAAACCGCTCTAAACATTTTAACCCTTCAATCCATACTACTCTCCACCTTGCAAATTTAAAAGAAAAATGGAAAATCTTAATACAAATATCAGTCAAAATCTTACCAATAACACATGATTTGAACGAATAATTCCCATGACAATATGTGCATCTTCAATGGAATTGTTAGGAGTGATATAAATAATTCTCAAAACATTTTAGAGTTTATTGTATTGATTTTGAAACATCTTTATGTTGATTATATTAACTGGGACTCTCAAAAATATATATATATATATATATATATATATATATATATATATATATATATTATCTATAATATCATTAAATTAAAATTATATTGTAAATTAAAAAAAGCCATAAAAACTTATTGAACTATACGCACCACCAGCGGGTTATTACAGGTGGCGTGGTTTTCCTTGATAACAGTGATGAGTCAAACCGACAGTCGTGGATAGCAGCCAGACATGGCTGTCCTCACTGTTGGTTTGACACCTGAGTTTGATAGGTTTTGCCACCTTCGGAAAAAAAAAAAAAAAAAACATATTCCTAATGATTAGTTTTTCGTAATGATTAGTTTTTCTGAATTACAATATGATTTGACAAAAGACATCCAAACCCTTGGCTTATGATCTCACAAAAGTACATATTCCTAATGATTAATGATCAATTTTTCTGAATTACATATTCCTAATGATTAATGACCAGTTTTTCTAAATTACAATATTCGATAACAAAAGACATCCAAACCCTTACCTCATGATCTCACAAAAATACATATTCCTAATAATTAACAATTAGTTTTTCTGAATTACAATATGCCTTGACAAAAGACATCCAAACCCTTGCCTCATGATCTCACAAAATTGCTATAAAATATGTTGGAAGATATAATTTAAGACACCTTTATGTAGTTGTGTTTATAATGTTTTTCCATTTGCGTATTTAGGATTTGAAAGGTCGTTGAAAATGTAATTAAAAATATATTTTTGTGATCCGGTCACTCACTTTCACAAAAGTAAGTACTTGCTATAAAAGATGTTGGAAGATGTAATTTAAGATATTTTATGTTGTGTTTATAATGTTTTGCCATTAGCTTATTTACAAAATATATCAGGTCATTCATTTATATTATAAATTATTAGATAAGAATAATTTTAAAAATTGTTATTATTATTATTTATAAATAGAGTTATTTTTAAAAAATAAATAATATTTTAATATTTTAAATTAAATATATATTTTAATTTTTTTAATCAAAAAATAATAAATTATATCCAAAAATATATTTTATTAATTAATTATTAACCTAAGGCTCAAGCGGGGGTGGTATAAAGACACGAGGGCCTGGTTAAACTTTTAGGAGATCAGCGAGAATGATGCATTGTAAAACATTAATAACATTAAAAATATTGTTACTTTTAAGTTCAAAGAAAAAATGTGGTGTGAGATAGATTTAGCAGCTAAAAGAAAATTAAGTTATTATAAGAAGGTCATCAACCCCACCCTAGAAGATCAAAAGTATCTCTCTCTTTTAACTAACTCAAAAAAGAAAATTAATATAGTGAAGATTAGAACGAACTCTCATGAGCTCCATAGTGAAATAGGTCGTTGGGCAGTTCCTAAAACACCATGGATGGAAAGGATCTACCATATCTGTGAGAATAGGAACATCGAGGATGAAAACCACTTCCTCTTAGAGTTCCCCGTGTACAACCACATTAGATCTCAGTTTCATAATCTTTGTCACAATATTGACCTTCCTAGCCTTTTACGATGTCAAAATTATAGTGAGCTCTGGAGGCTTCTCTAAGCTTTTTGAGCATAAGAATAAAATCTTAAATCAAACTAAATAATTTGTTTCTTTAGGTCCCATAGACCAAATTTTGGCCTCAGTGGATGTTAACCACCACCATCATCATCATTAAGATTTTTTTAGTTAATAATGTGATATTATTATTGTATTTAATCTTATAAAAGCTTTAGTATTATTTATTTTTTTCTTTATTAATGAGTTTATAATTATCACAAATATTATTTTTGGTATAAATTAATGACATATCATTATCTTTAAATTTTATAAAAATGTAAAATTTTATATTATTTATATTGATATTTTAATTACATTAAATGATATATAAATTAAATAATTGGTAAATATCTAGTATGGTTAATTAATAATAAATATTAATACATGTTATAATACATTTTATATTATCAAAATAAATGAAAAATAGTTTTAAATTATTAAAATCAATTATTAAAAAAATGAATATATGAATTATTTATATATATATATATATATATATATATATATATATATATATATATAAAACAAACATGTAATGCCTACTTAGGGTAGCTCAATTGGCAATGGAAATGAAAATGAAGTCTCGTGGAACCGGAAGACTTGGGTTCAAATCTTGTGTTATTGTTGAGATTTTCTATTTCATAAATTAGGCAAAAATCTCTAATGTGTGACAACAATAGGATTTGTTGCTATATTAGCTCCAATTAGTTGGGAAAGAGTCAATGCATCCTATATTGTTATGAGAGGATTTATGAGTGAGTTAGATTCTCTTGGCTATAAAATACATGCCTGTACAGATATTGGTGTAGTGAGAGTTTGTGAGGAAAATGATTATTTTGTAATCTCCTGATTAATAATAAGATTGCCGATGCCTATGTTTGGTGGATGTAGCCCAGATTGGTTGGGTGAACCATGTTAACTTACTGTGTCATTTGTGTATGATTGTATTGTTGTATCTGTCTTTGTTTTTCCCTGCGCACTGTTAATTTAACAATTGGTATCAGAGCTGCGCAGCGGAGGAGTGGTGGGCCCAAGTCTGGCATAGACTGTTTGTGCGCTGGCCGAGTTGGTATGCATTTGCAGAACTGTGCGTTGAATGGTTAATCTGCGTTGCAGAACTGTTGAACTGTTGAAGTGCGTATGCCATGGTGCGTATGTGACCTGCGTACAGCGGTGGAGTCGTTGATCAGTGAATGCGTTGAATGGTGGTGCGTATAATTGTTGCGTGGAGGTATTACCAGCGCGCTGACTAGAGAAGCAACACTGCTGCGTGGAGGTATTACAAACCGAGGATTGTGAAGGTATTCAAACCTGCGTGGAGGTATTACAACAGCTGCTGGTTGGTTTTATCATTATATTTCTGAGGTATGTGAACGTACACGATTTTTTTGTTTATAATACTTGCGATGCGAGTCCATATTTGATTTCTCCATGAAACCATGATATGTTTTGACTACCACAAATTGCAGAATGGGTAACATGTTTCGACTACCACGGGCACAAATTGCAATTGTTTTGTCTTTTGGGTTTTTTTATTGTAATGCACACAGCGAAAAGTTTTTTGTTTTAAAAGCAAAGGCAGTAAGGTATAGGCATTCTTGAGATTAACTTCTTTTATTTAAAAGTTGGATTTGGAGATTATTGTTTTTTGGTTGATACAAGATGGCGAAAACTCAGAGTGCCCAGTTTGAAATCGAGAAGTTTAATGGCAAAAATAATTTCGAGATATGGAAGGTGAAGATGTACGATCTTCTTGTCCAACATGGTGTGGCAAAGGCATTGTTGGGAAAATCCAAACAGCCTTACAACATCACAGATAATGAGTGAGCCGAGATGGATGAAAGAGCAATAAGTGTTATTCGAATGTGTCTGGCGGATGATGTCCTGTTTAATATCGTGTCGAAGACAACAGCTGATGGTTTGTGGACGAAACTGGAGAAACTATACATGACCAAATCCTTAACCAATAGGATTCTCCTGAAACGACAGTTGTACAGTTTGCGAATGAAGGAAGATACATCAATTGTTGATCATTTGAATGCTTTTAATACTCTTTTGGTGCAATTACAAAGTATAGAAGTAAAAATTCAATACGAGGATAAAGCTATTACTTTATTGTGCTCGTTGCCCGAGTCATGGGATCATTTTGTTACTTCTATAAGTCTTAGTTCATCAAAAACCATTGAGTTTGATGATGTAGTTGCATCTTTATTATCGGAAGAAACAAGGAGACGGTCGCATTTAGAAACCTCTACATCAGAAGCTATGATGGTTAGGGGTCGTTCTAAGGAAAGATGCTCCAGTAGGTTGAGCGACTCACGGTCAAAGTCGAAAGGAAAGAAGAGTAAGGTAAAATGTTGGTTTTGTGGAAAATCAAGGCATTTGAAGAAGGACTGCTGGAAGCGACAACAACAAACTTCTAAAGAAGTTTCTTCGACAGAGAAGAAGGAGGCAAATACGATAGATACAGGTTCGGCATCTGGTTCAGGTATGAGTGATGAAGTGTTATCAGTTAATGTGTCAAATCATGATCAACATTGGTTGTTAGATTTCGGTGCATCAAACCACATGTGTATTCATAAAGAATGGTTTAAGACATGTAAATCAATTAATGATGGAGTTGTGTACATGGGTAATGATGTAACATGTAATATTGTGGGGATTGGGAGTATACAATTGCAAATGTTTGATGGGACAACTAAAATATTAATTGATGTGAGGCATGTACCAGATTTAAGGAAAAATTTGATTTCATTAGGAGCACTTGATTCAAATGGATATACAACTGTAATTAAAGGTGGAGTAATGAAAATTTACAAAGGTATTTTAATAGTTATGAAAGCTAAGAAGGTAGGAAATCTATTTCAGTTAGAAGGAGGTACAGGGTCAGATTATGTGTCTACGGTGTCTGACCATAACAGTAGTTCCATTCACTTATGGCATCAAAGGTTGGGGCATATGAGTGAAAGAGGGTTAAAAATTTTGGCTGATCCCAAGTTACTTCCAAATCTAAAGTCTGGAAAGTTAGATTTCTATAAGCATTGTCTGTTTGGAAAACAAAGTAAGCAAAAATTTAAAACAGGCAAACATACTAGTAAAGGCATACTTGATTATATCCATTCAGATGTTTGGGGACCAGCCCCTACAACCTCATATCTTGGCTCGTCTTATTTTTTATCGTTTATTGATGACTTTTCTAGGAAAGTGTGGGTCTACATGTTGAAAAGGAAGTCTGATGTTTTTTTAGTTTTCAAGCAGTTTAGAGCATTGGTAGAAAACAGCACTGGTAGAACAATAAAATGTTTAAGAACTGACAATGGTGGTGAGTTTACTTCTAAGGAGTTTGATAGCTATTTCAAGGATGCAGGGATCGAGAGACATAAGACCACGGTTTATACTTCTCAACAAAATGGAGTTGCTGAGTGAATGAATAGGACTCTTCTAGAGAGAGCAAGGAGTATGTTGAGTAACGCCGGGTTGCAAAAGGAGTTGTGGACGGAAGCGGTGGCAACAACTTGTTATGTGATAAACCGATCTCCATCAATGGCAATAGGCTGCAAGACTCCTCAAGAGGTATGGAAAGGTCACCCTTGTGACTATTCTAAACTCAGAGTGTTTGGTTGTGATGCATATGCTCTAGTGCCTAAACATCACCGAACTAAATTAGATCCAAAGTCTAAAAGGTATATCTTTGTTGGGTATGGTGTTGGAACAAAGGGATATAGATTGTGGGATCCTACTACCCGCAAAATCATCATCAACATAGATGTAAAGTTTAATGAATCCTCTCTTGTACAGTTAGATGTAGATAGTAGATTGAAACAGGATGATGTATCTGACATTCAGCACATTCAGTTTGATAGTATTTCTAATAATAGTCATGATGAACATAGTTCAGATACTAGTCATGAACAGGTTTCAGAATCAGAACATGAACAAGGTTTAGGTATAGATCATGAACAGGTCTCAGATACTGGTCGTCAAGAAGTTCCTACAGATGGCAGTCAGCGAATCGAGGAAGCGCAATAAACATCCTTAAGAAGGTCTACAAGAGTCAAAAGGCCACCGAGAAGGTATGATGATTATGTTACTTCAGTTGCATTTACTGCTAATGACGATGAACCTCTGTGCTATCAGGAAGCAATAGAAGGTTCGAAAAGTGACAAGTGGAAAGCAGCCATGGAGGATGAAATGATGGCCTTAGCTAAGAATGGCACATGGGATCTGGTTGAGCTTCCGAGAGACAGGAAAATTGTGGGGTGTAAATGGGTTTTCAAGCTGAAACGGGGTGTGAATGATACGAAAGACAGGTACAAAGCGAGGCTGGTTGCAAAAGGGTTTTCTCAAAAAGCCAGCATTGACTTTCATGAGATTTTTTCACCAGTGGTTAAAATAGTTTCAATTAGAATTGTGTTAGCATTAGTGGCTTTGCTTGATTTAGAGTTGCAGCAGTTAGATGTTAAGACTGCATTTCTACATGGAGACTTAGATGAGGAAATTTATATGGAACAACCGGAAGGGTTTGTTCAGCATCGCAATGAGAAATTTGTCTGCAGGCTCAAGAAGTCATTATATGGCCTGAAGCAGTCGCCTCAGCAGTGGTATAAGAAGTTTGATTCTTTCATGTTGAGTCACAAATATGTTAGAAGTGAATATGATCATTGTGTTTATTTTAAACAGTTAAATAATGGCATATTCATTATCTTGGTATTGTATGTTGATGATATGCTTTTAGCAAGTAAAAGCATAGAAGAAATCAAAAGGTTGAAGGCTCAGATGGCAAGGACGTTTGATATGAAAGATCTAGGAGCAGCAAGACAGATTTTGGGCATGGAGATTTTCAGAGACAGGAGAAATGGTAAGCTATGGCTATCACAACAAAAGTATATGGAGAAAATACTTTTGAGGTTTGGTATGAATAATGTGAAGCCTGTGTCAGTCCCTTTCGCTTCCCATTTCAAGCTTTCTTCTAGTTTATGTCCTAATTCAGATGAAGAAAATGAATTTATGTCTCGAATTCCATATGCTAATGTAGTAGGGTGTTTAATGTATGCGATGGTGTGTACGCGACTAGATATTTCACATGCAGTTGGGGTTGTCAGCATGTATATGGCAAATCCAGGTAAAGAACATTGGTCGGCAGTGAAATGGGTGCTTCGGTATTTGAGAGGCACAAGTAGTTATTGTATCACTTACAATAAGAGTAGTGAATTTGTTTGCGGGTATGTTGATTCTGATTTTGCAGGTGATTTAGATAAGAGAAGGTCAACTTCAGGGTATGTCTTTACTCTTGCAAGTGGAGCTATTAGCTGGATGTCAAAGCTACAAAACATTGTTGCTTTATCCACTACTGAGGCAGAATACATTGCTGCTTCTCATGCTTGCAAAGAAGCGATTTGGTTGAAAGGTTTGTTTGGTAGGTTGCAGGACAACATCAAGTTATTTTGTGATAGTCAAAGTGCAATACATTTGGCTAAGAATCCGGCCTATCATAGTAAATCAAAGCATATATCGATCAAGTACCATTTTGTAAGACAGGTTATCACTGAAAGGGGAGTCTCTCTCGAAAAGGTGCATACAAAGGAGAATTGTGCAGACATGTTCACGAAACCAGTTTTGTTAGAGAAGCTACGTTGGTGTTTGGCCTCTCTTGGCTTGCAGAAAAGATAAAATAATAAAAAAACAGGGTATCAGGCTAATTGTTGTCAAGGTGGAGATTGTTGAGATTTTCTGTTTCATAAATTAGGCAAAAATCTCTAATGTGTGACAACAATAGGATTTGTTGCTATATTAGTTCTAGTTAGTTGGGAAAGAGTTAATGCATCCTATATTTGTTATGAGAGGATTTATGAGTCAGTTAGATTCTCTTGGCTATAAAATACATGCCTGTACAGATATTGGTGTAGTGAGAGTTTGTGAGGAAAATGATTATTTTGTAATCTCTTGATTAATAATAAGATTGTCGATGCCTATGTTTGGTGGACGTAGCCCAGATTGGTTGGGTGAACCACGTTAACTTACTGTGTCATTTGTGTATGATTGTATTGCTGTGTCTGTCTTTGTTTTTCCCTGCGCACTGTTAATTTAACAGTTATCCCCCTCTCAATTGGGATGAGAAGTTGTACATGATGAAGATGTAGTCCAACCAAGCTTACAAAAAAAATGTAACGAAAAAATCATATAAAATAATAGTAAGGAATTATAGTTTAATCACCATTGTAGATCATGGATATTATATATTTTTAATTAAATTGAAAAGAAAAAAAAGCATAAATACTTTAGAGTCAAAAACCTTATATCAACCAAGACAGTTTCATCTATGATAACAATTACTTCGAGAAGGTTTCTACATACAAATATTTAGCTATTGATATTCATCATCAACTCAACTAGAATTATAACATTGAGAAAAGGAATATTGGGGGATGGAAAGTTTATTATGAGCTTGAAAACAAGTGCAAGACGACTTATCTCTGGTTTTGGAGTAAAAAAAGTTCATCTTTGAGACTCTCGCTACCCCTGTTATTTCATATGGATGCAAGGTTTGGGGTTGTAGGATATCTAGAGAATCGTGGGAGAAGATCAAGTTGATCCAAAAGAAATTTATAACCTACAACTTCAAGATTAAAGGTAATACTTCCTATCCTATCCTCTTAATGGAAGCTAGTATTTCTCCCATTGAAAGAATGGCTATGTTTTTCTTTTTAATGTATAAGAAGAAGCTTTACAACATGGAAACCAAGAGGTTCCCCAAAATTGCTTCTAACTCTAGCAAAACCCCCGGCACAAGGATGTCTAGTCTTCGCTCAAATATTGGGAGTTAAAGGAGGAGATCATCTTGGAGAATAAATATAATATTAATAAGTAGTCAGAGGGGGAGAGGAAGCTAAGATATTATAAGGAGGTGATCAACCCCACTCTCGCTAACCATAAGTATCTCTTTACCTTGACTAGTGCGAAGAAGAAAATGAATATTGCAAAGATAAGAAGTAACTCCTATGAGTTTTGAAGTGAAAATAGGCATTCATCTATTCCCAAAACACCTTGGGAAGAAACTATCTATCAATTGTGAAATACAAAGAAGATTGAAAATGAAAAGCACTTTTTCTTGGATTGCCTAGATCTTACTCACATCCATTCTCACTTCCAAAACCTTTTCCATACTACCAACCTTGTTGACTTGTTTGATCAAGAAAACTATAGCAATCTAGGAACACTTATTTCCCTTCTATTGGATCATAGAAATAAAATATTAAAAAGACTTAATTAATCTCTTTTCTTAAGGTCTAATAGACCTCATTGGTCTGAGTGGGCATTGATCATCATTATATATATATATATATATATATATATATATATATAAAATAAATTCATATATAATTAAATATAACAATTTTTCTATTATTTTTATTTTAAAATTTATAAAATGTAAATAGAGTCTAAATCTAATACAAATTAAGTAATCAATTTTATAAACTTAAATCGTATAGCCCCAAGAGTTAGCTCAATCGGTCAAATCAAGTGCCTCGCCAATGGGAGGTCACAGGGTCGAATCCCGAAAGCTCTTGGGATTAGGTCAGTAAATAGGCCGAGGGGTGTTGAGGGGTGTTGATTCCCTTCGGCTGGCGTCCACTCAGTGTTTAAAACCTGGACGTAGCGGCTACCCACGGCTATCCGTGAACCAGTAAGTGAAAAAAAAAACTTAAATCATATATTTTAATTAAAAAATATCTAATTAAAAATTATCTAAATTATTGTGCTCAAAAGTCCAATATTAGAGAGATAGAGTATCGTCTTATGTTATGTTATCTAATCTAGCTATTTTGACCGGATCAAATTACTAATAGTTTTTAAACTCTTAATTTTAAGAATCTACAACTTTTTATAGTATTTTGGATATAGTTTATTTTAAAACATAAACTTCTAATTAATTTTTTTAACCAAAACAAGCTAGAGCAGGGAAGCTCCGGGAATCAAACTAGGTTGCGATTAAGTAAGAGAAAAAAGTCAATGAAAAAACAGAAAAGGTTGGCAAGACGAAAGAGTCCATTCAGCGAAAAATGGCCGAACCGGCCAAACGAGCCAAGCAACCTTTGGAGGAGGGTCAGGAGAAAAGCATGGAATCTGTATATGTCGAGGAAGAGCCAGGGGAAGAGAATGCAGAAGCTTCTGTTGCGAAAAAAAGGTGGTAAATGCATTCTGGAAGTTCATTTGCTACTACTATGGTCATCTGTGACCCGTTTTATAGTCGGTTCATTTGCTACTAATATTGTAAATTTTAACATATTTTTATATTACGAATATATAATAATAAGATATTTTAATAAAATGATGTATATTTTTAGAAATGTAAAATATATATTATACTTAATTTTTTGTTTTAATAAATAACAAATGTTAAATTAGGTTTTATTGAGTGATAAATTGAGATATTTTGTTAATTGTGATTATGAATGTTTTTAGGTTAATTTTGTTACTAATTTCATTTGTTGAAATATAATTCGTTCACCATAAGCGGATTATGACCTAAAATTACTTTTGATTGGTTATTCAATCGTTCTCTTTAGATGTGAGAAAACAAGTGAATAACCCAAAAACCAAAAGCATTTGACATGAGTGACAGTTCACCAGGTTAAAAAGTACTAACAAAATATTTTAGGTGATCAAGTTTTGTCAACATACACATGATGTTGTAGTTGCATATTACCATCTCAGACATTAAGAGAAGATAGATGAGTAAGATTTAATATTATAAATTTATTTTTATTTAAAATAAATGAACATTTAAATAAATATTCAAATCAATAACTATTCAAGTTATTAATAATATGATTGAATTGGTAGCAAAAAAAATTAATAATTTGATTTTTAAAATTTGATTGGAATTTTAGATTTATGAAAATTTATATTTTCGTATAATTAATTTATGATAATTAAAAAAATAGTTATTATAATATTGTATCATTAATTTATGAAAATAATAAAAAAAAATATTATAATATTGCATCACTTCAAAACATTTTTATAATTTTTTTAGTTTTCTGCAACATAATTATTGTAAAATTTATTATAAAACATTAGTAATTAGAATTGCATTTTTATTAAAAAAAAAAAACGATAAAGATATTTTTAATAATATAATATTTTATTTATGATTTTTAAAAATATATGTAAAATATTATGAAAAAAATCATTTATTTTTTTAATTGATTCAATTGTATTAATAGAATGTTATAAATTAAAACACACCAAATTATTCACACTTAATAAATGTTACGAACTATTGATAAATACAATGTGGAGCACGGACCAATGAGAGGTGACTCGGGGAGGTACTAGGCTGGAATTTCCAGTTGTTATGCCCATTAAAAGGGTAAAATCGAAATTCAACATTGTTATTTTTTTTGCTGTTCTTAAATTTTCATTATAGCACACAAATTTCCAAAATCAAACTTTTTGTCTTGTAAATCTCAGTTAATTCAATAGCATTTTATATAAGTAGCCATGACATTATTAATGATGAAGAAGAAGAAGAATATTAATGCATCTTAAATGTATTGATATTCTAAATTATTTATAATAAAATAATAATAATTCGTTTGTAAGGCTAATCACATATCACAACAATTTTTTTTTGTTAATACAAACATGGTATAATTACAATATTCTATTAATGTAATGTGCACATCAATTAAATGTTAATGGTTAAGGTTGAAATGTTAATTAAATTTGGGGTTATGGGTTGTGAGACATATCTTTATTAGACTTCGCATGGATCCACCCCAGATGGAAATTGCATCGTTAATTTGGTGTTATACTACCAAGGAGGTAGATTGAAAGTGGAGTCACCTCCTGTGGCTCCACCTTAATTGTTTGACAGTCCATTCTGATCGCTCATGCCAGAAAGGCCAAGAGAATTAATTGTTGAGGATTCTTCATCGTAGGATTTGGGGTTTGTAGGTTCAACGGCTCTTGTGCTCCCTGCTAAACCTATGCCATACATCAGGTTCCCTATTATAAACATTTCTCATTTGGGTACAATGTTTGTTCTGTAACGCGACTCTGCAAATTTTAAAGGGTTGATAGAGAAATCCATGGCGACGTCGGCCCTCCTCGTTCTGCCGGGTTCTGGAAATTATACTGGTATTGGTTCACAACCCGAATGAATTCCTCTGATCCATTTACCTCTGTTGCAGATAGGTTCTTCAACTGCTGCTTCACTCACTCCAGCAGGGTCACAATGGAAAGAGGACGGCTCTCCCGCAGAGGTAAGAATTTTCATAGTTACAAAACGTTGGTTCCTTTATTTCTTCCTACCTACGTGGAGGCACTAACTCTTGAATGGTTCCTCCAGGTGTTCGGCTTTCTCTTACTCGATGCAGCTCCCACACAAGTAAGGAATGAACTTTGTAGCATTATGATTTACTTCTAGTCAAATATTGTTCCCGATTTCAATAGGTTTAACTTATGATCTACCATCACAGGTAAAATCTTTTGTCCTGTGATTTTACAAAGTTCAGATTCAGGAGGATTCTTAATAGGGGATTTCATCTTCTATTCTCAGGTTGGTTCTGTCATCAAACCCTTTGGCGGCTTGCAAGCTGCAGATTTCCCTTCTGGCTTGGTTAATTTCGGAAGTGTTTTAATTATTTTGGTTAGCTTAATTGCTCGGGTTGGTTGTCTGCCTTATGACAAAGCTCGACCAGCTCTTCAGTTTGAGACTGTTAATAACTATGGCATTATAATTTCGGTTTAAGTAATAGGAGTTTGCACTAGCACTATGTCTGGTTATTTTCCTATTAAGGGTTCTTAACCTGGTTGCACGATATCCATACTGTGTTATTGTAACTATAATTCGAACAATCTTTGTAATCTTTAATGTTTTGCTTGGAGATTATTATTCTCAGTTTAGTATCTTAGACTTCACTGTTGTGTGGCCGATTGGCCCTCGGTCCTTTATTCTAAAATCGACTGAGAGCCAGGACAGACCCTCGCGATTGTGTCATGATTTTATACATTTCCAAGAGTTTGCTTGATAATTAATAGAAAAGGGTTTTACAGTACTAGACTACATGTCGCACTTTGTAATTGAAGGAATATGTATGATGTTTATGGTTAACGATATGAGTTAAATCTCTGTGCATTTGTTAAATATGATTTGTGGCTCCGTTGTAATATAACATTTGTTTCTTATAATTCTTGAACTGTTTCTGTTGCTATTTTCTCTGAGTCGATGGTAAGGTAACTATCTTACAAGGGTTTTGTAATCATTTTCTTGTTATCGCTTGGAACTGTTTAAAGCTATATACTTTACTGAACATATGAGTAAGCATATTAGAACTAGTAACAAAATTGACAGTATACATTTCTGGCCATAGATTTAATAAAATAGTATCAGTACTTGCCTTAATCATGAAAAATTAATCATAATAATAAAAAGAATCTACTTACTAAATATCTATTCTTCAAAACAACATAATTTATTTGGTAATTTAGTCCTGTTGATAATCATTTATTCCTGATTAAGAGTAATGCTTTTCTAGTAATGAATAATGAGCACAAAATTTGTCACTTATCTGTTTCTTCTTATTTATAACCGTATAGATACTTTCTGTTCTTGGAAGGTCTCACCACCCAGCCATGGACCTGGCAATTACATCCAAAGTCCCCCTCTGGCACTTCCTGCTCCTGATAGGTACTAGGCGGTTACAGTCTGGTATCTTGGGCTTCAGGACTATAGTCGAGCCTCAAGTCGCATACCAGTTCAACTATTCACCATAATTTTTTCCCACTGGTTATTTGTGCCGAGCTCAAGGAAAAATCTGAGCAACATGTCCCTGCTTTTTTTGTGAATCCCCTTCTTTCTCCTTTCTTCCTTTTCTTAGGAAGGAAAGATGGGAAAATGTTTAACTATCTAAGGAGTTATGTAACTCTTTCATTCAGTTCTTTAACAAACTGTTTAAATTCCTTAATAAAAAAGTAACAAGATGTTTTGGCTTTTCAGCCTTAATCCTTTAACAATATATGTTAAGAAAAGTAAAAGTTTTGAAGTAATACGTAAAACTTGGTACGAAAAAATAAATGTTTATGCAACATAGGGTGTTACAGCTTCCTCCCCTTATGAGGAACATCGTCTTTGGTGTTCTTCTAAGAAAATAATGCCAGATAGGCTTTCTGCATAGTCTCCTCTTCTTCCCAAGTAGCCTCTTTCGGGCCAAAGTGATTCCATTGCACTTTAACTTGGGTGATGGCTCATTTCTGTAAGGTGGTTTCTCTCTGATAGAGAACATGAAGAGGTTCTACCAGAAACTCTCCCTCTGGTTCGACCTACACAATTTACAATTTGCTGTCAGAATTGTACAAAACATCAATTCAATGTTACCTATTCAATTGTTTTATTACATGAATATTTTCCCAGTTAATTATATGTTGAGCATTGTACACATATTTTTTTAACAAGGAGACATGGAAGACATTGTGGACCTGGATGTGGCCAGGGAGTGCTAATTTGTATGCTACTGGTCCAATTTGTTCCAAGATTTGGAACGATCCACAGTACCAGGGTGCCAGCTTAGCGCAACCCTTCCACTGTAAAGTACTTTTCTGGGGTTTGAATTTCAAATACAAATGATCCCCCAACCAGAATTCTTTATGAGCCTTTTTCTTATCTGCATAAACCTTTTTCCTATCCTGAGCAACTTTTAAGTTCTGGCGGACTTTTTTACTGTAGCCTCCATTTCAGCTAACATATCAAGACCCAATGCTAACTTATTAAATGGACTATTCCAACCTGTGGTTCCCCAACACTTTCTTCCATACAACACCTCAAAAGGGTTCATGCCCAATGATTCATGATGTCCATTATTATAGGCGAACTCTACTAGGTGGAGGTAGTCCTCCCACTTGTGTGGTTGTTGCATTACGAAAATCCTTAACATGTCTTCTAGGACTTCATTCACTCGCTATGTTTGGCCATCCATCTGTGGATGGTAGGTAGTATTGAATTGAATCTGAGTACCTAACCCAGCAAAGAGGGTTTTCCAAAATGTGGATGTAAATTTTACATATCTGTCATAAATTACTACCTTGGGTATCTCGTGTAACCAGAAAATTTCCCTCATGAATATGTCTGCGATTTCTACAGTCTTGTAGGTGGATTTCACAGGTATGAAATGGGAAGTTTTTCTTAACTTGTCCACTATCACCATAATTGAGTCATGTTGTTTCTTAGTGCGAGGTAACCCTGTGATGAAGTATAGACTGAATGTCTCCCATTTCCACTCGAGAATGGGTAGTGACTGCAATAGACTAGTAGGGTGTTGATGCTCCGCTTTTACTAGCTAACACTCTAAACATTTTGATAGGTATTCCGCAACATCCTTCCTTAAACCTGGCTAGAGATAATTTTCATTGATGGCAGACAATAGTTTTCGGTATCCTGAGTGAGCGGCGTAAGGCTTCCTATGAAATTCATCCAATAACAATTGTTTGATAGAATTTTGGTTGGGAACATATATCCTGTTTCTAAATGTTAACAATTTGTCTGGGTTTATACCATAATCAGACTTTTTCCTTCTCTTCTAAACTTGTGATGCTTACTACCAAAGGACTGCATATTATGGGTCTTTGAGGGATGTTTCTCTAATGGTTTCAGGAAGGTTAGATTATATTTGACTAAATTGTATTTTGTAGACGCAATACATTTTCTTGCTTAATGCGTCGTCCACTCAGTTTTCTTTTCCCTTAAGGTGCTTCATTTCAAAGTCAAATTTGCTCAAGAATGCAGCCCATCTAGCCTGCCGAGCATTTAAACTAGACTGGTTAAAGAAATTTGTAAGGCTGCTATGATCGGTTAATAACATAAATTTCTTTCCTAGGAGGTAGTGTCGCCACATTTTGAGCGCGTGTACTACTGTGGTCAACTCAAGATCATACGCAGAGTATCGCTGCTCATAATCCTTCAATTTGCGTGATTCATAGGCTATGACCTTCCCTTCTTGTGTTAATACACCACTGACACCCTCCTTACTTGCATCTGTGCAAACCACAAAGGATTTTTTTGGATCTGCTACTTTTAGCACCGGTGCAGTAGTAAGTAATTGCTTTAACTGCTCAAAACTTTGTTGACATTCCGTTGTCCAATGGAAGGCACGCCCCTTTTTCTGTAGTGAGGTCATAGGAAAAGCTATTTTCGAAAAGCATTTAATGAATCTGCAGTAATAACCCGCCAAGTCCAAAAAGGATCTAATGTCAGCAACGTTTTTCAGAGTGGTCCATTCAACAATAGTTTTGATCTTTTCTGGATCCGCTACTATTCCCTCGGCTGATATAACATGGCATAGGTACTGTATTTGGCTTTTGTCAAAATCACACTTTCTATACTTAGTGTATAGCTAATTATCTCGCAAAATATGCAATACTATTCTCAAGTGATTCTCATGCTCCTCCTAATTTTTTGAATAAATTAATATATCGTCAATACAATTCAGTACAAATTTATCTAGAAATGGCTAAAAAATGTTGTGCATCAGGCTCATGAAAGTGGCTGGAGCATTGGTAAGGTCAAAAGGCAGTACCATGAACTCGTAATGGCCGTAACGAGTTCGAAATGCGGTTTTGCAAATGTCTTCATCCTTTATTCTAATCTGGTGGTAACCAGACCTTAAGTCAATTTTTGAGAATATGCTGGCCCCCTGCACTTGATCAAATAAATCGTCAATACGGGGTAAAGGGTACTTATTTTTTATGGTTAGTTTATTTAGCTAACAATAATCAATGCAGAGTCTTAAGGTTCTATCCTTCTTTTGCACAAACAACACAGGGGCTCCCCAAGGAGATACAATGGGGCGAATGTAACCTTTATCCAAAAGTTCGTGAAGCTACATTTTGAGTTCTGTTAACTCAGGGATGCTCATGCGGTAAGGAGCTTTCAAAACAGGAGTTGCTCTAGGCATTAACTCAATGGTAAAATCAATGCCATGGCTAGGTGGCAATCCAAGAATGGATTCAGGGAACACATCCATGAAATCCTGAATCACAGGAATATTTTCTAATGAAGTCATCTTACTTTGGTCAATGGTGTATCCTACTTGGACAACATAAATTTGGTATCCCTTTCTAATGCATCTTCCTAACTGGTTAGCAGTAATAGGACATAATTTAATGTTTTTCTTGATCCCTTGAATTTCCTTTCTCTGCCCTGACTCTGTGAGGTAGCTTATAGATTTCTCTTTACAATCGACTAGGGACCAATGCCCTTCCAACCAGTCCATCCCTATTAGTACATCGTATGAACCTAAGGGGAGTATATTCAGATCAACATGGATGGACTGTCCTGAAATTGTTATAGGGCAGTTTTCTATTTTTGCAGATACCCTTCTCTTTGTCCCCATGGCTAGCTGAACTAACCAAGACTTGTTAAATTTACTGCTTTGCAGATGACATTTCTCTACCACTTTAGTACTAATGTAGCTTAGGCTAGCACCTGGGTCACATAAAATAGAAACAGGTTGATCAACAATCATACCTTCACACTCGATCATGGTGGTGTTCGTATTATGCTTGATGATCGTCCAAAGCAGCATTAATTATGGGCATACTCCTTGTTATATCTCGAACGGTGGAGGCTTCTTGCATATTTGAAAGCTGTTATGCTCGAGTATTGTGTGGGAAAGTCTTGTAGTAATGGGATTCCCCACATCCTCAGCATTGCAGAGGTTGTTTTGGTGGTTGATGAGTAGCAGGTTTACTAACTCCCTCCATCTGTCTATTTTCGGTGTAAGTTGGGACATTGGATGGGTTCCTTGGGAATTTAGTGAAAGTTCTTTGCTGGTTACTTCTTCCATTTATGACTTTCGATTGTATTTTTGGGGGTAAATTCCTCACCCTCCTGCCTATGGCTCCTTTGGACCCCTCACTTTTAAGTTTCATTTTTTGATAACATATACGGGCTTTTCACACTGCATCATCCATTTTACTAGGATAATCAAATTCTAACTTCTCCTTCATAAAGTTGGGTAGACTGCTAATAAACCACTGAATTTTGGATTTTTCCTCCTACATGTATGGTACATATTGTAATAGGGAAGTAAATTGTTTTACATATTCATCCATGATCAAGGTTCCCAACCTTAACTCATGGAACTCCTTTGCTTTTTCATCATAGTAACATTCATTTAGATATTTGTCCTTAAAATGTTTCTGGAATTCTTTAACGTCACTTGTTCTTCGTCAATTTTTCTCACAATCTTAATTTCTTCCCACTAGAGGGTGGCCTTTGCTGTGCTTTAAGTTTGTCAGTATATTCATAAATTTGAAAATATTTACCTATGTCAACCAGCCATGCTTGAGATGCCTCTTCAGATTCTCCTTCAAAAAGTGACAGTTTTATTTTTTGAACTCACCTTGTAATTCCATTTTTTGTGTTTTTGTCTTTCTTTGGTCAGAAACATTATCTGAATGCCCTTCTTCATCCTCCTTATGTCCCTCTGTTGACTCTGCATTATCCTCACCATGATGGGATGTTGGGGTCTTCTCCCCATCCTCCACACTGGGGTCTAGTCCTCATTGACTATGTTGGTTAGACAGGCTTTTAAGGATCCTTTCCTGTTCCTACCTTAGTCTTTCGTTGTCTGTCCTCAAGTTCATCATTTCTGCATGTAATTGTTGCACTGTTTCAAGCAAGGTAGCGTTGGCTTGCCAAGATTATTCTACCATATGTATCCATATATCCGAGTTGGCCTCTACACAAGGAACTTCCAGCTGGTTTGATAATCTGCTGCTCCTCTGCGTTTCTACTCTTTCGGTGCTGACCTCTATCTCTCTGTTCACATTCATCCATACTCAGTTGTTTGTTTCATAGATATATGTATACTATAACTTAATTAAACGTGTATTTATCTATCCCAGAAGTCTCAGTGTGCGAGCCTAGGCTCTCATACCATTTGTAACGCTCATCACATATCACAGTATTTTTATTTTTTATTTATTTTTATTAATACAACCATGGTATAATTACAATATTCCATTAATGTAATACGCACATCAATCAAAGGTTAATGATTAAGGTTGAAATTTAATTAAATTTGGGGTTACAGGCTGTCTGATGTATCTTTATTAGACTTCGCATGGATCCATCCCAGACAGAAATTGCATCGTTAAAGTGTTGTTATACTACTAAGGAGGTAGATTGAGAGTGGAGCTTCCACCTTTGGCTCCACCTTAATTTCTTGACAATCTATTCTAATAATTCATGCCAGAAAGGCCAAGAGAATTAATCGTCAAGGATTCTCCATCATAGGATGTGGGGTTGGTAGGTTCAATGACTCTCGTGCTCCCAACTAAACCTATGTCATACATTAGGTTCCCTGTTATGCACATTTCTCATTTGGGCACAATGTTTGTTGTGTAACACAACTCTACAACTTTTCAAGGGTTGATGGAGAAATCCATGGCAGCGTCAGCCCTCCTTGTTCTGTCTGGTTTTGGAAATTATACTGGTAAGGTTTTGCACACGATTCTCTACCAATACTCTACATTTGGTTTTGGTTGAACTAGAAGGAATTCCTTTGATCCATTTACCTCTGTTGCAGATAAGTTCTCCCACTACTGCTTCACTCACTCGAGTAGGTTCACAATGGAAAGAGGATGACTCTCTCGCAGAGGTAAGAATTTTCATAGTTACAGAATGTTGATTCCTTTATTTCTTCCTACCTGCGTGGAGGCACTAACTCTTGAACTGATCCAGATTTAAACAAGAATGCAACAAATTACAGATATAACTATACATACAGAGATGTAAGAGAAATAATAATTCATTTCATTACTGTAAAATACTGAAATATGCTTACAAACAGAAATGGAAATAAACTAGCTAAGGCGATGGTAGCTTATCTCTGAGAAGAGATGTGGCGGCTACATGCCTATGAATTGTCTTACAATGAGGCTCGAAGGCCTATTTATAGTTGAGAAACAATGGAAAACCCTAAACATCCAAAAACCTAACCGTAGGAGATGAAACGCCAAACTATGGGCCCCGTTTTGGGTAAATTGGTACATCAACTTCCCGAGGTCATAACTTTGGCGTATGATCTCCATTTGACGTGTGCAATACCTCGTTAGAAAGATCTGTCCAAGGAATACAACTTTGGCAATAGAAAAATTGGTCCATGGACCTATGATGCTCCCAGGTTTCCCAAAAAACGTCCTTTAGGGCCTCAAAATGGCTTCGGAAGTTTAGGACCCAAAAAACTGCTAAAAATAGTAAACTATGCTACAATTAAGGAGACTAAAAAACTGAAAGAAACAATGGTGGGGGTCCAAGTGGAATTGGCAGGTGGCCACCAATATCCACCTGGGTCATTCCTCCTCCCTTACGAAGTAATGGTCCCTATTGCATTGAGTTCCTCCATGAGATGAGGAAACTTCTACTAAACTTGGTCCCTCGTGAGCCACTTGCCCTGGTGAAGGAGTTGGCTTGGTTTGACAACTCGATATAGTTGGATCTTCTGCTGGCGAGTGTGCTTGATCTATGTGTCCATGATCTAATCAGTTGCAGCTTGTTCCATGCGATTTGGATTTAACTCTATGGGTGTGAGTTGTTTCGCAATGTCGGATGTGTCTAGTAATGGTGGAAAGTATCGCCGAAGGCAGTCCACATTGAACAATGGGTGCAAGCCAAGGAATTGGGGAATGTTGAGCTCAAATGCATTGTCTCCCACAGCCTTGGTAATGGTGTAAGGACCATATCGGAGTGGTCTGAGTTTCTGATAGGCTCCGGTAAGGCATTCCTTTTGTAAATGCAGCCAAACTTTATTGCCCACTTGGAACTTATCTGGCACCCGATCTTAATCATGTCGCTGCTTATACTTGGCACTTGATTTCTCTAGAATGTCATGGACCTGCTGATGAATATGTTGGATTTTCTCAATGAAGTTGTTTTCCTTATCTGTTTCGGCTTAGACATGAGCTGAATCTACCTGAGTAGCTACAAATGGCATGGCCACATCAATGAGACATAGTGGCTAGAATCCCAAGCCCACCTAAAAGGGGTTGTGGCCAGTCAAGCTGTGAAGAGCCTAGTTATAGATGTGTTGAACATAGGGAAGGCTCTCATCCCATGTGCGTGGATGCTTTGAGTTATACATGTGTAGAATGTGTATGATCATCTTGTTGACAACCTCTGTCTGACCATCAGTTTAGGGATGGAAGGCTGTGGACTTAGTAATTTTAGTATCTAGCATTGACCAGAGACTACACCAAAATGTACTGAGGAACCTTTTGTCCCGATCTGAGATGATAGACTGGGGGATCTCAAAGTGTACCCACACTTGCTCAAAAAAGAGTTTAGCAGTGGCTTCTGCTGTGTATTCTTCTTGTAGGCTTCCATAATGGCCATCTTCGAGAACCTATCGATGACCACAAAAACACAGTCATTTCCATGCTTAGTAGAATGGAGCCTCGACATGTAGTCCATGGAGATGGATTCACAATGTTGACTAGGGGTAAGCAGCAAGGTATAGAGGCCTTGATTCTTGATGGTTAGTTTGGTAATGGCACAGGTAGTGCATTATTTGATGTACTTCCCGACGTCATGTCGAAGATTCAGCCAATAGAAATACTTCTGCAGCACTGCCATCGTTTTCTTGACCCCGAAATTTCTAGCAACCCGACTGTAGTGTGCTTCCCAAATCATCTTGGAACGCTTGCTTAAAGGAACACAAGGGCGACCCAGGTGGCACAACAGGGCATCTTGGAGGTGAAAATATGGAACATTCTAACCCTCGAAGAGTGTCTGGTATGTGTGGCCGAATTTGAGGTCGCTTTTGTAGAGAAGTGGCCAATCAGAAGTCTCGTGCCCACAAGAGTTGAGCATGGTGGTTAACGCCATGATCGGTGGTCGACTGAGGCAATCTACAACATTATTGGTGCTACCCTTCTTATACTTGATATCCAAATGGAACTGTTGTAGGTATGTGGACCACTTCTGATGATGATCATTCTGCAATTTCCCTTGGGTCTGTATGAACTTTAAGGGTTGGTGGTCTGTGTGGATGACCATTTCCTTCACCAAAATGTAATGCTTCCATTGTCGACAGGTCTGCACAATGGAATACATCTCTTTTTCATAAGTGGGATACTTCCGGACTGTGTCTGAAAGTGTCTCACTGTGATATACCACTGGATGTCTGTGTTGAGTAAGGACTGCTCCAATAGCATAGTCAGAGGAATCTGTCTCAACCTGAAAGGGTTGTTGCAAGTCTGGTAATCTGAGCACTGGTGCCAAGCATAGGCGATGTTTCAACTTTGTAAATGCCTTATCTTGAGATTCACACCAAAAGAATTTTGCTTTCACTCCTGCTTTGGTGACTTGACTCAAGGGCCAAGTGATATGAGAAATTCCCAACACGAAACTACGATAGAAGTTGGCAAGACCTAGAAAGCTGCGGAGCTCTGTCAGAGTGGTTGGAGATGGCCAATCTCGAATGACTTGGATCTTGGCTGGATCCACATGCACCCCCTGTTCATCAATAATTTATCCCAGATACTGAACCTGGGTCATGCCAAAAGTGCATTTCTCTAAATTGGCACATAACTTGTGTTGTCGCAGTGTTTGGAGAACCTGTTGGATGTGGCGGAGGTGCTCTTCCCAACTCTGGCTGAAGATCAGGATGTCATCCAAGTATACCACTACAAATGAGTTGGTGAATGGCCACAAGATGTCATCCATTAGCCTCATGAAGGTTGCAGGAGCATTCATCAGCCCGAAAGGCATAACCAACCATTCAAAAAGGCCTTCCTTAGCTTTGAACGTAGTCTTCCACAAATCAGTGGGTTCGATTGGTACCTGGTGATATCCTAACTTCAAATCGATCTTGCTGAAATATTTCTCCCCCTTCAGTTGGTCCAGGAGGTCATCAATCTGTGGGATCGAGTACTTCTTATGGACCATGATCTTATTCAGCACCTGATAGTTAATACAGAGTCTCCAAGTCCCATCCTTCTTTTGTACCAACATGATCGGGCTCCCACAAGGTGATGATCTCGGGCAGATGTGACCTTTCTACAACATCTCCTGAATTTGCCTCTTGATTCCATTGTTCTCTAGAACGGAGGGCCAATAGATTAGTCCATTGCGTAGTATCACACCTGGGGTCAGATCAATGGAGTGCTTGACCTGACAGTGCAAAGGAACTCCTATGGGGGAGGTGAAGATGTCCTTGTACTCCTCCACGACCTTGTCCATATGTAATTGTCGTGTGGAGGGGCCCTGTCTGGAGGTCGTGACCACCATCTTCTTTTTTCCTTGAGGGCGTATCATCAGGAAAAAAAAATTCCCTGTTTTGGAAATGAGCTTACTGTATTGTTTTGTAATAACCAAAGAGATGGCGGTAGGTGCTGCTAGCTCTGGTATCCTGTACAACTTATTCCCCAAAATAACAATAACAACACGAGACCTTGATTCATACATAGCATATCGCTTCCACAAATATGGATGGCCTAATAATACATCACAAAAATCAAGGGGAGAAACGTCACACAATACCTCTACCATGAAGGGCTTGATGTTGTATGAAAGGTGACACTACTGGCTCACGCGAAGATCCCGTCCTTGGTGAAGCCACCCGATGATGTACGGTTGTGGATGTGTTATGGTAGGCAAGCCTAGCCACTTCACAACCTCTACCGAAATGAGGTTATTTTGGCTCTCGATATCGATAATGAACTATAACAGGGAGCCCTTTACCCACATCTACGAGTGGAAGAGGTTCTCCTCCTCCTCTTTATCTTCGGTTCCTTCTTCTAGATCTTCGTGGTGGCAATGGTGGCATTGGGCTTCGCATCGATAATCTGCTTCTCTTTGTCATTCCCCTTGTCAGGTTCTAACTCAAAGTTGGAACATCCATCTGATTCTGAAACCTTTAACTCAGCCACCAGTGACTGCTTGGCCCAACACTCACTTGTGTTGTGTGTGGAGCTCTTATGGAACTCACGCCACTTTCCCATGTCCTTTTTCGGCTTCGCGGCATTGTTCCTTGCTTGCAACTTTGGCGGGTTGTCTTGGGGTGCCCCGCCTTGGCTTTGTCCTTTGTTCTGTAGTTTGGGGGCACCTTTCCCTTGCTTCGGATTCATAGATCCAAAGTCTCACTTCTTCTGTTTAAAATTTTTCTCAATCTTGATGGCATATCGGTATGTCGTGCTGAGCGAGGAGATGTTCAAGAATTCTATTTCGTCTTGGGTGTACCTGTTCAGGCAGTCGTGGTATTTGAGTACCAAATACTGCTATGAATCCTTGATACCCAACTTTGTGCGAAGGGTATGGGAAATATTGGTAAACTTGGCATGTCTTGGTCCCCTCTTTGCCGTAGCATGGTCCACATTATGTATTGATCCTCATAGCTTTCGACAGGGTAGTACTACTCCTTGATGGCAGCTCAAAATGAATTCCAAGTGGGTGCAACTGAAAACAGTGAGGATGTACTTTCATCCTTCTGCTCGCAGTAGGTTTCCCACCATTCCTTGACATGGGGGGTGGCTTTGAGAAGAGTGAAAGTAATCTCTTCCCGTCCGCAAAAATCATGAACAGAAAAATACCCTTCTAGTAGATTTAACCATTTATCTACGGTGTTTGCATCTATCTGACCCTAATGTCAACGTTAACTTGTACCTTAAGGGTGTGGCGCTTACAGAGTAGCTGCTGGAAGTAGATGTGTCACCCCTGGGTAGCTGCTGAAGGATCTGGGCAAAGTTTTCCATCATCACATTCCCTTTTCGTTCAAGGGCCTCTTCGAGAAAGATTTTGATAGGATCTCCTGCCCCCTCGTCTTTCTTTTTTATCCGCCATGGGAGGACATCAGGATTTGTGACGCTGGTCTTGCAAAGCTTCGACAAGTTCAATCCCTAACTCCTTATATCCTGACCTCATTGGGGACATGCAAAGAAAGATAGAGAAAGAGCAGACCGCTCTGATACCACTGATCTGGATTTAAATAGGAACACAAAAAATTATAGATAAAACCATACATACAGAGATGCAACAGAAATAATACTTCATTTCATTATTGTAAAATACTGAAATATGCTTAGAAACAAAAATGGAAATAAACTAGCTAGGGCGATGGTAACTTATCTCTGAGAAGAGATGTGGCGGATACATGCCTCTGAACTATATTACAATGAAGCTCTAAGGCTTATTCATTGTTGAGAAACAATGGAAAACCCTAAACATCCAAAAACCTAACCCTAGGAGATGAAGCACCAAACTATGGGCCCCGTTTTGGGTAAATTGGTACATCAACTCCCCGGGGTCATAACTTTGGCATATTATCTCTGTTTGACATGCACAATACCTTGTTTGAAAGATCTATCCGAGGACTACAACTTTGGGAAAAGAAACGTTGGTCCTTGGACCTATGTTGCTCCCATTTTTCCCAAAAAACTTCGTTTAGGGCCTCAAATGGCTCCAGAAGTTCAGGACCCGAAAAACTGCTAAAAATAGTAAATTGTGCTACAATTAAGGAAACTGAAAAACTGAGAGAAGCAATGGTGGAATTGGCGGGTGGCCACCAATATCCACCTAGATCATGAACGGTTCCTCCAGGTGTTCGACTTTCTCTTACTCGATACGGCTCCTACACAGGTAAGGAATGAACTTTGTAGCATTATGATTTACTTCTAGTCAAATATTGTTCCCAATCTCAATAGGTTTAACTTAAGATCTGTCATCACAGGTAAAATCTTTTGTCATGCGACTTTAGGAAGTTCATAGTCAAGAGGCTTCTTAACAAGGTATTTTGTCTTCTGTTCTCAGGTTGGATCTGTCATCAAACCCTTCATCGGCTTGCAAGTTGAAGATTTCCCTTATGCCTTGGTTAATTTCAGAAGTGTTTTAATTATTTTGGCTAGCTTAGTTGTTCGGGTTGGTTGTTGGCCTTATGCCGAAGCTCGTACAACTCTTCAGTTTGAGATTGTTAATAATTATGGCATTATTAATTTTAGTTTAAGTAAGAGGGGTTTGCACCAACACTCTGTATGAATATTTTGCTATTGATGGTTCTTAACCCAGTTGCACGATATCCATACTATGTTATTGTAACTATAATTCGAACAGTCTTTGTAATCTTTAAGGTTTTTCTTGGAGATTATTATTCTCAGTTTAGTATTTTAGACTTCACTGTTGCGTGGTCGGTTGGCTCTCTGTCCTTTCTTCTAAAATCGACTGAGATCTAGGACAGACTGTAATGCCCCACTTAAATCTTATCCTGCAAATTTTATTAATGTTTACATTATCTAAAAATATTGAGAAATATTGGTCTAATATAAAATTCATGATTTCTATTATTCAAATTCCCAACTTACCTTCTCAAATTGAATCTTAGGTAGGACATGGTCTCCTTCCATTATTTCAAATAATGTATATATTCATCTCACATATCCCAATGTACCCTCACATTTACTTGGGAGAAGACATGGTCCTCTCCAACTAATTATCAATATATATATTCATCTCACATTCCCCAATGTACTCTCACATTTACTTGGGAGAAGACATAGTCCTCTCCATTTAATTACCAATATATATATATATATATATATATATATATATATATATATCTCACATTCCCAAATGTACTTTCAGATTTACTTGGGAGAATACATGGTCCTCTCCCATTAATTCTCAATTTTATATTCATGTCACATTTCCAAATGTACTCCCAGCTTTACTTGGGAGAAGATAAGTCATCTGTAAGGATGGATGTGAAGTTAATAACATTAATGAGAGGTGCTGGAGATGGAGAAGAGAGAGAGGGTATAAAAAGGGAAGGGGGAAATGAAAAAGATGTGAGGTTGGATCTTGCTTACGATTTTGGTGTTGATTGTGATTGTAAGATTAGTTGTGATTTTGGAGACCTTAGGAAACTATGGAGGTTTCTTGTGTTGTTGAAAGGAGGGAATTATTGTTCATCTTGATCTGAATCAGTCATCTTGGACACACACACTACATCTAGTTGGACTTCGGCTTGGAGGGCTAGGGAACTTGTGGAAGTTTCTTGGGCTATGAATTATTTTCTAGTTGGCTGGGAGGTAAATCTAGTTGGGTCAGTCAAGAGGAGCGTTTAGTAGGAGTAGCAGCTCAAAGGCATCTCTACCAACCACCGGTACAGGTATTCTTCTATAGATTACTCATGTAAATTTATTAAAATGAAATGTTCTCCATAAGTTATAAGGATTAGAATGTAAATGGTAAAATTTTATTTTTTTAAAAGTTTTGTAAGAAACTAAACTATTGCTCTTATTGCATCTAAATTCATCAGAAATAGATCTGTTAGAAGACCCTAGTGGAAGGGCTCTTACATTGACCCTCATGATTCTGTCATGATTTCATACATTTCTCGGAGTTTGGTTGATGATTAAGAGAAAAGGGTTTTACAGTACTAGACTACATGTCGCACTTGGTAATTGAAGGAATATGTATGATGTTTATGGTTAACGATATGGGTTAAATCTCCGTGAGCTCTGTGCATTTGTTAAGTACGATTTGTGGCTCCATTATAAGATAACATTTGTTTCCTGTAATTCTTGAACTGTTTTTGTTGCTATTTTCTCTGAGTCGATAGTAAAAGAAATATCTTACAAGGGTTTCGTAATCATTTTCCTGTTATTGCTTGGAACTATTTAAAGCTATATACTTTACTGAACATATGAGTAAGGAGATTAGAAATAGTATCGAAATTGACAGTATACATTTTTGGCTCTAGATTTAATAAGATAGTATCAGTACTTGCCTTAATCATGAAAACTTAATCATAATAAGAAATAGAATCTACTTACTAAATATTTATTCCTCAAAACAACAAAATATATTTGGTAATTTAGTCCTATTGATAATCATCCATTCCTAATTGAGAGTAATTTTTTTCTAGTAATGAATAATGAGCACAAAATTTGTCACTTATCTTGTTTATAACCGTATAGATACTTTCTCTTCTTGGAAGGTCTCACCACCCAGCCACAAACCTGGTAATTATGTCTAGAGTGCCCCCCCCACCCCCGAGCACTTCGTGCTCCTGACAGTTACTAGGTGGATACAGTCTGGTATCTTGGGCTTCGAGACTACAGTCCAGCCATAAGTCGCATAGATCAGTAGTTGTGTAGGAGAGATCTCATTAGACTTGAATAAATAGGGTTGGACTTGAATAAATATGGTTGAGAGATGCAATGGGAGCCGACCATTTTAAACTTGTTTTGTTTTGTTTTTTTTTTAATATTAGGGTTTAATTTAATTAAATATTACTAATAAAATAGAATGATAAATTAAAATTGAAATTGAAATATGTAATTATATAATATAATAAGATAATTAATATTAGTGTTAATATCATTAATAAAATAATTAATTATTTGATTAAATTATTTTAATTAAATGATTTAAATTAATAGTAAATTCATATGTTTTAATTACTATGAATTTACTATTCTAATGGTTCATATGTTTAATATCAATGTTAAAGTTAGTGATGAGAACTAATACAGTTATTTGTTTAGAATTTATTTGCATTTATTTTGGATTCCTGTTAATTTTCTATTAATTTTCCTAAAATGAAATTCTTATAAAATCTTCTAATCTAAGTTATTAAGATATGGTGTTATAGTTCTAAAACGTGTAATGTTAATTAATATTAATGTTGATATTAGTGGTCTGAGATTCATAGTTTATAGTTTACGATGTAAATTAAAGTTTTTAATTTTAAGTATTGTAAATTAGGGTAAGCGTAGAGTACCTATGTGAAATGTGGAGGGAGCAAGTTGTGGAGGTAGGTCAAGCGGGATGGGATTGAGTTGGGGGAGGGTGTTTTAGGACGTTAAAGTAGGAATTCAGTGGTCGCTTATTTTCCATCCTTCGTCTTGATTGAGGTTGTTAGGGTTTCTACCTATTTCTATGGCTTCTTTCAGTTTTCTACGGTGATAATGTTCGATTTTGGCTACTACCATAGAGTTTTCGATGCAGCTATGATGATTCATTTTACTGGAATATTCAGCTAGAGCTGAGGTTTTTGAGCGGTTATGCCTTATATCGGAGGCATGTTCTTGAATTCTAGTATGGATAGATCGACCAGTTTCCCCAATGTATGTTTTTCCACAAGAACACGGAACCATGTAAACTCCTTTGTGGCATTTGGGATCAACAGGATCTTTGACCGATTTTAGGCATCTGCTGATGGTTTTCATGGGTTTGAAAGTGGTTCTAATTTTTTTCTTTTTTAATATGTGTGAAATTTTATATGTTGTGCCTAATATGTAAGGGAGGTGTACCTTGCCTAAATGATCATCTAGTGGTTGTTTGTTTTTAGGATTCTCGGCATTCTTAAAGGTTTTGATCACTTGGTGTTTTTTGTATCCATTCTTTGTAAGTACATTCATAAGATGGTTCTTTTCATCTTGAAAGTGATTTTCATCCGAAATGCGAACGGCCCTTGTTGCTAGAGTGTTGAGAACAACGCTTTTTTGGGATGGATGGTGATGAGAGTTGGCATGTAGGTAATGTTCTGTGTGGGTTTTCTTACGATATACCTCATGTGATATGGAGCCATCTTTGTTCTTTTTTATTAAAATGTCAAGAAAAGGAATGTTGTCATTCTCTTCTATGTGTTCATTGCTTGATTTTTTCAAATTGTGTACATTTCTGGATATTTTTTTTAGGGGATTCTTATTTAATTTAGTGTAACACCCACTGTTAGTGAGGTGATCTATCATCTTTTTGTTATAATAAATTGTGTTCATTATGAAAGTTACACCACCTTTATCGGCTTTTAGGATTACAATATCAAGGTTTTGGTTTATGGTTTTGAGTGCTAAAAGTTTTTTTTTTAATTTTGGAAAAAACTTAATTTTTATTCAAAAATTATAATTAATGTTGTAGTTTTTTTTTGTAATTTCAATTTTAATTAGTAATTAAATTTT
This sequence comes from Pinus tabuliformis, assembly GCA_031772625.1. NCBI lineage: Eukaryota > Viridiplantae > Streptophyta > Pinopsida > Pinales > Pinaceae > Pinus > Pinus tabuliformis. The sequence continues at coordinate 252,238,313 of CM062812.1, read as the reverse complement.
ATTAAAAGTAGATATTATATTAGAGATGGAGTATATGGTTTGAAATTTTGAATGGGTAACCCTAAAATAATATTTAATATAAAGATGTCCCTGTCAAGAAGCCCCTCGATTGGCTCGTAAGTCCAAGCTAAATCAACAACCTGCCTCTTCTGTTCGTCGCTGTTATTATGGAGCAACAGATAGGAAGAGCGGGAATCGGATACTTTGATACCTGTAATTGTGTTTGAAAATTTAATTATTATTATATATAATAATTATATATAATGATACTTTGTTTTCTGCATATCTGTATAACCGCAAACCAAACAAGTATCATTGTCGGTGGCCAACAATCTCGAGTGCTGCCGGTGCCCAGAAGATAACTATCGCAGTTGTCTATAATGAGATTTTTTGGAAGTTTTTCTGGTGGGTTTTTTCGGTCAAAATCTGGCAGCAATTTATTGGAATCGCAAGTTTGATAGCTAGTTTCTGCACAATCAAGGCGTCCCAGGGGTTTTTCAGGGTGCTGAATCCAAATATACAATTAAAAAACCATTTTAACTGCAACAAATCAAGATTTAACCTCAATTTCTTCCACCGAATTCCGTCACCAGAATCTCCAAAAAATCGCATTATAGACAACTCCATAACTATCCGCTGAAGCCTACCGCCCACACTGCTACCCAAAGCCGAAGTTAAATGGTTTAATGGGTCGGGTAGCCCAACTCTCGCAATTGAATAGAACAGCGCAACGACTGGGTCCCACTTTTTAATACATATATTACAGATCCGGTCCCTCATTATACGTTTTAAATATAGGGAGGTTTAAATTTAGAATTGATCACCCTAACGCAACTTTTTTTAATTAAATAATTAATTATTTAAGATTTAAGTAGATGTGAAATATTATTTCTAATTTTTTAATTAAATAATTAATTATTTAAGATTTAAGTAGATTTGAAATATTATTTCTAATTAATTAAATTTGATTGAAATATTTGTTTTAACAATTTTTTCATCTGGTTTTGATGATGAATCATACTTGTTGGTTCGAAACAGTTCGCAAGAAAGTTGTCTCATATAATTTTTACTGAAAAACTTTGTCTAATTCATTATCGATCAGGAAAGCTTGAATATAAAAAAATTTTACTTCAAAAAAAATATATTTATTTGAAAACAAATTTTAATATATTTATATATGATATTATAAATATATTAAAATTGGAGTTCCTGTCCTCATCCCCCACATCCACAAGATTTTCAATCAAGCAGTCAAGCAAGGGTTTCCTAAACCTTGGACTGAGAGCCTCATTATCCCTATTTTTAAAAGTGGGGATACAAACAACCTCTCTAATTATCGAACAATTATGATTAGCCCTCTCTTAGCCAAGTTATATGATAGTATTTTGGAAAAGAAGTTAAGCATATGGCTTGAAAGTGAAGGTAAGCGAGCTAAAGGCCAAGCAGGTTTCAGAAGGCATCACTCAACAACAGACCACCTCGTTACGCTTAGGATCATTGCGGAGGAATGTCGTAACGATAAATCCAATTTATTTTGTTGCTTTGTGGACTCTATAAAGGCTTTCGATACAGTTCCTAGATACAACCTTTGGAATATATTAGAAGAGCTAAAGGTTCCTCTCGAGTTGAGAGCTGCCGCTATAAGGTTATACAAGAATGTAATTGCCAAACTAAAGAGCAATGAGGGGTGGTTGAAATATATTAAGTGTAATATCGGAGTTAAACAAGGTTGCCCCTTCTCCCCTAGCCTATTTGGCATTTACATCGATAAGCTCGAAGGCTATTTAGAGGAAGCAGGATGTGATGGCACGATCTTAGCTCGGATAGTCGTCATCCTTCTTCTCTATGCTGACGATATTGTTCTTTTAGCAAGATGCCCATTTGATGTTGATAAGCAACTCAGGCTTCTTAAGGATTTCTGCTCTACCATGGGTATGACTATTAACACTGACAAAACAAAAGTTATGATTATCAAATCCAAGAAGGACACTTATGCTAATTTTATGTATGACAATAATAACTTGGAGGAAGTGTATTCTTACAAGTACCTAGGAATAGATATTCATCACAAGCTTAACTGGAACCATAGCATTGAAAAAAAGATTAATGGGGGCTGGAAAGCTTATTTTGGTCTTGAAAATAATTGTAAAACAACGAACCTCGTAATGTGGGATAAAAAGAAGTTCCTCTTTGAAACTTTAGTCACTCCTGTTATCTTATATGGATCTGAGGTTTGGGGTTGTAACATCTCTAAAGAATCATGGAGAAAGATTGAGCAAATCCAAAAGCGTTTTATAACTTATAACCTCAAAATTAAAAGTAATACACCCTATCCTATTCTCCTTATAGAAGCAGGTCTTTCCCCTATTAAGAACCTAGCTATGATTAGATTTCTGCTGTACAAGTACAAACTCAATAACATAGACGATCATAGACTTCTTAAGCTAGCTTTAAATTCCAGCCAAAACCACCTAAGGTTTAATCGGGGTGGCATAAAGACACAAGGGCTTGGTTAAACTATTGGGAGATCAACGAGAATGATGCATTGCAAAACATAAATAACATTAAAGATATTGTTACTTCTAAGTTCAAAGAAAAAATGAGAAAGATTTAACCGTTAAAAGAAAATTAAATTATTATAAGAAGGTGATCAACCCCACCCTAGAAGATCAAAAGTATCTCTCTATTTTAACTAGATCAAAGAAGAAAATTAATATAGCAAAGATTAGAACGAATTCTCATGATCTCCATCGTGAAATAGGTCGTTGGGCAATTCTTAAAATGCCATGGATGGAAAGGATCTGCCATATATGTGAGAATAGGAACATCGAAAATGAAAACCACGGATGGAAATGATCTGCCATATATGTGAGAATAGGAACATCGAAAATGAAAACCACTTCCTCTTAGACTGCCCTGCGTACAGCCACATTAGATCTCAGTTTCACAATCTTTGTTACAACACTGACCTTCCTAGCCTTTTACAGTGTCAATTCCTAGCCTTTTACAATGTAAAAATTATAGTGAGTTCGGGAGGCTTCTCTACAAGCTTTTTGAGCATAGGAACAAAATCTTAAATCAAAATAAATAATTTGTTTCTTTAGGTCCGATAGACCAATGTTTAGTCTCAAAAAACGTTAACCACCAACATTAACATCATACATTATTTGTTGTAATTTATAATATATTATTTTGACTCTCTTAAATTACATAAAAATAAAATAAAAAAATTAATAATTGAAATAAATTTTACCATTTTATAATATACAGTTTCTCAAAAACAAACCCTCGTGATATGAGCTCATCCTTTTATGCGCAGACAATTCGACAGCCGCCACAGATTGTTAGGCTGAGTGTGTTAGGAGAAGAAGCGGGGGGGTAAGTTCAAGATGTTGTGTTGCCTGTTATCTGGAGGCACAGAGAGATAAAGTTGCCGCAGAATTGCCGGTGGGAAAACAGTATATTTTGAAAATTATGGAATTATAATTCGGCTCGCGGTGGCCGTTGAGCCGCACCCAAGGTTCCGTTAGCACTTCCACGGAGGTAGGAGGAGGTGCTGACGTAATTTGTGTTTGAGGTGTTATGTACGTCATTTTAAAAGAATAAAAGAATATTTATTAATGTTTAATCTTTACATGAATCAGGGTTCTTGGTGTATATATATAATTTTTATATATATAAAAATAATAATGACTCTGTAATTTTATATTTAAATTAATCTAAGTACAATATTAGAATATTATAATTCATATGTATGGATTTACTCGGGATCTTTATCAAAGCTTTTTATATTAAAATTATATAAATTTATTTATGTATATTAAAATTTATAAATATTTTATTGAAGAGTTTAGATTTCTGTGATCCATATCTGATAGTCGTTAGAGGTTCTGCTCAGACTATTTAACATGCTAGGCTGGATCTGTTTCTTCAACTTGTCCTGACGATGAACCACACTAGTTGGTTGGAAACGCGTCGACAGGTTTTCTCTGCATGTGATTTACGTCGAAATATTTTTTATAAATATGAGAATAATTTCGGCAAAATCACATAGAGAATCATTTGTCGACCCGTTTCGAACCAACTAGTGTGGTTCACCGTCAAGACAAGTTGAGGAACAAATATGAGTGATGAGTTAAATAGGGAATGCACGTCCTTCAACAGTTATATTTGACCTGACAATGGTTAAAAAGACTCCTAATAACTAGATTAGACTAGGGCCTAGGTGGAAAGGATCAAGGTTTGTTAAATAAATTATTCAAATAATATTATATTTTCTAATCTTATGGTAAATCCTATTTAAAGAGACCAGAGTTCAATTTTGTAATATTATTCCAATTATTAACTTCTCAAATAAATATTATTAATTTAACAATAGACTAGGGTAATATTATTTATTTACTTTATTTATTTATTTATTTTTAGTCTTCAAATTAATATTACCAATAGTAATGTTATTATATTAACTTCAAATTTATATTAAATTAATATTATTAATAGAAATATTATTATATTAACTTCAAATTAATATTATTATATTAACTTAAAATTAATAATATTAGCTAGGATAAATTTACTAATAATCTGGGTATTAATTAAAGGAATAATATTACTATTGTTACTATTTTAATTGTCATTTTATGATACTCGTTATATTTAAAGAGACTCAACTGATATCATTATTACTTTAATTCTCTAGTAAAATTTCCCTATGATTAAATAATAGTAATATTATACTTAACACTAATAATACTGGTCTAATGTTATTAAAAGAATGATATTATTATTACTAAACTATTATTACCATATGAAAACAGTGGAGCGCTAAACAAACAGAGGGGAAAGGCAAGGAAAAATGAAGAAGAGGCTAAGACAAAAGGGCTGGGATCCAACAACTACTAATCTTCCAGCCGTCATCCCTATTGAGATTGGTAGGTCTTTTCTCGATCTCAAGGGCTTCCCTAAATTTACGATGGTGAAACTGTGCAACTCTCGCGATAACTTGAGCCTCTTCGATACAGACCTGATGTTTAGTTTTCTCGGCATGCTCTGCAAGGGCTGAGGACTTGGCCCTTCCATGCTTCAAGTCTGCTGAGTGCTCACTAATCCTCTGATTAATAGAACGACCAATGTATGGGGCCCCACAGGAACAGGGAATGACATGGACACCTTTCATGTCTTTAGGGTCGATAGGATCTTTAACAAATGGACACCTTTCATGTCTTTAGGGTCGATAGGATCTTTAACAAATCGAAGGGAGCTACGGATGGTGTTAAGAGGTCTATGTTAATAATTAAATTTATGTATATAAATATTAAAGAAAATGATAATAATTAAATTTATATATAAAAATATTAAAATTAATATAGATTTTTTTTAGGTAATTACTCACCGGGGATTTGAACGAGTGACCTATAACAAGAAGTGTCTTAACAATACACTCATTCAACGTCAACCAAACCCAGTCAATATAAATCTATTTTAATTTTAGATTTAAATGTATTAGAAAAAAAATTACACTTCAATAAATTTAATTTAAGGAATTTTCCTCAAATTTAATAATGATATAATGGTCGCTCGCGGGGCTTTGGATTCACAGTGAATGTGTGCGCTGTTTGTTGGCATTATGAGATAAGTGTTGTCCTTGATGGCAAACCTCACTGATGACAAATCATAGTACAGAAGGTCAGCAGCAAGGAATTGATGATCAGACTATAAGAAGAAGAGAAAGTTCATACACGCAGGTTAGTTAAGCCCAAGTCGCGTGTACACGCAGGTTGGCTTCAGCAAAAGCGCGTGTATGTGGAAAAGTACCTTTGGTCCATGGCGGTTATTCCTTGGAAGTTGTGCCTATGGTTTTGGACCTTGGCGTCTCGGCGGACGTGTTGATCCCTAGTTTTGAAGTTGATGGTATTGGATTTCTATGGTTTTGGCTCTTGGTATTGAACAAGGCCTAAGGCTATATAAGGAGGAGGAAATCATTAGGCAAGTGTATCTGAAATGTCTTGAATATCTGATGAAGCATTAGATCCAGTATGCAGGGTTATGGGTTGATGATTCATTGCTTGATCTGAGCTAAGGAGAGATCTCACCGGTTGATGGAGAACTAGATCTAAGGAGATATCGGGATCAAATGATTTGAAATGAACTATCTTTATGATGCTTATTCTAGATCTGCATACTGACGCATGTATTGAGTATGACTGATGTCTGGTACAGCTGCAAGTTATGAGAAATTATTTTTAGATCTGTACGCGGGTTGTCTTTGGCAAAAGCGCGTATACACGCGGGTTTGATTCATCGAAGTAGCGTATACATTGTAAAGCTTGATATTTGAAGTTACAGATGGATCTGATGGTTATTACAGAGTTCTGTGTCTGCTCTGTGTTCTGGTGACTGTTGTTAACAGGGTTTCAGTGATTCAGAGTTTGATGATTGTTTTGAGCTTCGATGATAGTTATGGGTCCAGTATGAAAATTGGATGAAAAGTGGCCTTACAGATTATGTGTTGTGCTTCAGTGTATCCAGTCTGAAAATTGATGAAACGTGGTACCTGGAGGTGAGAAGATTGTAGGCAAGCACCTACGTACTAGTATCTAAGCTAGTACAAAAGCTAAAGGAGATCTTTGGAGCATTGTAGCAGGTAGCAGCCTGCGTACTAGTAAATGGATCGGCTAGTACAAGAGCAAAGGGGGTTGTAGCTCCCGTACTGGTATAAGACTGCACCAGTACAAATATTGTAAAAGGATTTTCTTATTAAGAAGAAGATTGAGATGACTTGCAGCAGGTGGTTTTCACCCACATTGGGTTTCCACCTTATATCTTTGTGTTCATGTGTGTGGCTCTTGTGTGATGTTCTGTTCTGTTATTCTGCACCTGTTTACTGTTAATATGCTTAATAATGATCTGATGCATTTACTGAAGATTAAGCTAACTGAATTATAAGATCTCTGGATATACGCGAGTTTCATTAGACACAGTTGCGTGTACACGCGGGTTCACTTAATTGAAGTAGCGTATATGTTTCTGAGTATGAAATTGAAAAGTTTGATTGATCTGATAATACTGATTCACCCCCCCCCCTCTCAGTATTATTTCCAACAATTGGTATCAAAGCAGGTCCTTTGGTAGAAGCTTGATCGCTTGAAGGAGATCCGTGGAACAATGGGAAAGAAGCTTAAGAAGAAAGCTCATAAGAAGAAGAAGACATCTCAGAAGGACTATGACAGTGGGAGAGTCGATTGGGGATTAGGTATAAGAAGCTCTTCAGATTCAGAATCAGATTCAGAATCATTATCAGGTATGAATGTGTTATCCTCTGATGTTCCTGCTATATTTCCTTGTGAAAGTGATGGAAGTGATAGTGAAACTACTGAACATGCTTTTATGGGTGAGCAAGAAAAGTATCAAATAGAGGCATTATTTAGAAGGCTTACAGACAAAGTTAAAGATCAACAAGATCTATTGAACAAAAGGGAATGTGCTTTCAAAGAAGAAGTTACCGAACTAAAGGCCCAACTAGAAGAAGGAAACAAGGTAAGAAAGCTACTCAAGGACAAGGAAGACCAATGTCAAAAATTGCAGCATGAAGTGACATCATTAAGAAAAGAAGTCAATGAAAGAAGCACAACCATCAAGAAACTCAAAGATAGATCCAGCTACTATGAAAATCTTGAAGCTACAATCCTCTCACTAAAAGGAGATCTTGAAGAATCAAAGAAGCAGAATACAGATCTACTCCAAACTATTGCAAAACAAGAAAATGAAGCCACCAGCTTAAAATCTCAACTAGAATGTGCCTTCCGAGTTCGTCAAATGCAGCAGGATCTGAATGAAGAACAAGAAAAGGAGATTCTCAAACTAAGGCATCAGTTGGAAGAAGGAAGGAAAGATGGAGAAGACATGAAGAAGCAATGTCTAGAAAAGGAGGAACAACTTCAAGTTGAGGTAAATATCTTGAAAGGTAAAATAGAAGAAAAGGATAAGCTTTTACGATTTCAAGATAGTTCTAAAGTCTTGGATGATATTCTTAGTAGCCAAAGGTCTCCTGCTATCAAGACAGGTCTTGGTTTCCATGAATCTGTTGAAGGTGAATCTAGTTCACAAGGTGAGGCAAGGAACTCTAAAGAGAAATCTAAAATGATCAACAAGGAGATGAAAGGTCAACCCCATCAACAATCAAGGAAAGAGACTCCTCAAAGAAAATCTTTTACTTATCCTATGAATAATGTTGAATGTTATGTATGTCATAATCTTGGACATGTTGCAGCTAGATGTAGAAGAAGAAGAGTTCAAGACTATTATGCGGACAGGTCATCTCAATCAAGGTACTTTAATGGATATTGCTTTGCTTGCAATATGTATGGTCACAAAGCTGCTGATTGCTACAGGAGGAATATGAAACATGTAAGATGTTATACATGTAACAAGCCTGGACATATAGCAAAGGAATGCAGGAACAAAGGATGGACATCACACCAAAAGGAGAAAACCTCATCACACTTGAAGATATGGAGGAAGAAGGAAGTACAGTCAGCACAATGTACTGAGACACAGCACAGCACAGACATATCAGACTCAGGGGGAGCTGAAAGTGTAAAACTTCAGTGTTCTGAATCTCATACGCAAGTTCCTTAAAGGGAAGTCGCGTATATACGCGAGCTAGACACTGCAAAGTCGCGTATATGTCAGTCTGAGGAAAAGCAGTGGGAACAGGATCAGAAAAAGGATCTGATATGATTCAGTCTGTTATTTGCTCTATTGGTTACAGTCTGCTGAGGATGTGTGGAAATGTTTTGTTACTTGTATGATGTCTAGAAGTGTTTTTGATCCTAACTTGAGGATGATGATGTTTTGATGCTTATTGCTGATATATGCATGATCAGATCTAACAGGTGGCACTGGTTGAGGGGGAGCATATGCCTTTAGTAATTCATTGTTGGCATTATGGTTTATAATCCTTGGTGATGATTCTTATATGGCTAAATGATATATCTTGCTATGATGTGGTTGTGAGTTGTCTATGATAAACTCTCATATGATTCTTGAAGTTACATAGAAGATGTTCAGATCAGATTTATGGTTGATCCTTTGATGATGCATATATGGTGCTTACATGGTGATCTTCACAAGGACAAGGAGAAGTACAAAGCTTGAATACACATCTTCCTCACTTGATGATGAGTCACTCATATACTACTGTTGTCATATGCATAAAGATCATACAGTTATGATGCAGGCACTCATGTGGATAAGGATTGTTGCTGATGATGAATCAAGAAGCTTTGTCAAAAGAGTTGAGCTCAAGATACATAGTGCTGATACATGGATGACTACTCAAGGTTGCTTTGTTGGAGACATGGTGATGAGTTCTTGATAGGTTGATACTTGTATGTGTTGATTGATGCAGATATTCCCAAGTAATGATACTTGGATCATGTAGAGCTTGATGTAATGGCTATGGTGGTTTCACATGTAATGTGAATGATTTCATGATGATGTTTAAAAGGAGGAGTTGACATCTATGTTCAGACACACCTTGCTGTAGGACATTTACAGGTTGTTGATATGGAAATTTGTGTACGCGTGCTGTTTAAAGGATATTCGCGTGCATACGCGGTTTTACAAGAGGATAGTCGCGTATATGGTATACCCGTGTTGCGTAAGGGATATCCGCGTATATACGCTTGTTTATGTGTATACAGACGCGTATATGGAGTTTTGAAGAAAATCAGCAGGGACAGATGTTGGTTACAGAAAGTCTGATATGGGTCTGACAGAGATCATCTGGCACAGGTTCAGGGGGAGCAGATAATCTTCCAATGATGCATTGTTGGCATTATCTTAAAGTTTTTGGTTCTGGTTCACTTTTGTTGTTGGTTTCAGATGGAACAAAGGCGAAAGGAGAACAGAAGGATCTCTTGGTTGCTGATCTGAATGGTGATTATCAGATGCTGCTGGTGACTTTCATAAGTCTTGGTCTGGTTATTTCGTCTCTATGTCATATATCTCTTTTGTGGTGTCAAGGTCATGTAACGGCCTATTTTGGTTTCCCCACTATGCCTGGGATGATTGATGCAATATGATTAGGTTGTCATATGTAAACTTTTGATGTATTCCCACTGGTTGGGTGGATGAGTCAATGTTTGTATATCCTCACTTAGTTGAGAGATGGATGTATGTGTGAGTCTTTGGTGATAGGAAGGTCTTTTATGATGTATAGAGTCATGTTCTTCTTGAAGAACATCTTTTGTAGACTTTGCTTACAGTCAGGGAGAGCATGATCAGCACACTTCAGCAAGAACAGAGATTCAGCATGTACTCAGAGGGAGCATGGACAGATTGGTACACCTTGGCATATACAAAGGGGGAGACTATTCAGAGATTTCAGCAGGTACTCAGGGGGAGTATGGACAGTGGAATGATTCAACAAAGGAAGAGAATATCTTGGTCCACCCTTTGCCCTTGATGTCAAAGGGGGAGAGTGATTTGGTGTTGTTGCCATCAAGTCCAAAGGGGGAGATTGTTGGCATTATGATGCATGTGTTGTACTTGATGGCAACCCTCTCATAGAAGAATATCTCACTTATGTATAACTGGGTGAATCTTCAGAAGAGATATCAGATGTGACTGATGGAGGACAGCTCAAAGGAATCAGATGATGAATCTTCAGAAGAGATATCAGATGTGACTGATGGAGGACAGCTCAAAGGAATCAGATGATAGTTCTAAGTGTGACAAGTTAGCTTTGCCATCAAGTCCAAAGGGGGAGATTGTTGGCATTATGAGATAAGTGTTGTCCTTGATGGCAAACCTCACTGATGACAAATCATAGTACAGAAGGTCAGCAGCAAGGAATTGATGATCAGACTATAAGAAGAAGAGAAAGTTCATACACGCAGGTTAGTTAAGCCCAAGTCGCGTGTACACGCAGGTTGGCTTCAGCAAAAGCGCGTGTATGTGGAAAAGTACCTTTGGTCCATGGCGGTTATTCCTTGGAAGTTGTGCCTATGGTTTTGGACCTTGGCGTCTCGGCGGACGTGTTGATCCCTAGTTTTGAAGTTGATGGTATTGGATTTCTATGGTTTTGGCTCTTGGTATTGAACAAGGCCTAAGGCTATATAAGGAGGAGGAAATCATTAGGCAAGTGTATCTGAAATGTCTTGAATATCTGATGAAGCATTAGATCCAGTATGCAGGGTTATGGGTTGATGATTCATTGCTTGATCTGAGCTAAGGAGAGATCTCACCGGTTGATGGAGAACTAGATCTAAGGAGATATCGGGATCAAATGATTTGAAATGAACTATCTTTATGATGCTTATTCTAGATCTGCATACTGACGCATGTATTGAGTATGACTGATGTATGGTACAGCTGCAAGTTATGAGAAATTATTTTTAGATCTGTACGCGGGTTGTCTTTGGCAAAAGCGCGTATACACGCGGGTTTGATTCATCGAAGTAGCGTATACATTGTAAAGCTTGATATTTGAAGTTACAGATGGATCTGATGGTTATTACAGAGTTCTGTGTCTGCTCTGTGTTCTGGTGACTGTTGTTAACAGGGTTTCAGTGATTCAGAGTTTGATGATTGTTTTGAGCTTCGATGATAGTTATGGGTCCAGTATGAAAATTGGATGAAAAGTGGCCTTACAGATTATGTGTTGTGCTTCAGTGTATCCAGTCTGAAAATTGATGAAACGTGGTACCTGGAGGTGAGAAGATTGTAGGCAAGCACCTACGTACTAGTATCTAAGCTAGTACAAAAGCTAAAGGAGATCTTTGGAGCATTGTAGCAGGTAGCAGCCTGCGTACTAGTAAATGGATCGGCTAGTACAAGAGCAAAGGGGGTTGTAGCTCCCGTACTGGTATAAGACTGCACCAGTACAAATATTGTAAAAGGATTTTCTTATTAAGAAGAAGATTGAGATGACTTGCAGCAGGTGGTTTTCACCCACATTGGGTTTCCACCTTATATCTTTGTGTTCATGTGTGTGGCTCTTGTGTGATGTTCTGTTCTGTTATTCTGCACCTGTTTACTGTTAATATGCTTAATAATGATCTGATGCATTTACTGAAGATTAAGCTAACTGAATTATAAGATCTCTGGATATACGCGAGTTTCATTAGACACAGTTGCGTGTACACGCGGGTTCACTTAATTGAAGTAGCGTATATGTTTCTGAGTATGAAATTGAAAAGTTTGATTGATCTGATAATACTGATTCACCCCCCCCCCTCTCAGTATTATTTCCAACAATTGGTATCAAAGCAGGTCCTTTGGTAGAAGCTTGATCGCTTGAAGGAGATCCGTGGAACAATGGGAAAGAAGCTTAAGAAGAAAGCTCATAAGAAGAAGAAGACATCTCAGAAGGACTATGACAGTGGGAGAGTCGATTGGGGATTAGGTATAAGAAGCTCTTCAGATTCAGAATCAGATTCAGAATCATTATCAGGTATGAATGTGTTATCCTCTGATGTTCCTGCTATATTTCCTTGTGAAAGTGATGGAAGTGATAGTGAAACTACTGAACATGCTTTTATGGGTGAGCAAGAAAAGTATCAAATAGAGGCATTATTTAGAAGGCTTACAGACAAAGTTAAAGATCAACAAGATCTATTGAACAAAAGGGAATGTGCTTTCAAAGAAGAAGTTACCGAACTAAAGGCCCAACTAGAAGAAGGAAACAAGGTAAGAAAGCTACTCAAGGACAAGGAAGACCAATGTCAAAAATTGCAGCATGAAGTGACATCATTAAGAAAAGAAGTCAATGAAAGAAGCACAACCATCAAGAAACTCAAAGATAGATCCAGCTACTATGAAAATCTTGAAGCTACAATCCTCTCACTAAAAGGAGATCTTGAAGAATCAAAGAAGCAGAATACAGATCTACTCCAAACTATTGCAAAACAAGAAAATGAAGCCACCAGCTTAAAATCTCAACTAGAATGTGCCTTCCGAGTTCGTCAAATGCAGCAGGATCTGAATGAAGAACAAGAAAAGGAGATTCTCAAACTAAGGCATCAGTTGGAAGAAGGAAGGAAAGATGGAGAAGACATGAAGAAGCAATGTCTAGAAAAGGAGGAACAACTTCAAGTTGAGGTAAATATCTTGAAAGGTAAAATAGAAGAAAAGGATAAGCTTTTACGATTTCAAGATAGTTCTAAAGTCTTGGATGATATTCTTAGTAGCCAAAGGTCTCCTGCTATCAAGACAGGTCTTGGTTTCCATGAATCTGTTGAAGGTGAATCTAGTTCACAAGGTGAGGCAAGGAACTCTAAAGAGAAATCTAAAATGATCAACAAGGAGATGAAAGGTCAACCCCATCAACAATCAAGGAAAGAGACTCCTCAAAGAAAATCTTTTACTTATCCTATGAATAATGTTGAATGTTATGTATGTCATAATCTTGGACATGTTGCAGCTAGATGTAGAAGAAGAAGAGTTCAAGACTATTATGCGGACAGGTCATCTCAATCAAGGTACTTTAATGGATATTGCTTTGCTTGCAATATGTATGGTCACAAAGCTGCTGATTGCTACAGGAGGAATATGAAACATGTAAGATGTTATACATGTAACAAGCCTGGACATATAGCAAAGGAATGCAGGAACAAAGGATGGACATCACACCAAAAGGAGAAAACCTCATCACACTTGAAGATATGGAGGAAGAAGGAAGTACAGTCAGCACAATGTACTGAGACACAGCACAGCACAGACATATCAGACTCAGGGGGAGCTGAAAGTGTAAAACTTCAGTGTTCTGAATCTCATACGCAAGTTCCTTAAAGGGAAGTCGCGTATATACGCGAGCTAGACACTGCAAAGTCGCGTATATGTCAGTCTGAGGAAAAGCAGTGGGAACAGGATCAGAAAAAGGATCTGATATGATTCAGTCTGTTATTTGCTCTATTGGTTACAGTCTGCTGAGGATGTGTGGAAATGTTTTGTTACTTGTATGATGTCTAGAAGTGTTTTTGATCCTAACTTGAGGATGATGATGTTTTGATGCTTATTGCTGATATATGCATGATCAGATCTAACAGGTGGCACTGGTTGAGGGGGAGCATATGCCTTTAGTAATTCATTGTTGGCATTATGGTTTATAATCCTTGGTGATGATTCTTATATGGCTAAATGATATATCTTGCTATGATGTGGTTGTGAGTTGTCTATGATAAACTCTCATATGATTCTTGAAGTTACATAGAAGATGTTCAGATCAGATTTATGGTTGATCCTTTGATGATGCATATATGGTGCTTACATGGTGATCTTCACAAGGACAAGGAGAAGTACAAAGCTTGAATACACATCTTCCTCACTTGATGATGAGTCACTCATATACTACTGTTGTCATATGCATAAAGATCATACAGTTATGATGCAGGCACTCATGTGGATAAGGATTGTTGCTGATGATGAATCAAGAAGCTTTGTCAAAAGAGTTGAGCTCAAGATACATAGTGCTGATACATGGATGACTACTCAAGGTTGCTTTGTTGGAGACATGGTGATGAGTTCTTGATAGGTTGATACTTGTATGTGTTGATTGATGCAGATATTCCCAAGTAATGATACTTGGATCATGTAGAGCTTGATGTAATGGCTATGGTGGTTTCACATGTAATGTGAATGATTTCATGATGATGTTTAAAAGGAGGAGTTGACATCTATGTTCAGACACACCTTGCTGCAGGACATTTACAGGTTGTTGATATGGAAATTTGTGTACGCGTGCTGTTTAAAGGATATTCGCGTGCATACGCGGTTTTACAAGAGGATAGTCGCGTATATGGTATACCCGTGTTGCGTAAGGGATATCCGCGTATATACGCTTGTTTATGTGTATACAGACGCGTATATGGAGTTTTGAAGAAAATCAGCAGGGACAGATGTTGGTTGCAGAAAGTCTGATATGGGTCTGACAGAGATCATCTGGCACAGGTTCAGGGGGAGCAGATAATCTTCCAATGATGCATTGTTGGCATTATCTTAAAGTTTTTGGTTCTGGTTCACTTTTGTTGTTGGTTTCAGATGGAACAAAGGCGAAAGGAGAACAGAAGGATCTCTTGGTTGCTGATCTGAATGGTGATTATCAGATGCTGCTGGTGACTTTCATAAGTCTTGGTCTGGTTATTTCGTCTCTATGTCATATATCTCTTTTGTGGTGTCAAGGTCATGTAACGGCCTATTTTGGTTTCCCCACTATGCCTGGGATGATTGATGCAATATGATTAGGTTGTCATATGTAAACTTTTGATGTATTCCCACTGGTTGGGTGGATGAGTCAATGTTTGTATATCCTCACTTAGTTGAGAGATGGATGTATGTGTGAGTCTTTGGTGATAGGAAGGTCTTTTATGATGTATAGAGTCATGTTCTTCTTGAAGAACATCTTTTGTAGACCTTGCTTACAGTCAGGGAGAGCATGATCAGCACACTTCAGCAAGAACAGAGATTCAGCATGTACTCAGAGGGAGCATGGACAGATTGGTACACCTTGGCATATACAAAGGGGGAGACTATTCAGAGATTTCAGCAGGTACTCAGGGGGAGTATGGACAGTGGAATGATTCAACAAAGGAAGAGAATATCTTGGTCCACCCTTTGCCCTTGATGTCAAAGGGGGAGAGTGATTTGGTGTTGTTGCCATCAAGTCCAAAGGGGGAGATTGTTGGCATTATGATGCATGTGTTGTACTTGATGGCAACCCTCTCATAGAAGAATATCTCACTTATGTATAACTGGGTGAATCTTCAGAAGAGATATCAGATGTGACTGATGGAGGACAGCTCAAAGGAATCAGATGATGAATCTTCAGAAGAGATATCAGATGTGACTGATGGAGGACAGCTCAAAGGAATCAGATGATAGTTCTAAGTGTGACAAGTTAGCTTTGCCATCAAGTCCAAAGGGGGAGATTGTTGGCATTATGAGATAAGTGTTGTCCTTGATGGCAAACCTCACTGATGACAAATCATAGTACAGAAGGTCAGCAGCAAGGAATTGATGATCAGACTATAAGAAGAAGAGAAAGTTCATACACGCAGGTTAGTTAAGCCCAAGTCGCGTGTACACGCAGGTTGGCTTCAGCAAAAGCGCGTGTATGTGGAAAAGTACCTTTGGTCCATGGCGGTTATTCCTTGGAAGTTGTGCCTATGGTTTTGGACCTTGGCGTCTCGGCGGACGTGTTGATCCCTAGTTTTGAAGTTGATGGTATTGGATTTCTATGGTTTTGGCTCTTGGTATTGAACAAGGCCTAAGGCTATATAAGGAGGAGGAAATCATTAGGCAAGTGTATCTGAAATGTCTTGAATATCTGATGAAGCATTAGATCCAGTATGCAGGGTTATGGGTTGATGATTCATTGCTTGATCTGAGCTAAGGAGAGATCTCACCGGTTGATGGAGAACTAGATCTAAGGAGATATCGGGATCAAATGATTTGAAATGAACTATCTTTATGATGCTTATTCTAGATCTGCATACTGACGCATGTATTGAGTATGACTGATGTCTGGTACAGCTGCAAGTTATGAGAAATTATTTTTAGATCTGTACGCGGGTTGTCTTTGGCAAAAGCGCGTATACACGCGGGTTTGATTCATCGAAGTAGCGTATACATTGTAAAGCTTGATATTTGAAGTTACATATGGATCTGATGGTTATTACAGAGTTCTGTGTCTGCTCTGTGTTCTGGTGACTGTTGTTAACAGGGTTTCAGTGATTCAGAGTTTGATGATTGTTTTGAGCTTCGATGATAGTTATGGGTCCAGTATGAAAATTGGATGAAAAGTGGCCTTACAGATTATGTGTTGTGCTTCAGTGTATCCAGTCTGAAAATTGATGAAACGTGGTACCTGGAGGTGAGAAGATTGTAGGCAAGCACCTACGTACTAGTATCTAAGCTAGTACAAAAGCTAAAGGAGATCTTTGGAGCATTGTAGCAGGTAGCAGCCTGCGTACTAGTAAATGGATCGGCTAGTACAAGAGCAAAGGGGGTTGTAGCTCCCGTACTGGTATAAGACTGCACCAGTACAAATATTGTAAAAGGATTTTCTTATTAAGAAGAAGATTGAGATGACTTGCAGCAGGTGGTTTTCACCCACATTGGGTTTCCACCTTATATCTTTGTGTTCATGTGTGTGGCTCTTGTGTGATGTTCTGTTCTGTTATTCTGCACCTGTTTACTGTTAATATGCTTAATAATGATCTGATGCATTTACTGAAGATTAAGCTAACTGAATTATAAGATCTCTGGATATACGCGAGTTTCATTAGACACAGTTGCGTGTACACGCGGGTTCACTTAATTGAAGTAGCGTATATGTTTCTGAGTATGAAATTGAAAAGTTTGATTGATCTGATAATACTGATTCACCCCCCCCCCCTCTCAGTATTATTTCCAACACTGTTAAGTCACTCTTTGCGATAGGTCACAGGTTCAAATACTCGTGGGTGGTTAGGTAGTATTATATAGAAAAAAATAATGATATGATGGTCTAAAATGTAACTCATAAAATTTATAGATATATTTTTATGTGTGCATCCTCCCATGGAAAACGAAAACGACATGTCTTAATTCAAAATATATATATTTTTCAGAGAGAAAAAGGCTTTAATATATTATATGAGGAATATAAAAGTCCAAAAATAGTTGAATACATCCAATAGTTCTAATTCAGATCTGTATGCCACTTAGTCTATCGGACTCCTATGTATACTTCAAAAAAGTGACATCTTATCTAAGTAGTCAAAAACTATCAGCTATCAAGTCTCTGTGATAAGTACAGAGAAATCATGATTATAGTGAGAAAATCATCATTTGGTGAGTCAAAATATCCAAAATAGAGATAACTAAAAATCTGGAAAAACAAAATCTTGGATCTGAAATGTGGTTCCATCCGAAACAATCTCAAGATGCCCAAATCCAGGAGAGGAGGTGAGACCCTTTTTAGAAAGTGCATCGGCTGTAGAATTTTTGTCTCTGCTGATGTGTTGTATAGAGCTATCCACCATGCGGCTCCAGTAGTAGTTGATCCTGTCGCTCCAACCAGACAGGTGCTGCGCCAAAATGATATTTCTCCTATTTACCGAATCAACCCATATCTTCGAATCTCCATAGATGGCAACCTGCTGTATGTCTAGGAAAATACAAAATTTTAGTAGTCCTGAGAGAGCTAAGGCTTCAGCCAAATTATTGGAGCCATGACCTCCATGCCAGAAAGATGAAAATTGTGTAGAATCATTTATCTTGATGTGGAAACCACAGCCACATTGTCCCTTTTGTGCGGCCCCATCGAAGTATGCGGTCGACTGAGAATGCTGTACAGATAATGACCTATCTGGAACATTGTTCTGGTGTTTGATTTTCTTCTGAGGGAGAGATTCCAAACATACCGAGATAGAATCCAAGGTTTTTGCATATGAAAATTTTGAGCTGTTAAAGACGCAATGGTTGCGCCATTTCCAAATATACCACATGGATAGAATACAAATTCTACGCCATAGAATATGTCGCTTACTGCATTTTATAATCCAATTCTGGATCGAGTCCTGCACATCCAGTTTAAAACCATAAACTCTATCTAATTCCTGCCAAATATGATATGATTGCTTGCATTTTAGAAATATATGCATGTTTGAATCCTCGTCCGCTCTGCATAAAGAACAGATGTTTGGACCATTCCATCCACGTTTCGTTAAAGTCTCCTAGGTAAGGTTTCAGTTGTGAAATGCAAGCCAAGAAAAGAGAATCATCTTCGAAGGACAACCATCTTTCCAGAAAATTTGAGGGAAAATAGGGGTTCCAATTGATTGTTATCCGATCAACTGCTGATAAATTCCCTTAACAGATACGTCCTCCACCTCATTCGGGATGTTCCAAGATAGGAAATCTGATTCTCTTGTTTTGAAAAATCCGCCATTCTGTAGCTTCAACCTTATGCTATTCCAATGCTGTGCGATCTCATGGGGAATGTTCAATTCGACCGCATTTTTCCACCGTGGAATGGGGCCATTCCATTCTACAATCAATTTATCCCAATAAAAAAATCTGCTTCTGTGAAAATGATGTAGAAGGGAGTCTGGGATATCAATTTCATCAGCCCCGCATTTGAAGTGGTCACTGCCAATAATGATTTTATTCCCCGATTGGAAGCGCCAGATTAAATGCTTCAAGCAGATCTCCTCAATTCTCCTGAAACTAAGCCATATGGGGGATCCATAAGCTACACCAATAGAGCCTCTTCGAAACTAGAAAAGGAAGTTCTTCTTATCAAGATACTTCGATCGTATCATATGACTCCACGGGCCTACACCTTGAATTGCTCTCCAAAAAGACTTGCACAAGAGAGCTCTTCCAAAGATTCTCAGATTTGTTAAACCCCAACCGCCCATAGACTTAGGAAGAGTAATACCGGACAGTTTAATGAGATGAAATTTACTCCTATCAGCATGACCCCCCTCATATGAAATTTGCAGAAAGTCTATTCATGTTGTTTATGATACTCACCGGAAAATGGTATAGATGCGCCCAATATACAGAGAGTTGATTCAAAATGGATTGTACAAGTATAATTCTCCCTGCCAAAGAAAGGCATCTATACTCCCAAGCAAAGATTCTCCTATAGAATCTGTCCACGATCCAGTTCCAATCAGCTCTCGAGTATCCATTCGCTTTTATCGGGAAACCCAAATACTTTATACCACTGCAGATATGATGGGCTTTTATACCAAATAGCTCAGATAGCCAATGAACATCTTCCTGCTTGAGATTAGAATGGTATATAAATGATTTTTCCAAGTTAACTTGAAGTCTTGTTGCCCTTTGAAATTTTTCCATTATATTATGAAAGCGCATCCAAGTGGTCCTGCAAAACATACCGAATAATAATATATCGTCTACAAAAAAATTATGAGTCAGAGATATGTTCCTGCATATTTTGAGAGGCCGCCATGCTTGCTCACTCACAGCCTTATGAATATGTAAGCTGAGAGAGTCTATAGCCAGTATAAATAATAGAGGGGAGAGAGAACATCCTTGGCACAGACCCCTCTCTGCACTGAAAAAAGGGGAAGGAATGTCGTTTATAATAATAGCATAATCCACAGGATCGACACAAGCCATGATCCAGTTGATCATGTTGCTCCTCAAACCGATTCTTGCAAGTAGACACCTGATATATCCACAATCTATGCAGTCATATGCCTTCCTGAGGTCTACTTTGATTAAGACCGCCTCTCTATTCTTTGAGTGGATGGAGAACAACGCCTCCTGTGTACCAGCGATAGCATCATGGATGCTTCTCCCTTTAAGAAAACCATACTGATCTCTTTTGATATTGACTCAGATAACACTCCTTTCAGCCTCTCTGCAATGATTTTTGATACAATTTTGAAAGTAGTATTACATAAAGAAATCGGCCGATAGTCCTGAAAAGTCTGTGCTTCCCGTTTTTTGGGAATGAGTGCTATATATGTGGAGCTTAATTGTCTGCTGATATTCCCCTTTATTCTAATCTCTTCCAGCATCTCTAAAAGATCGTCCTTTATATATTCATAGAAATGTATAAGAAATTCTATAGACCAGCCGTCAGTGATCCGGATTTAAGTAGGAACGCAATAGATTATAGAGATAACCATAAATATAGAGATGCGATAACCATAAAAATAGAGATGCAGCGGAAATAATACTTCATTTAATTAATGGAGAATATTGAAATATGCTTACAAATAGAAATAAACCAGCT
This sequence comes from Pinus tabuliformis, assembly GCA_031772625.1. Classification (NCBI taxonomy): domain Eukaryota; kingdom Viridiplantae; phylum Streptophyta; class Pinopsida; order Pinales; family Pinaceae; genus Pinus; species Pinus tabuliformis. The sequence continues at coordinate 252,217,555 of CM062812.1, read as the reverse complement.
AGGGCGATGGTAGCTTATCTCTGAGAAGAGATGTGTCGGCTACATGCCTCTGAACTGTTTCGAACTGTGTTACAATGAGGCTCAAGGGCCTATTTATTGTTGAGAAACAATGGAAAACCCTTCACATTCCAAAACCTAACCCTAGAAGATGAAACGCTAGATTGTGGGCCCCGTTTTTGGGTAAGTTGGTACATCAACTTCCCGGGGTCGCGAATTGGTCGTACTATCTCCGTTTGACACGCATGATAGCCCGTTGGGAAGATCTCTCCGAGGACTACGACGGAAAAGACGATTTTTATCAGAAAAATCACTGGCGGTGGATTTCCCAAAAAACGTCGTTTAGAGCCTCAAAATGGCTCCGGAAGTTTAGGACTCGAAAAACTGCTAAAAATAGTAAACTATGCTATAATTAAGGAAACTGAAAAACTGAAAGAGACAGTTGTGGGGGTCCAAATGGGATAGGTGGGTGGCCACCAACATCCACCTGGATCATTCCTCCCCCCTTAGGAAGCAATGGTCCCCATTGCGTTGAGTTCCTCCCTGAGATGAGGAAGCTTCTACTGAGCTGGGTCTCTGGTGAGCTGTTCTGCAATCTCTTATGTGTCCAGAAATGGTGGGGAGCATGGTCGGCGACGGTCCACATTGAACACTCGGTGCAAGCGAAGGAATGGAGGAACGCTGTGCTTCAAAGCATTGTTTCCCATAGCCTTGTTACTGGTGTAAAGACCATGTCGAAGTGCTCTGAGTTTCTGATGGGTTCTGGTAAGGCGCTCCCTCTGCAAATGTAACCAAACTTTTTCATCCACCTGAAACTTGTGTGGTACCCCTCCGGGTAAGGAGAAGTTATTCCTGTGTTCTGTCACGACTGTATCCCTCTGTTGCTGCTGCTCTGTGGAGGAACCCTTCGCGGGGGTCATGGATGTAGCAACGATCTTCCCCTTATTTTGGGAGTGAACGAGATAGAAAATAAATTTCCTAGTCTGTGAGATGAGCTTGCTGCCTTTCTTAGCAGTAATCAAAGAGGTGGCGGTAGGTGGGGCTACCTCCGGTATCCTGTACAATGAATTATCCAAAGAAATGATGACAGCGCGAGGCCTTGACTCATACACAACATGTCGCCTCCACAAGTATGGCTAGCCTAATAGTACATCACAAACATCCAGAGGTGTAACATCACACAATACCTCATCTGTGAAGGGCTTGATGCTATAGGGAAGGCGGCACTGCTGGCAAACTTTGAGATCTCGTCCTTCGTGAAGCCAACCGATACTGTAGGGCTGTGGGTGTGGTGTAGTTGGTAGGCCCAACCGCTTCATGACCTCTGCTGAAATGAGGTTCTTTTGGCTGCCACTGTCGACAATGAATTGTAGCGGCGAACCCTTCACCCACATCTGTGAGTGGAAAAGACGTTCCCCCTCCTCTGGATCTTCGGGCTCATTTTTCTGGATCTTGGCAGTAGCAACAGTGGCGCTGGGATCCGCATCAATGATCTGCTTCCCTTTGTCATTCCCCTTGTCGGGTTCTGACTCAGAGTCGGAACATGCATCTGATTCGGAAGCCTTCAGCTCGGCCACCAGCGACTGCTTGGTCCGACACTCACTTGTGTTATGAGTGGGACTCTTGTGGAACTCACACCACTTTCCTGTGTCCTTCTTCGGCTTCGTGGTGTTGTTCTTTTCTGATGGGTTGTCTTGGGTCACCCCGCCTTGGCTTTGTCCTTTGGGCTTTGGATTTGCAGATCCAAAGTCTCGCTTCTTCTATTTGAACTTTTGCTCGATTTTGATAGTGTATCGGTATGCTGTGCCGAGTGAGGAGATGTTCAAGAACTCCATCTCTTCCTGGATGTATCTGTGTAGGCAGCCACGATATTTGAGTACCAGATGCAGCTCAAAATCTTTGATACCCAATTGTGTGCAAAGGGTATGAAAAATGTTTGTGAACTCCGGCACATCTTGGTCTCGTCCCTGCCGTAGGGTGGTCCATTTGATGTATTTGTCCTCATAGCTTTTGACAGGGTAGTACTGCTCCTTGATGGCATCTCGGAAGTCACTCCAAGTGGGTGCGGCTGAAAATAGTGAGCGTGTACTTTCATCTTTCTGTTCGCAGTAGGTTTCCCACCAGTCCTTGACGTGGGGGGCTGCTTTGAGAAGAGCGAAAACAATCTTTTCCCGACTTGAAAATTCATGAACAGAAAAATACCCATCGAGCAGATTTAACCATTTATCTACGGCATCTGCATCTATTTGACCCTCGAAGATGGGGATTTCAAAATTTACTTGTACCTTAAATGGTGTGGCATTTCCAGAGTAACTGTTGGAAGCCGATGTGTCGCCTCTAGGTAGCCGCTGAAGGATTTGGGCAAAGTTGTCCATCATCGCGTTCCTTTGTCGCTCGAGGGCTTCTTCGAGCAATATTATGATAGGATCTCCTGCCCCCTCGTCTTTCTTCTCATCCGCCATGAGAGGTCGTCGAGATTTGCGAGGCTGGTCTTGCAAAGGTTCGACCAATTCAAGCCCTAACTCCTTATATCCCGACCTCGTTGGGGACATGCAAAGAAAAACAGAGAAAAAGCAGACCGCTCTGATACCACTGATCCGGATTTAAGTAGGAATGCAATAGATTACAGAGATAACCATAAATATAGAGATGCGATAACCATAAAAATAGAGATGCAGCGGAAATAATACTTCATTTCATTAATGGAGAATATTGAAATATGCTTACAAATAGAAATAAACCAGCTAGGGCGATGGTAGCTTATCTCTGAGAAGAGATGTGTCGGCTACGTGCCTCTGAACTGTTTCGAACTGTGTTACAATGAGGCTCAAGGGCCTATTTATTGTTGAGAAACAATGGAAAACCCTTCACATTCCAAAACCTAACCCTAGAAGATGAAACGCCAGATTGTGGGCCCCGTTTTTGGGTAAGTTGGTACATCAACTTCCCGGGGATGCGAATTGGTCGTACTATCTCTGTTTGACGCGCATGATAGCCCGTTGGGAAGATCTCTTCGAGGACTACGACGGAAAAGACGATTTTTATCAAAAAAATCGCTGGCGGTGGATTTCCCAAAAAACGTCGTTTAGGGCCTCAAAACGGCTCCGGAAGTTTAGGACCCGAAAAACTGCTAAAAATAGTAAACTATGCTATAATTAAGGAAACTAAAAAACTGAAAGAGACAGTTGTGGGGGTCCAAATGGGATAGGTGGGTGGCCACCAACATCCACCTGGATCAGTCAGGTCCAGGGCTCTTGTCCCGGCTGAAAGATTTCATAGTCGCCTTCAATTCCTCCTCTGAAATAGGCTGTAAAAGTTGATCGTTTTTTTCATTATCAAACATCACAGGGTAAAATTCTATCCCCCATAATATATCCTGGAAACTTCTATTTTCCATTCTTTGATATTGCTTTTTGAAATGAGCCACGGCTTCCTTTGATATGTCTTGTTGAGAGTGTAAATAGCCTCCATTCCCATCACTAATTTTCCATATTGTGTTTTTGACCCTTTTGGCATTGGCGAATTTGTGGAAGAACTTTGAGTTTTTATCGCCTTCTTTCATCCATGTGGCCCTGCTTTTCAGGCGCCAGAAAATTTCTTCCTTCTTCAGAAGAAGTAGTTTCTTTTTTTGGAGACTCTTGATGTGTTGTCTCCTTTCAAAGGATAAAGAGTCATAATCCGTAGAATTTGCAAAATTATCTAGATCCTTTTGGATGTCTTGAAGTTCTTTTCTATTGGATTGTCTTTTCTGATACTGCCATTCTTTAACAATTTTCCGGATTCTGATCATCTTGTTCATAAAATTCATCTGATGAGAACCATCTCCGCTTGCTGCAAACTCTCGCCACGCTTTAACAACAGTGTCTTTAAAATCGGGCTCCTCTAGACATTGCCTATTGAATTTAAAGGGGATTCCTTTCCTGATTCCCATAGACTTCCATCCCAAAACTATCGGCCGGTGGTCCGATATGAAGCAGTTTTCTACCAAAGAAAAAGGCATGCCGAGGATATCTATCAGGGAGGCATGTATAAGGAATCTGTCTATCCGTTTTGCAATGAAAGCCTCTTCGCACCTTCCATTGTCCCAGGTGGGCAGTATAGTGGGCGGAAGTATGTCAATGAAATTCTTCATAAGAAATTCATTCCTGATCATAGTAGCATTTGGATCCATTCTCTTACTTTTCCCCCATATTTCATCCGAGCTGAAAGTAATATTAAGGTCACCTGCAATCAACAGTGAATCAATATCAAATACTTCCGATGCAAATAGTCCTTCCCAAAATGCTGATCGGTTCCTGTATGGAGCATATATGTTCAGAATGTTAATGGGACATCTAAGACCTCTAACATGTGCAGAAATAAGAATGCCTGCTATGCAACTGTATGCCTTCGCACATATCCACTGAGGATCCCACAAAACAGCTAGACCACCAGATAATCCTACGGCATCAATAGCAGAGATGTGCCATTGAGGAAGCATTTTCCGAAAATAGGATATAGTGACTGGTACCGGATGCATAGTTTCTTGGATTAAAATGATTTTAGGACTCTTAGACAAAAAAAGGTTTCTTAAGGCCAAGTACTTCAGGTCTGCTCCCAGGCCTCGAATATTTACTGATAATATAAAATTCATTTTGAAGGAAGATCGGCCTTTCCAGCTCTAAGAGGCCTGTCAATAGAGACATCAGTAATGGGAACATCCACCAGCGAAAGATTCCTGAAACAGCAATCAGAAACAATACCCCTCCCCCTGAAATGCCTACTTCCCCTGTTGTTCTTCCTTCTTACAGTGATATTCATAGCAGAAGAAGGGCTGATCCTTGGAGAAGTAGGAGACTTCGGCTTATGAACAGTGAGGGGTACAAGATCAAGAGATTTCTTGGATAACATAAAGTCTAAATCGCTACCAATCGAGTTGATAGGCGATTGAGACGGAGAGTTAGCAGGAGTGGGAGTTATCAAAGGATCGGTGCCTTTATCCCCAGGAGAGGATTCAATAACAAGAGGTGATAGCGGATATCGATGGGTACGGTGATCAGATATGACAGAAGAGAGTGGAATAGGAGGCAAAATCGGGACATTTTGATCCCCGATCGGTTCCATAGGATGATTCGGAGGAAGGGGCATCTCATACTCGGAGGCAGTCTCCAATTCCGGCATAGACGGTGATATCCGGAGTAAAGGATCAGAAACAATTGGCCGAGTGGGAGTATTCTGATGAACAGCGATCGGAGAATCTGAACTGAGGGGACGAGGAGAGATAATTGGGGAAATAGATTTCTCTGATATCTTAACAGGACCCTGTGAGCTAAAAGGAAATTCTGAAAATTTTGTGAGGCGATGATGCTTTCGACCCAATGCTCTCCTACTCGGGCAATGCTTGATGAGGTGTCTAGTATGATGACACGCAGCACACCTAAAAGGCACACCCCAGAAGTCCAATCTCTGTCTGATCGACAATTCTCTCCAGCTGATGTCGATATGCTCCGGGAACCCACCTCTGAAAGATCTATCAATCAGAATCCAGGCAATACGCTTGTCTTTCTCCCCCCGACACCAGGGGTCAACATAAACACATCTTCCAACAGCGTTACCAATCTCAGTAAGAGTCTCAGAAGACCAGAATTCCAGAGGTAGACCCGGAAGTTTCATCCAAATAAGATTATTAGAAGGAGTGTTTCTAAGGGGATTAAATCCCAGATACCACTTGTGCAGAGAAAGAAAACTACGGCCATATACCCATTGATGTTTTAAAATGGCTTCCAGATCCCCTGCATTAAGAAAATGGAAACAAAACCATTCTTTCAAAAGCTTAGCAATAATCGGGATATACCCGATGATGGGTTTCCACTGAGCTTCTAGCCAGTCTCTCATCTGATTGTCATTCAGCTCCGGGAAATGCCACCGCCCAATTAAGGCTTTATCTTGAAGACTATCAATACGCTCAGTCAACTGTAAACTGTCAATCCGAATAGCTCCCGGAGGTTGTGAAGTCTTTGCCGGCTTATGAGATTTGCGAGAGCGGACTTCAGAAGGAACATTTCCAAGTTGATTTTTTCAACTTCTGAAACATGTGGAGGGTTGGAAGGATGAACCAGCATATCATCCAAGGTGGAAGGCCAATCAGAAGACGGTCTGGCTTTATTATGGAGTGATTCAGCCTGTATGGCCATGTGGACCATAGCCTCCGTGGCTGATGAGTCAGATTTTAATTCCATCAGAAGAAAAGGTCTGGTACATGACCTCAATAAAACCCAAGGAAAGACTAAAAATGGATTTGGACGTACACCACTATCAACATTGGAAAGAGGCGTACAGGGTGGAGGACAGGAAAAGGATGGTTCTACCTAAAGGAAACTTCAGACAGTACAATCAAAGTACGCCTCGGGATGGGCTGAGCATTAACTCGAAGAGGAAAGTCTGATTAAAAAAACATGCCAGCCACCCTCAAAGATATCCTCAAGATATAGATAGATTCTGCAGGTAGGATTTCATAAACTATCGACGACGTTAATGACCAACCCTCATTTATATCCGTCCTATACCGGTCTGGAGAAGATAAAGGCCATTAATACTGCTAGTCCCAAGGTGGTAAAATTTAAAATCGTTCCAAATGAAAACGAAAAAAATACTAGAGGTCTAATACCAGATACAGTAAGCAGAGAAAAGAGGTAAATTCAAAGACAGAAATTCGGTTGCTAGTTAGAGGATGGCCATAGAAGAAAACAACTTCATGAGAATTCGGTCTGGCATGTAAAACAGCAACAGAAGCACATGTCACATATGCACCACCATGGTCCCAGTTTACACCGGAAATCTGTACATGGTTTAGATATAAAACAGAAACTCTGGAAACTGAAACAATTGACCCAAGACCAGCAAATACTAGCGAATATATATATATATATATATATATATATATATATATATATATATATTGAATTTGTGTGTCTCCTATTGAAAACGAAAATGACTTGTGTTAAGATAAAGTAATATTCTTGAATTGACAAATGATATTCGATATTCCGAAAATATATTCGTCGTATACATTAAATCGAAGGTCGGCATCAAACAAGTGCAGTTGCTGCTCGCGACATTACAGCTGAACTGCTCATCCGAATGTTTTTGGTCACCATTGAGCCACTTGGATAGTCTACACTATCATTGGAATTGTCCACTACTAATGGGACCTATATAAAATTGAGCATCATTTTTTTATTGTTTTTTATTTAAAAAAATCAAATTACCAACTTGAATAAATTTATATATAAATAATTAGAATATAACAATATTAAAAACTTTAATTCATGTAGATATATATTTTTTTTTTTCTAAGATAAGACTAACCTAAGTACCCACGGGGGATTTGAACCGATGACCTATCGCAAGGAGTGCCTCAACAAGACACCCATTCACCGTCAATCCAAAGCCCCATGGGCAATTCATGTAGATATTAAACGTTAATAAATATCATTAATTTTTTTTAAATAAACCCTTAACACCTTAAAAAACAAACGCACATAACGTAAGCACCTTTATTACTTCCGTGGAAGTGCTAACGAAGCCTTGGATACGACTCAATAACCACCGCCAGGCCAATTATAATACCATTATTTTCAATTATACCATTTCCCACTTGCAGTTTTGCCGCAACTTTATCTCTCGTGCCTTCAGAAAACAACGAACACAACATCTTGAGCTTATTCCCCACTTTTTCAACAAAAACAGTTAGCCTAAGATGCAGTGACAGGGGCTAAATTAAACAAACAATTCTCAATACAGAGATGGGATGTCCGCTCTGTTTGAGTACCTATATTTATACCGAAGATAAGTCAGTTAATTTTTCTTCTTTGATTTTCAATGAATACTGTGATGTATTCCGTGATTGTAAATATTTATTATTATTATTTAAATATATATATTTAAGATTTTAATTAAGTTATGCATAAAACAAATGTTTGAGTGATAACAAATTTTGTGACTCTCACATGTCAAAGTAGTTAGGATAAGTAGTTACTTATCCTTAAGTATTTCATTGAAGATTTATTGTCCAAAAAGAAATCAAGAGGGTATTGATACCTGAGATGAAGAAAGAAGAAGAAAAAGGAGATGTTTTTCAGCTGATATGTGAGACGGGTCCAGGAGCTAAGTCTGGGTAAGACCAGATAACTGTAAATGATAAGACTGTTAGTCTGATAGGAAATCATCTGTCATGTGAGCAACAGCATGGGGGGAGAATTTTCCTGAAAGCGAGTCTCATGGTTGGGAGGAAACTTGTCAACTTATAGTTGAAATTTGGTCCATGAGGACAACAATGGAATTCTATAGAACCAGATAAGTATCTAAAACTCTCAAATATGAAATATATTGTCAAAATTAGAACTCTGATTTTTGCTTGAAAGTAATAGATGGGTATTACAGTAAAAATCCTATGTCAGCCTTTAGACATATTTTTGCATATTAGTTGGCTAGTAGTGAGTGTAACATTTTTAACAAAAGAACATAGAGGAAAAACTGTAAAATAAATTGGAATTTTTTATGTATAAATCTTTAAGTACGAAAGATAGAAAAGTAAGAAACTCTCTGAGAATAATGAAACTGTTAGGAAGCCTTTTGACAAAAGAATTTTCAGTTCTAGGAAGGAAACATTACGATTGCTGACATCCCATATAGGAAAAGTACCATGGTAGAGTTTCTGCCCTTTCAGACCCTTTAGTTATGAAAAGAAAACAAGCAAAGTTGACAGACTAAATCCTGCGGCTAATCTAGCTTAAAGGGTACATTTAAAAAGGGAAACCCAAAATAAACTCCTTTAAGAAATAAGGTAAAATAAGGATTTATTACAAATACCTTGCAGAAATCATCGTAGAGAAATAGAGATATAACTCAAGATATGTATGAAACTGCCAGAAAATAAGTCTATCATGTCTATGCTGTAGTAATAACAGTAGAAAACACATAAAGTAAATTATTGTTAACGTTTGGGTAAACCCCAACTGCATAGCAGATTTGAGTGCGGAATTTAACAATGAGGCAGATAATAAACTTGCGTAAAATACCAGATATTAAGAATTGGTTAACTGATTAAAGGCTTCATAATACTAGAGCAGGTCGAGCCAACTGTAAAAGAACCTTATCAGATCAATGCCACGAAGAAATTGGAAACCCTTCCAACATGCATATATAAATAATAAATGAACATACAAGGCTCAGAGATTTAGTGTAATAAATCATCCATCCACAAGTTTCACAAGTTAAATTACAACTTGATTCCAAGAGAAACTAGCAACCGATTTCGGGTTTGCACACCCAGAACTTATTTTAAACAAAAATGATGGCTTAGGAGTAGAGCTGAGAAATATAGTGTTGTGGATGTCTATACTCTAGAATTCAGAATACCTAAAGCAACTACTGCCAAGTTCTATGAAAAATTTTACGGACCTTTCAATAACTGGCAAGTCAAGCCATTAAAACTCTTAAAGACACTTAACCCTGCAAACCAAGCAAATTCCAGAATCTCTTTCACTTTACCCAGAGGTTGGGAGCAACCTTGAAATTGTAAATCCGCAGACCGGCATAGTGAGGTAGGGTTTCAACCTGGAGAGGCCATTCGCCCACTGCTGGAAACGCTCCGCAAAATGCAAAATAGAAGATATTGTTAGAAAAGAGGAGCCATCAAATGACTGAAACAACAAAAGGATGCTAAAAACAAATAGACATTACATTACCTGAGTGGGTAAGATGCATGAAAACCTCCAAGGAAGAAACACTAGAGCCATTTTCATATGAACTAATCACCCAGCAAGTAGCCAGGGAGGAAATGCGACTAAGCAAGGGAGGTATTGTCAACAACAAGTAGAAGTAGAGGCGAACTAGAGAGAAACCTCAAAGCCATGAGTCGGAGCATGGAAACTCTGCCAGACAGAGAAAGAAATGCCGAAAGTTCTTGAGGATGCAGCGGAGAAAGGAGTTAAAGGAATTACTTTTAACCGTTCGATGAAGTTGAACCATGGAGAACCATCGATGGTGCGACCTTACCCATAAAGTGATGAACAACTGGAGAGCAACAAGAATTATCCAGAAGTTCACTCCCGCCATCTCTTGGGGTTGGGAATCCAAGGTTTAATGGGTTAGGATATAGAATCATTAAATTGAATCATGTGAACTATGTAATAAAATTAATTATAGCAAAATCATTACATAAATAACAATTTCAATTTGCATAGAATGTGTGTTAATCAAAATGTTACGTGTGGTCATTTAAAACTTGAACCATGTTACTTTACACATGTAATATATATATCAAGATTTTGTTTATGCTTAATAACTTATACTGTAGTAATTATCCCTCAAAGACCCAGACTATGAATTCCTTTGGCAGCAAACATCGGAAGTTCAAAAGAGAGGGAAACAGTCTAGTTATGGTATAAACCTAGACAAATTGTTAACATTCAGAAACAACATATATGTTCCCAACCAAAATTATGTCAAACAATTGTTATTGGATGAATTTCATAGGAATCCTTACATCGCTCACCCAAGATACCAGAAACTATTGGCTACCATTAGGAAAAATTATTTCTGGCCAGGTTTAAGGAAGGATGTTGCAGAATACTTATCAAAATGTTTAGAGTGCCAGCTGGTGAAGGCGGAGCATCAGCACCCTGCTGGTCTATTGCAGTTGCTACCCATTTCTGAGTGCAAATGGGAGATGATCACTCTAGACTTCATCATAGGGTTACCTTGCACTAAGAAATAACATGACTCAATTATGGTGGTAGTGGAAAAGTTAAGTAAAACTGCTTATTTCATATTTGTGAAATTCACCTACAAGAATTTAGAAATCACAGACATATTGTTGAGGGAAATTTTCTGGTTACACGAGATACCCAGGGTAGTAATTTCTGACAGAGATGCAAAATTTACATCCACATTTTGGAAAACCATCTTTGCTGGGTTAGGTACCCATATTCAATTAAGTAATGCCTACCATCAACATACGGATGGCTAAATAGAGTGAGTGAATCAAGTCCTGGAAGACATGTTAAGGATGTTCGTAATCCAACAACTGTGCAAGTGAGAGGACTACCTCCACCTGGTAGAGTTCGTCTATAATAACGAACATCGTGAATCATTGGGCATGAGCCCTTTTGAGGTGTTGTATGGAATAAAGTGTTAGGTATCCACAATTTGGAATAGTCCAGTTAATAAGTTAGCATTGGGTCCTGATACGTTAGCTGAAATGGAGGCTACAGTTAAAAAGGTCTGACAGAACTTAAAAGTTGCTCAGGATAGGCAAAATGTTTATGTAGATAAGAAAAGGACACATAAATAATTCCAATTGGGGGATCATGTGTATTTGAAAATCAAACTCCGGAAAAGTACTTTACAGTGGAAGGGTTGCGCTACGTTGGCACCTCGATACTGTGGATCATTCCAAATATTGGAACGAATTGGACCAGTGGCATACAAATTAGCACTCCCTAGCCACATTTTGGTCCACAATGTCTTCCATGTCTCCTTGTTAAAAAAATATGTGGACAATCCTCAACATATAATTAACTGGGAAAATATACAGGTAATAAAACAATTAAATAGGTAACATTGAATTGTTGTTTTGTACAATTTTGATAGCAAATTGTAAATTGCGCAGCTCGAATGAGAGGGAGAGTTTCGGGCAAAACCTCTTCATATTCTCGATCGGAGAGACCATCTTGCGGAAACAAGCCATCACCTAGGTTAAAGTTCAATGGAAGCAATTTGGCCAAGAAGATGCTACTTGGGAAGAAGAGGAGACTATGCAGAAAGCCTATCTGACATTATTTTCTTAGAAGAACACCAAAGACAGTGTTCCTCATAAGGGGGGGAAGCTGTAACACCCTATTCTACACAAACATTTATTTTTTCTTACCAAGTTTTACGTATTACTTCAAAACTTTTACTTTTCTTAACACAGTTTGTTGAAGGATTAAGGCTGAAAAGCGAGAACATCTTGTTATTTTTTATTTAAGAAATTTAAGCAGTTTGTTAAAGAACTAAATGAAATAGTTACATAACTCCTGAGAGAGTTAGAGACAGTTGTTCATCTTTCCTTCCCAAGAGGGAAGAAAGGGAAAGAAGGGGAAAGAGGAAGAAAGAAGGGGAAATGCTGCTGAGATTTTTTCCTTGAGCTGGGCACAAGTAACCAGTGGGAAAGAACTATGACTAATAGTTGAACTGGTATGCAACTTGAGGGTGGACTGTAGTCTTGAAGCCCAAGATACTAGACTGTATCCGCCCAGTGACTATCAGGAGCAGGAAGTGCTCAAAGGGGCACTCTGGACGTAATTTCCAGGTCTGTGGCTGGGTGGTGAGACATTCCAAGAACATAAAGTATCTATACGGTTATAAACAAATAAAAATAGATAAGTGACAAATTCTGTGTTCATTATTCATTATTAGAAAAACATTACTTTTAACCAAGAACGAATGATTATCATCACAACTAAATTACGAAGTATATTCTGTTGTTTTGAGGAATAGATATGTAGTAAGTATATTCTATTGTTCATTATGAGTAAGTTTTCATGGTTAAAGCAAGTATTGATACTATCTTATTAAATCGATGACCAAAACTGTATACTGTTAATTTTTTACTTGTTCTGTGTGTTGTAAAGTACATAGCTTAAAAAAGTTCCAAGCAATAACAGGACAATGATTTCGAAAACCCTTCTAAGATAGTTCTTCTACCATCGGCTCAGAAGAAACAACAACAGAAACAGTTCAAGAATTATAAGAGACAAATGCTATCTTATAATGGAACCACATATCGTATCTAACAAACGCATAGAGTTGACGAAGATTGAACCCATATCGCTAACCATAAACATCATACATATTCCTTCAAGTACCAAGTGTGACATATAATCTAGTACTATAGAACCCCTTTTCTATTAAATCGTGAACCAAACTTCGAGAAGTGTATGAAATCATGACAGAATCGCAAGGGTTTGTCCTAGATCGTAGTCGATTTTAGAAGAAAGGAACTTGGCCCCACTGACCATAGGCTTATCTGTTATTTCTTCCACACATACTTTTGCCATCAACCCCCTCGGCCCTGTTATCACTAAGGTTGTTCCCCAAAAGTTATAAAACAGGGAATACGACCGAGGTAACCACAGACCAATCTTTTAGACACAGATTCTAGCCTATCTACATCCAGAGAGGTCTCTCTCTTTATGATTTAGCATTGTTTTGAGGTATATTAGGCTAGTTATGAAGTACAAGGGTTTGTTTGATTTTTGGATGGTGATATTCAATTGAATAGGGTTGTAAATCTGAGAATTTCAGTCCATTGGGCTAATAGAGTCCGTGAGGATGAACTATTGGATATGGTTTCTTTGACAAAGGTTGGTACTACAGAGCAAGGTAATCAATCATTGGACAATTTATAAGCTGATATCAGATGGGATGGAGTCAGTGGGTGAAAGGAAATTAAGAATCCTTCATCATGCAAACAGAGGGAAAGTGAATGATTATTGCTAGGGAGAAGTTAAGAATTCCTTAGTTAATATTCAAGATGCAAGAACCAGGGGAAACAGGAGCAGTTAAGAATTCCTGCTTATGCTAATTCTGAAGAAAACATTAATAATAATAGAGATTGAACACAGAGTGAAAACAAGCAAATTCAGAGTTATTCTTTTTCTCTATTATTCAGATCATGAAACATATATGATATAGTAAAAACAGAAACTGAAAACATAAGTAAAAGGGACTTATTGATCCATAAGATGATTCAAGAATTTTGTAACATAGTCCTTTGCTATCAATTCCACATCCAGAGAGTCCAACAACAATGGATTCCAACAGCTTTTGTATTCAGAAGGTTTTCGGAGTTACAGCGCAGTCTAAGAAATGTATCATCAACCCCGAATACTTAACTTGGGGAGGTATTTGTACAAAAATGTTTACAAAATATCTCAATGAGATAATATCTAGCAATAGTTCATTCTACGTACTCAAAAGGAGAAAAAAATAATCTTGGAAACAAGGAGAAATAAATGAAGAAGTAAATTCTATTATGCTGGCCGCTTAGTTGGTGCGATGTGCTGGCTGTAAGCTCGATGAGTCGGCTGGCGGCTGCTTCCACTGATATTCCATGCTGCTGCCCCATATTCTTCAGGTCCATTTAATTTTGATTCAATACATTGTTGCCCCACATAACTCTCATCCATTCCTATTCTCCTCTTTATGGCATATGGTACCAAGACTTTTGATTCACCAGGGATATAAAAGATACCAGAAATATGTTTATAGAATTTGCAACATGCTTTGCCACCAATGCTCCTCTGGTAACTAATGTCTTTGCAGCCTTCTCAAAGTATCATCACCGTCTGTGTACTTGTAGAAGTTAGGCTGGACTGTAAAAAGATTTTTTACTTCATGCTCAATATAGAATAGATTTTCTGAATTATTGTAAAGGGTTTGGCCAAATGGAAGGGCCTTCTCTCCTGGATTACTTGATGAAGCATTTACTTGATCAGCCACATGTTTATTTAACTTGTGTGTGTACTCAACTTGTCTCAGTAGGTGTTCATTACTTCCCAACAGGCTTGGCAAGCCCCTTTCAGGCAAAACTGCAAATCTCTCTACAAAAGAATTTACCTCCACTTGCATGTCCTGGCTCTTCCTCTCCAAATTCTGCATCAAGGTTCTCATGGTCAGAACTTTTTTGATTGTTAGAATGGTGCCTGTCCTGTCTCTGATGTCCAGTGCTACTAGTTCTTCGCTGGTTTTAATGTTCAAAAAATGTATTAACCTGTTGACCTGTTTGGGCATATGTCCCAATAAAATTCTGGCCTTTTGAATTTCCACCTAGGCTGCTGCTATCAAGTCAATCTGCTCATATATAACCTGAATAGATCTCCATATATTACAGATGGATTGATTGATGTTGGCCCATAAAATGCCTTTGATTCTCCCAGAGGCTTATCTAGAGAGAGTTCCTTTTCCAATCATTTTACCTTGTTCTCTAATGCTTTCACCTCTCTTGTCTTTTCTGCCACAGTCATTTTGGACTTGTCATAACTCACTTCTAATTTTGCCAATTTCTCTTTGGCTTCTTTTAATTCTGACACTTGGAGTTTTAGCTCTTCCATGGCTTTTATTAACTCCTCTATGGTCATGGTAGTGTTGTTGCCTGCTGCTATTGTTGTTGCTGAAGTACCTGCTGTTGTTGCTGGGACAGTGGGAGGCACTGCTGTTGTAACTGTGGGAGGGGAAGTTGTGAATGTTGGAGCTATTTGAGATGGCTCGGAGGTCGACTCTCCCTACTTTTCTTGTAATTCTTTCTCCAATACCTGATTAGTCTCACTTAGTCTCTCATTCATTTTCATAAGTAGGTCCATCATGTCCTCCTCTGCTTTTTGTTGTACAACCCCTGTATTTTGTGGATGCATAGTAGTAGGCAGCTTCAATTGTTTCCAGAGGGCGACAATGTCTTCTTCCTTCCTTTTGATCAATGCTTTAATTCCTTTGGCATCCTTGGGATCATGTCCCAGCTCGATGATAATCTCTTCCAAGGACTTTATTCTGTTGTCTTTAGCTAAAGAAGATGCCTTCTCCAAATCTAGTTTGGTAGATGTGTTGTTCAATGAGTTCTATAATTTATATCCAACATTTCCTTATCTGCCAACGTAGAGTAGACCATTTCTCCAGTTTTCTTATGTAGCTCAATTTGGTCCATAGGATGAATGTCTTTGGCAAGGACCTCCAGATTTGTTCTAATGTAGTTAGCTGCTGACTAAGGCTGCTGCACTTTAGGCTTAAAGTGGCTCAAGATCATTTTTCCTTCTTTTATATCATATGCAGACATTAACCTTTTCTGGTTGGCAGGGGTCATTTTGAGAAATTGATTATAAAGTTGTAGCCTCAATGGGTCATTCTGGGCCTTAATGTCAATGAATGTTCTTTTGATATTAGAACCTTGCTTGCTTTGTGGCCTTGTGGATGAAACTTCCACACTATGCTGCCTTTCTGGGTCCTGCCTATGAGAGCTGGTGGATGTTTCTATTACTAGGGAGATCTGTGGGCTGGTTGCCTTCTCACCCCTTAGGCTTTCTATTGTAGAGGATTTATTCTTTGCCTTTTTGCCCCTGGTTGCTCTGCAGGTCCACTTACAGGTGTGGGCTCTTTTCTATCTCTTTTCCCGCCCCTTTCCTCATTTAGAGGAGTCTATAATGCTGGTATCTCTGGTGCTATGGTCTGGACAAGAGGACCTTGCCCTTGGCCCTGTTCCTTTGATTTTACTGGCTGATCTGTCATTATGTGCTGCTCTATATCTAGCACTTCTTTTCCCTTTGATGTCCCTGCAGCTGGTGTAGTGATTTCTTGTATAGGCTGTTGAGAAGTTCCAGCAGCGGATGTGTCAACTCTGGTTTGTTGAGGCAGTTTGAAAGATACCTGTCCAAAAGAGTCCAAGTCAAGAGTCTTTTCTAGATTTTTCATAGCTTGTTCCATTTTCTCCTGCTCAGTAAGCTCTTCTATCAGTGTGTCCTCTACCCACTCAGCTTGATTAGCAAATTTCTCTATATCAGGGATTCTACAATGTTTATAGGTTGATAGCCTGTTCTTTACTTTTCTTTCACCGATAAAGCCATTTGGGTCATAGGGTACCCACCAAAAGCTCTTCCTTAATTTGAGTTGTTCCCCCAATATTTTATCAGCATCTTGCCATGCTTCCTTTTTGTTAAGGATAAAAGGGCCTAACTGGTTTCTTATTTTCAGCTGGGCCTTTTTCTTTGCACTATAGAAGTGAGTTAGATCTGAATTTATTAGTTGCCTGAAATATTCTAATGCAAACAGCCTCATGGGCACATACTTGGGCAGCTTATAAGGGCACAACTCATAGCCATATATTCTAATCTCAGTGTGATTCTGGTAGAAATACCAGTCACCTATTCTGTAGTTCTTGGAGAGCTGTAAAATCCTCTGCATATCACCAGAGAGTCTGGGAGGAGGAGTTCTCATGAGTAGAAAGGAGACCGGATGTATAAACAAGTTAATGAATTCACAGTAGGTATAAGGGGAGTCATGGACATTGTGGAAGACTGAGGTCTAAAAAATTACAGACCTCCTCTCTCCTTTAGAATCCAATTTTCTGATGGGAAGCTGAAAATTGTCTGTTTGGAAATACAGGAACAGATGATATATATAAGAAGTATACTTGAAGACTCCTCCTCTGTCTAGATTCAAGAGTTGGTCATGGATCTTGTTGGCAATGAAAGTAGCATAGTCATATTGATAGCTGGGGGCTGTCATGGAGTAAATGTGGACAACAAAACTAGGGTGGTCTCATCAACATATTCACTTGTCTTCAATCCCACGACATAGGATATCATATCAATAATCTTCCATCTTCATTGAACCAGACATGTAGAAAGGGAGGTGGGCCTTTGTGCTGACAATCTGGTCTCATAAACGTTTGAGCAATATGGGTTATCTTAGAATTGGGCAGTTTAGAGCCTTGCTCAAGCAAGAATCCCATAGAAAGAGGAGCCAGAGGCTGTGTGTGTTTGAAGTGCAACATCTCATTGATGGACTCAGGAATTATAAAAGAGGATAGTTCCAGATGGAGTCATCACTGCTCTTTTGACAGGTTCATAATTGGCACAACACAGGTGGATAATATCTAGGAGAATATTGACTGAGGGGAGGTAGTATATGGGTAGGTTTGATTCCCAATTCCATATAAATCAGAGTTACTTTTGTGACTATTTCTAATTTCACAAAATGCCTGGAGGTGGTTTTTGTCACCAGTTAAATCTTTAATTTGGAAATCTTTGTCTGCTAAGGGTAACCACTCCAACTCTTTATGTGGTGCATTAAGGGGAGAAATGTTCAGGGCCACCAGAGCCTCCATTTTCGGTTTTTGTGTTTTTGAACTGGGGGTGGCGCTTTTGCAGGAAAATGGGCAAAATAACAGTGGTTCTAGTGTGTATATTTGAAGGCAGTACGGTGAATTGAACTCGAATTTGGGTCTTTTGGACAACTTGTAGAGAAAACTGAAATTCACAGGGTTTGGGAACAAAATTAAGGAAAATACCTGTCTTTAACAACACACTGTGCGGGTTGCAAGTTGCGGGACGAGTTGGAGGACAAGACTGTGGACTTGATTTGGCTGGGTGGCGAACTATATGGTGGAGTAGCTGCTTTGGACGTAAATCGCATGCAATAGTCGTGCAGAGAAAAACAAGTGAAAATGAGTGAAAATGACGTTTTCGTGTCTTTTTAACAAAAAATTGACTTTGGCGGGCTTTTGGCGCTCTTTAGTCAGATGACGTCAGCATGACGAAGTATTTTGTCATGTAGCAGGGTGACGTGGTGATGACATCATGGATGACGTGGCAATGACGTCAGCGGGGGTGTCAGTGGGGGTGGTAAGCGCTATTGGCCCACACCGCTTTATCGGCTAAGGTGGTATCGGAGGAGGGGCAACGAGCATGCCGGGAGGGCGCCACGTGTCCCATGGTATGGCGGGAATACCACCGTTCCCCGGGTGTTAAAGTACAGGCGATGGAGGGGTTGCGATATTGATCTGGGCCGTTGGATGAGGAGGGCTAGATCCAACAGTTGGCAGTAATTGGAGTTGGCGGAGGGCTATGACGTGGGGCCCATCAATTAAATCAATGTTTTTTTATGTTTTGAGGGGTATTACCTTTGGTTATCGGGCAGGTTTGGTTATTTATTTAACCAAAGATTAAATAAATCCCATGGTCACGTGCGAAGGGTTATTACAAGGTTTATGATAAACCTTTAATCCCCTGTAAAATGTTGACATATGGCTATAATTTAGCCGGGGTGAGAATAATAATATTTGGGGGGTTTTTATTATAAATATAATACGGGAGCGGGAATAGGTCTAGGGAGCTAAATAGTATAGGTTAGGAGTTAATATGGATTTTGAAATTGAATGCGCTAAGCATAAAGTTTGACAACTTAGGCAAAAGGGAAAGAAAAAGGATTTTACACAAGAAATGTGGCTTTGTGCCTAAGCAAAGTTGTGACTTCACTTAAACTTTTTCAAGAAATGGAGTGATCTAGGAAATTGAGCAGATCCCAACATCCTTGGGTGGAGGTTAGTAAGTGTTTTCTGGAGAAGAGTGAGGGGAAGTTAGACATGCCTCATTTGATCTGTAGCCAAACAGCTACCATGGAACTCATGATAACAATTAGATGAACATCTTTGAGAAACAAAATTACTCATAAGCCTACTTCTGCAACATCAAAACTGCCTAGCCAGCCTATTACACCTAACATTTTTTCTTCCTTTTTCCTTGGGTGCATTTAAACTAGAAAACCCTTACTCTCTTCTTTTCTTTTAACTGCCATACTATCCAAGTCTGCCCTTATTTCTTCCAGGGGCTCATATTTTGCTGTTGAGCTCCTTTGCTTCTCTACCTAACTACTTATCTGCCAAGCTTGAACTGTTTGGATAGATTTTGTCCTCTATCTCTAAAACAAGAAATTTAAAACATGAACTGGCCATGGTTAAGCTGTTTTGCCATCCATCAACTGTGACAAGAGTCAACTGATTGCTCACAATGAGATTCTGTGCAAAAATAGAATAGTAGTGGCATTTTGGACTAGCAGACTTTCCTGGTCTTCTTCATTAGGGGTTCATTTGCTTTCTTTTTTACCATTTCATTCTTTTTGCCCTTTGATTTTTCTTTTAGGGCATACCTTCTTTTCATTTTTCATTTTTTTGATTTTTTCAAAATATGGAACCTTTGCAGCATGGAAAGAGTGAACATATTTGGCACTTTATCAGTCAATCATGAAATATGACACCTATTGGTATAGGAGCATAACATTGGCTCCACTTGGGGATGGATTTTCCTGGTGAAAGTAAAGAACAGCAGGTCAGCCGGCCTTATGTTCAATTCTTGCTGTATTCTGAAATTTCCCCTTTGCTGCAAGTAAACAACACTGTACCCTTGCAACATATATACATTTCTCATGAGCTCATTCCAAAAATTTCAGCTCTGTTTTGGATAATTTGTCTGAATGTTTGTTCTCATATTTACAGCTCCCAAGTCTTCTTCTTTAGCTTTTGTTTGAAGCAAAAAGGTAACACAAAAAGGTGGCATAGTTCCTTGACTTTTTCTCAAAATTTGCTACATATTCCTTCCCATCTTATTGCTGTAATAAACTGCAAAAATAAGCACTCTTATGTACAAGTTAGAGTCCTGACCTATCAACAAACTGTATCAAAATAATGCTTCAGCATCCGACCATTAACTGGTCCATCTTCTGTTTCTGTGCCATTCAAGCCCTTCAAAAAATAGGTGTTGTTTCCTTTTGAATCCTGAATAGCAAAAGGTCCCTTCCACAGGAAGTCAAACTTCCCATGTTTTCCTTTATCTTCCCTTCTGGAATCCCATTTCAGTACTTTGTCTCCTATGAAGAAATCTTCTGCTTTAGTCCTCTTGTCAAATATCTTCTTGAGTTTTTCTTGTAGAATTTGAGATCTCTGAAATACCTCTTCTCTAGTTTGCTGCAAATGTATAGTTCGATTTATTCTTCTTTGAATGTCATTGGGTTCTACCTGCACTTCTTGCAGCAACTTTATCACAGGGACTCCCAAAGATGAAGGGAATACAGCCTCCATGCCATAAACAAATTCATAGGGGCTTGTTCCAATAGATCTCTTTATAGTCAATCTGTCTGCCCAAAGTGCATTGTTAAGATTCTTATGCTAGTTTTTCTTGTTTTCCTCCAATACTTTCTTAATGATATTGATTAGGATTTTATTGGAAGACTCAGCTAGACTATTACCTTGAGGGTAATAGGTTGTGGAATGGCCTAGGGTAATGTGGTATTTCTAACAAAAATTAATCATTCTTTTGGATTTAAAAGTAGCAACATTGTCAGTTATAATCTTTGCAGGACATCCAAATCTGGACAGGATATTGGTTTCTAGGAATTGCATGATTACTGAATCATTAGCTTGTCTACAAGGAATGGTTTCTACCCACTTGGTGAACTAGTCTGTGGCAGTCAAAATCCATTTATGCTGGCCAGAAGAGGGAGGGCGAATTTCCCCAATGAAATCTAAACCCCATTGTTGAAATGGTCTTTCAATGGAAATTGGTTTAAGTGGTAGAGGTAAAATATTCCTCTTGCCTTCAAAGATTTGATATTTATGACAAGTAGTTATGAACTTTTTGACATCAGCAAACAGGGTGGGCCAATAAAATCCAGCCCTTAGGATTTTATCAGCAATTGATTTCCAGTAAAAATGTCCACCACAGTCCCCCACATGAAATTCTTTCAGCACTTTGTCAGTATCATCCTTTGTTAAGCAACTCAGTAAAATGCCTTCATGAATTTTCCAAAATAAAACATTATCTAAAATACAGAATTTTGAAGCTTTAATTTTTAGAAACCTTTTCTTAGTTCTGGATAACCCTGGAGGAGCCTGCAGGTTGAGCAAGACATAAATTATATCAGCATACCAAGGTGATTGTAGAAAGGCTTGGTTGATCTGTGGAGTCGCCATCTCCTGTTCATTATCCAGTTCATTGATGTCAAGGGCTTGAAAGTTAGTTTCATTCATAAGTTTAGTTAATCCTTGTCCTTTTATCAGCTTTGTTGGTTTAATTTCAATGTCATATTACAAAATGTTAGCTATCCACTTGCCTCGTTTGCTTTCAATTCCTTCTTGAGTTAGGATATCTTTGACAACAGTATTTGGCACATAAGCTATTACATGTGAGAATAAGATATAAACTATGAAGTCCTTAATAGCTTTTACAAGAGCATAAGCTTGTTTTTCCATGATTTGATATTTTAAAGGTGCATCCCTAAGCGCTTTGCTGAAAAGAGCTATGGGTTATCACATCCTTGGTCATCTTTTTGTAATAAAACAATAGCAATAGTATGCTCAAATGCAAACGAGAAGATTATGAAGTCTCCGTCAAATTTTGGGCTTGTAAGGACTGGTGTTTTGGTTAAAGCTATTTTGATTTCTTCAAAGGCTTGTTTAGCTTATATTGTCCACTTGACCTTGGAATCCTTAACATGTTGTTCAGCAGTCCGACTAATTCAGCCAGATTAGGTATTAATCTTCTTAGAAAGTTGATTTTCCTTAGGAAATATTGAAGTTCTTTGATATTTCTATGGTGAGGAACTTGCAAAATGGCTTGTATTCTATCTGGATCTATTCTAATACTTTCTTTGGAGATGATGTGACCTAACAGCTTGCCCTCTTCTAGGTCAAATAATGATTTCTTTGAGTTTAGTGATATACCATATTTTCTGCAGATTAAAAACACTTGTCTGAGATGATCTAGGTGTTCCTGATCTGATTTGGAAAAGGCAGTGAGATCATCTAGGTATATGACCAAGAAATCATGAATTTCTTTAGCAAAAGCTATGTCCATGGCCCGTTGAAAAGTTGCCCCTGCATTCTTGAGTCCGAATGGCATCTTTACATACTTGAAAGTTCTCCAAGGTGTTGTAAAAGCAGTCTTATCTTGGTCATCAGGGTGAACTAGGATCTGGTTGAAGCCTGAAAACCCATCTAGCATTGAAATTCTAGAGGCACCTACTACCTTCTGTAAAATATGGTCCATCTTGGGTAAGGGGTAGTTGTATTTTAAAGAGACTTTGTTTAGATTCCTCAAATCAACATACAACCTGATTCCTCTTGTTTTGTTCCTAGTGGGCACTAGATTAGAGACCCAAACTGAAAATCTAATAGGTTCGATTATCCCAGCTTCATACATTCTCTTGACTTTTTTTTTCAATTAGAGGGAGGAGTACAATGTTGACCCTTCTGATCTTTTTCTTGAAGGGTTTTTGATTTTCTTTGAGGGGTATTGTATGTTGAATCACAGAAGTGTCATAGGATTCGAGATCTTCATAGCTCCATGCAAAGACATCCTGAAATTATTTGAACAGTTCAACATATTTTAGCTTTTGGTCAGGAGAAAAAGTTTTGGACAATTTTATCATTTTAGGATTTTGCTGAGTCCCTATATTACAGTCTTCAATTTCTGCGTTTAATGGTTGCATTTTTGGCTTTCTTGGAATATCATTAGAATAAAAAATGTATTCCAGAGGAGTTAATCCCGTGCGTAAAAAATTATCCTTTAAATCAATCATTTCGGATTCTCCTCCAATCATTTCATCAAAGTCTATTTCTTTAAGCTCTTGCAACTCTTTGCTGGTAAAGTTTGTTGGATGTAGTATTTGAGTTGCTGTTTCAGCTGAAATGTGAGTTTCAATTTTGTCTATTTGATCAATTTCACTAACAGTTCCCATGTCTATATTGGTGCTGGAAAATTCTCCTTTTAAAGTCAGCAAATTGTTAATCTGAGTGTCATTGTCAAACACTTGCCAGCTTTTAACATTGTCAGGTACAGTTGGCCGGTGTTTAATTTTAGCTGTAAAATGAGGATTAGGCTCAAATGGCAGTTTACAAATGCTGGCAAATGTTGCCAAACTATGAGCATGCAAATTGTGTTTCCTTGGAATTTTGGCAAGCTATGATTCTAGAAAGGTATTGAGTATTTCGATTGCTGCCCCTCTATAAGATCTTAACCTGAGGTCATTTGTGAGGAATTTTCCTTTCATTTGTTGAATAACCAAATCAGAGTCTCCCAAAATGGATATCCTAACTGCCCCTAGACTTTTGATCAATTTGAGTCCTAGCAGGAGGGCTTCATATTCCGCCATGTTATTTGTGCATCTAAAATTCAGCATGTATGCATGTCCTTTAGCATGGTCATTTTCCATATTATGTATCCAAATCCCTGCCCCTACTCCTAGTTTATTGACTGATCCATAAAACTCTAGATACCATAGGATTTCTTGATAACAGCTAGCCTCAAGTGATTTAAAAATTTTCTTAGTAGACAGATTTGGATTTTCAGTTTCATTTGGTTTCATTTGTGTGTCTGTTGTATCATTGGTCACAGAAATTTCTTGAATCTGAACACTAGATCTTTCATTTATGACTTTTTGTTGTGTCGATGCTAAAACCTTGTCATTAGTTGGAGGTAAAATTTCAGCATTGTATAGGATGAAAGAGTCCATATCAGAATGCATGTAATAGATGGGAAATTTTTGGGGTTTCTCTTGGCTGCTGACTACATATTTCATCAAAGTTTCCCGGTACAATTTCTTTGGCTGACCAAATACTGAAATGGTAGCATAGGACATGTCCAACTGTAAAGATCCCTGGAGCTTAGCACCCCAAGATCTGGACAGTAACATGCCATATTTTGGTGGGATATCAGCTACCACTACATCCATTAAGATTGTCTTGGCAGGGTATTGAACTAGTGATACACATAAATATTTGATTAGGCCTAGACATCTGACCTAGCTAGAATCGAAAGAGAACAAGACTTTATATGGCCTGGTGATATCTAGGTCCAACGTTTCTATCATGGACTTGGGCATTAAATTATGGGAAGCTCCAGAATCAAACATTGCATTGTGAAGTACTTTGTCATGAATATTCAGACTTACATAGAAAGGAGGAACTCCTCCATCTACTGATTTACCATTTACTTCAGGGCCAAAAATTAATTCTGGTTGGTCATCAAGGACATTTACTGCATCTCTGTTTTCTGAAATTTGAAGTGATCTGCTGATTTGTTCTCTATAGATATCATGTTTAGCCAATTCGGACAATGGAATGGCTATTTTTAATTTTCCTATTTTGGTCTCAAGGTTGAAAGGTTTTTCTATTTGGACTTTTGCATTTTGGGCAGTAAGATTTTCTTTTCCTACTGTATTTTTTGTGTTATTTTCCTTTTCGGGAGTGTTGTTATGAGCTGAATCTGTTTCCACGTCCATTTCTTGAGGCTCTTCCATAGTACCTTTAGGAGGAATAGAAGTTGAAGGTTGTTTTCTAGGTTGCTGATCGTCTGATATATCTTCAACTATTGGATGGTTTGGGTTAGAAATTGTTTTGGGAAGATTTTGTACAAGAGGGTTCTTGACCTTAGCTTTGCTAGGTTGCTTGGTTTGTTTCTCTTTATTGTTTTTAGAGACATATATCTTTATGCCTCTCAGGTTGTACTACTTGTGAACCTCATAGACAGCTGCATCATATCCTTCCCTAAAATCGAACAATTCCCCAGATTGGGTTCGGAATTGATTAAAAGTATGAGCTTCTTGGTCATCTTGGGTAAAAAAAAATTGTTGTTCACTATTGAGACCCATTAAGTTAATTTGTGAGTCTTCTATTGGCTCACTAGAAGTTGAAGCTTCAGCATAGTTTTCCTGGAATGAAGGCCTGATGTTTTGGTCAGGGCCGACCTTCCCAGTATTGGGATTCTGATTTTTCCTGAAATTTGGGTTTCTTCCGATGTTGCTCGGTTGACCATCCCAAAGGGATTTCCTCTCAATTGTTTCTACTCTATCGCCCAGTCTATCCATCCCTTTAATAATTGCATCCAATTTTTGTTCAAATGCAGAAGGTTCTTCTTTGAAAGGTGTTCTCCTTTCAGCTCTAGCTCGAGCTTGTTTAGAAATCAGATTGGCCTCTACACTGACAGCTATACTCTGCATGTCTTCTAAGCTTGGAGGAGCTCTTTCCCTAAGTTGGTAAGCCATGTCAGAGTCAAATCCATTAGGGAATTTGATCAAAGTTAGGTCTGGTGGGGGTCTGAGATTCTGAGGGATAGCATTGTATACAATATTAAATCTAGCATAGTAATCTTGAACAGTTTCTTGTGGGCCTTTTTCAAGCTTTCATATTCTGATAGGATGTGAAAAGGGTCCTTCTTCTTTTCCCATTTGTTCAATAAAGTTTGATAAAGGGCATCTGGGTCACAATAGTGTTTACAGGGAGTGCCCTAAACCAGGTCCTAACATCACCTGTTAAACTCTAAACAAAAATCTTCATTCTCACATCATCAACATCAATCTCATAGTTTTCAAAATAATCTTTCATTTTCATGGTATGTTACTGAGCTGTGTGAGTGCCAGTACCATCAAAATAGGTAATTTTTCTTTGATAATCTTGGGGCATAGCCCCTGGATTTGCAGGTAATTGCAAGGGAGCATATCGGTTTGCCATATTTGCAGGGATAAATGTAACAGCTGGAAGAACAGGTATAACAGTGGAAATATATGCTGAGGATGGGGAAGTGGAAAAGATGGTTTGAAGTGTTGATGGTGAACTTGGAGAAGCAACAGTAATGGCAGAAAGGACTGATGCTTTTCCAGGCGTAAGCTCAGTTTGGATAGGGTTCTGCTGAGGTGTTTCAAGGTGTAAATCAACAAAATTTTCTTGATTATCTCGGCTTCTAAGGTTCTTAGGGATCAAATTAGGATTTTCAAAAATAGGTGGAGGATTTGGATCTGGATTTGATCTAGTGTAACAGATTTTCTTCTTTGGAGCCAGCTTCTGAATATATTTTTTTTGGTGTTTTCTTGAAATATTGTGAAGGAGACAACTTTTGACAGTATCTTGAAGGAAGCTTTTGAAATATGGGAGCTTTGAATTTTCCTTTAGATATGTTGAAACAAGGAATTGAGCAAATATTTGAGACAGCTGTTCAACACCTAAAACTAGACTGGAGATAGACTGAAGCAGCTTTTATTTACTCTTGTAATTGCATAGCAAAAGCAGTTTCAAAGTCTAGCTGGCTAACTTCAGGCTCCATCTGTAGCTTTAAAAATAAACAGTAGTACCAAACAATTTATTCAGTCCCCAGTGGAGTCGCCAATGATGTTATCACTCAGGTTGTTGCCCAAAAGTTGTAAAAAAGGGAATACGGCCGAGGTAACCACAAACCATATTTTAGACATAGATTCTAGCCTATCTGCATCCAGAGAGGGCTCTCTCTTTATGATTTAGTGTTGTTTTGAGGTATATTAGGCTAGTTATGAAGTACAAGGGTTTGTTTGATTTTTGGATGGTGATATTCAATTGAACAAGGTTGTAAATTTGAGAATTTCAGTCCATTGGGCTAATGGAGTCCATGCGGATGAATTGCTGGATATGGTTTCTTTGACAGAGGGTGGCACAGCTCACAGCCATATATTCTGATCTCAGTGTGATTCTGGTAGAAATAGCAGTCACCTATTATGTAGTTCTTAGAGAGCTGTAAAATCCTCTGCATATCACCAGAGAGTCTGGGAGGAGGAGTTCTCATGAATAGAGAGGAGACCGGATGTATAAACAAGTCAATGAATTCACAGTAGGTATAAGGGGAGTCATGGACATTGTGGAAGACTGAGGTCCAAAAAATTATAGACCTCCTCTCTCCTTTAGAATCCAATTTTCTGATGGGAAGCTGAAAATTGTCTGTTTGAAAATACAGGAACAGATGATATATATAAGAGGTATACTTGAAGACTCCTTCTCTGTCTAGATTCAAGAGTTGGTCATGGATCTTGTTGGCAATGAAAGTAGCATAGTCATAATTGACAGCAGGGGACTATCCTGGAGTAAATGTGGACAACAAAACTAGGGTGGTCTCATCAACATATTCACTTGTCTTAAATCCCAGGACATAGGATATCATATCAATAATGAATCTTCCAGCTTCATTGAACCAGACATGTAGAAAGGGAGGTGGGCCTTTGTGCTGACAATCTGGTCTCATAAACGTTTGAGCAATACGGGTTATCTCGGAATTGGGCAGTTTAGAGCCTTTCTCAAGCAAGAATCCCATAGAAAGAGGAGCCAGAGGCTGAGTGTGTTTGAAGTGCAACATCTCATTGATGGACTCAGGAGTTATATAAAAGAGGACAGTTCCATATGGAGTCATAACTGCTCTTTTGACAGGTTCATAATTGGCACAGCACAGGTGGATAATATCTGGGAAAATATTGACTGAGGGGAGGTAGTATATGGGCAGGTTGGATTCCCATATTCCATATAAATCAGAGTTACTTCTGTGACTGTTTCTAATTTCACAAAATGCCTGGAGGTGGTTTTTGTCACCAGTTAAATCTTTAATTTGGAAATCTCTGTCTGCTAAGGGTAACCACTCCAGCTCTTTATGTGGCGCATTAAGGGGAGCAATGTTCAGGGCCACCGGAGCCTCCATTTTTGGTTTTTGTGTTTTTGAACTGGGGGTGGGGCTTTTGCAGGCAAATGGGCAAAATAACAGTGGTTCTAGTGTGTATATTTGAAGGCAGTACGGTGAATTGAACTCGAATTTGGGTCTTTTGGACAACTTGCAGAGAAAACTGAAATTCACAGTGTTTAGAAACAAAATTAAGGAAAATACCTGTCTTTAACAGCGCACTGTGTGGATTGCAGGTTGTGGGACGAGCTGGAGGACAGGACTGTGGACTTGATTTGGCTGGGTGGCGAACTATATGGTCGAGTAGCTGCTTTGGACGTAAACCGCATGCAATAGTCGTGCAGAGAAAAACAAGTGAAAATGAGTGAAAATGACGTTTTCGCGTCTTTTTAACAAAAAATTGACTTTGGCAGGCTTTTGGCGCTTTTCAGTTGGATGACATCAGCATGACGAAGTATTTTGTCGTGTAGCGGGGTGACGTGGTGATGACGTGGTGATGATGTCACGGATGATGTGGCGATGACGTCAGCGGGGGTGTAAGTGGGGGTGGTAAGCGGTATTGGCCCGCACCGCTTTATCGGCTAAGGTGGTATTGGAGGAGGGGCAACGAGCATGCCGGGAGGTCGCCGCGTGTCCCACAGTACAGCAGGAATACCACTGTTCCCCGGGCGTTAAAGTACATGCGAGGGAGGAGTTACAATATTGATCTGGGTCGTTGGATGAGTAGGGCCAGATCCAACGGTTGGCGGTAATTGGAGTTGGCGGAGGGCTACGGCGCAGGGCCCATCAATTAAATCAACGTTTTTTGATGTTTTAAGGGGTATTACCTTTGGTTATCGGGCGGGTTTGGTTATTTATTTAACCAAAGATTAAATAAATCCCATGGTCACACAAAGGGTTATTACAAGGTTTATGATAAACCTTTAATCCACTATAAAATGTTGACATATGGCTATAATTTAGTCGAGGTGAGAATAATAAGATTTGGGGGGTTTTTATTATAAATATAATACGAGAGCGGGGATAGGTCTAGGGAGCTAAATAGTATAGGTTAGGAGTTAATATGGATTTTGGAATTGAATGCACTAAGCATAAAGTTTGACCACTTAGGCAAAAGGGAAAGAAAAAGGATTTTACACAAGAAATGTGGCTTTGTGCCTAAGCAAAGTTGTGACTTCACTTAAACTTTTTCAAGAAATGGAGTGATCTAGGAGTATTGAGTAGATCCCAACATCCTTGGGGGGAGGTTAGTAAGTGTTTTCGGGAGAAGAGTGAGGGGAAGTTAGACATGCCTCATTTGATCTGTAGCCAAACAGCTGCCATGGTACTCATGATAACAATTAGATGAACATCTTTGAGAAACAAAATAGCCTTCTTCTGCAACATCAAAACTGCCTAGCCAGCCTATTACACCTAACATTTTTTCTTCCTTTTTCCTTGGGTGCATTTAAGCTAGAAAACCCGTACTCTCTTCTTTTCTTTTAACTGCCATACTATCGAAGTCCGCCCATATTTCTTCTAGGGGCTCAGATTTAGCTGTTGAGCTCCTTTGCTTCTCTACCTAACTACTTATTTGCAAAGTTTGAACTATTTGGACAGATTTTGTCCTCTATCTCTAAAATAAGAAATTTAAAACATGAACTAGCCAAGGTTAAACTGTTTAGCCATCCATCAACTGTGACAAGAGTCATCTAATTGCACACAATGAGATTCTTTGCAAAAATAGAATAGTAGTGGCATTTTGGACTAGCACACTTTCTTGGTCTTCTTCATTTGGGGTTCATTTGCTTTCTTTTTAACCATTTCATTCTTTTTGCCCTTTGATTTTTCTTTTAGGGCATACCCTCTTTTCCTTTTTTAATTTTTTGATTTTTTCAAAATATGGAACCTTTGCAGCATGGAAAGGGTGAACATATTTGGCACTTTATTAGTCAATCATGAAATATGACACCTATTGGTATAGTAGCATAACAGGCCCTTCGGCCCTTCAGCCCACCTCGGCCCCACCTCACCCAAGGGGTGGGGGGTATAATTTTTTTTTCTTCTTCTTTTTCATGAACATCGACACTGCGTATTGACCTTTTTGCAAGAGCCAACTGGCCATGCTATAGTGGATTCTAAAATTCTAAACTGAGAATAATAATCTTCATGCAAATTGAGAATAGTAATGTCCAAGCAAAAACTTTAAAGATTTCAAAGATTGTTCGAATTATAGTTACAATAACACAGTATGGATATCATGCAACCGAGTTGAGAACCCTTAATAGCAAAAATAGCCAAACAGAGTGCTGGTGCAACCCCTCTTACTTAAACCGAAAATTAATAATGTTATAGTTATTAACAGTCAAAAACTGAAGAGCTGGCCAAGCTTCGGCATAAGGCCGACAACTGACCCAAACAACTAAGCTACCCAAATAATTAAAACACTTCCGAAATTAACCAAGGCAAAAGGAAAATCTTCAACTTGCAAGTCGCCAGAGGGTTTGATGGCAGAACCAACCTAAGGACAGAAGACGAAATCCCCTGTTAAGAAGCCTCCCGACTCTGAACTTCGTGAAAATGCATGACAGAGGGTTTTACCTATGATGGCAGATCAGAAGTTAAACCTATTGAAATCGGGAACAATATTTGACCATAAGTAAATCATAATGCTACAAGTTCATTCTTTACCTATGTAGGAGCCACATCGAGTAAGGTAGAATCGAATACATGGTTGAAACGCGAAGAAACGTTCAGGAGTTAGTGCCTCCACGTTGGTAGGAAGAAATAAAGGAATCCATGTTCTGTAACTATGAAAATCCTTACCTCTGTGGGAGAGTTGTCCCCTTTCCATTGTGACTGTGCTGGAGGAAGTGAAGCAGCAGTTGGAGAACTTACTTGTAACAGAGGTAAATAGATCAGAGGAATTCATTTGGGTGGTGAACCAAAACCAAATGCAAAGTATTGATAGATAATCACACACAAAACCTTATCTATATAATTTCAAGAACCCGATGGAACGAGGAGGGTTGATGTCGCCATGGATTTCTCCATCAACCCTTGAAAAGTTGCAGAGCCGCGTTACACAACAAACATTGCACCCAAATGAGAAATGTGCATGACAGGGAACCTGATGTATTGCATAGGTTTAGCTGGGAGCACGGTAGCCGTTGAACCTACCAACCCCAAATCCTACGATGAAGAATCCTTAGCGATTAATGCCCCTGGCCTTTCTGGCATAATCGATCAGAATGGACTGTCAAGCATTTAAGGTGGAGCCACAGGTGGTAGCTCCACCCACAGTCTACCTCCTCAGTAGTATAATGCCACATTAACAATACTATTGCCATCTGGGGTGGATCCATGTGAAGTTTCATAAAGATACGCTAGAGAACACACAATCCCCAAATTTAATTAACCTTTCAACTTGAATCTTTAACCTTTGATTGATATGCATAATACATTAATGGATTATTGTAATTATATGAAATATTGTAATTATACAGTGGTTGTATTAATGAAATAAAATAAAATAAAATAATTTGCTGTGATAGGTAATGAGTGTTACGGTAAATCTCGATTTAATATAAGTGGACATGACGTTATTGATATTAATGCATCTTAAATGCGTTGATATTCTAAATTATTTATAATAAAATAATAATAATAATAATTTGTTGTTGAAATAATTAAAAAAATGTGTGTATATATATATAATTTAATTTTTCATTTTAGGTGTGATAACCCTATTTGATTTAATAAATCATGATTTTCTCAATTAAAACAACCCAAATTACACAATAAAATTAACTAATTTCAAAACAAAATCTAAAGAATACTAACATTAAGCAATTTCAAAGCAAAATTCAAAGAAAACTAACCAAATTGGCTAATACCCAAAAGTTGAAAGAGATGCAAAGGACTTTAATGAGCCAAAACATCAACTCGTGAGTGTCCGAGTAAGCTGCAGTAAGTCAAATCAAGTATCCATGGGTTGAGCCTTCCAATGTCTGTACAAAGCAACAAAGCAACAAAGCAGCACGAAAGCCTAACATAAATGAATAACACAGATTTTAAAACATTGTGTAATAACATGTTAAATTGAAACCCAATCTAAAATAAAAACATTTCAATTTTTAAAATTAAACTTTAGAATAATGTGTTCTCCCTATCTCTATAACCGCAAGACAAACCAGTATCATTGTCGGCGGCCAACAATCTCGATTGCTGCCGGTTCCCAGAAGATAACTATCTACTGAAAACCTACTAGGCTACTGCCCACACTGCTACCCAAATATAAAAAGTAAGGCAAAGTTAATGGTTTAATGGGTTGGGTAGCCCAACTCTCGCAATTGAATAGGACAGCCTAGCAAGAGAGATTCCCTGTTTACTGGGTCACACTTTTTAATACATATATTATAGATCCGGTGCCTCATTATTCTAAATATAGGGAAGTTTAAATTTAGGATTGATCACCCTAATGTAACTTTTTTTTTAATTAAATAATTAATTATTTAATATTTATGTAGACGTGAAAAATTATTTCTAATTAATTGAACTGGATTGAAATATTTATTTTAACAATATTTTACTTGAAAATGAGATATATTTATTTGGAAACAATTTTAAAGAGTTGTTTATAATGTAATTTTTTTGGAGTTTCTGGTGCTAAAATCTGGTGAAAATTTTGATGTGAAATTTTGGATTATGTTATTTAAACTAGTTTTTTGACTATATGGATTTCGCACTATGAAAAATCTTAGAGCACTTCTATTATGCAAAACCTACCCATCAATCTTGTGATTTCAATAAATATCTGTGAGATTTTAAAAAAATTAAAAAAAAATTATGATTAAAAAAAAATTAACACTGCTTTATAATACATGGTTTCTCGAAAAGAAACCCTCGCGATATGAGCTCATCCTTTTATGCGCACAGAATTCGACAGCCCCCACAGGTTGTTAGGCTTGAGTGTTTTAGGTGAAGAAGCGGGGGATAAGTTCAAGATGTTGTGTTGGTTGTTATCTGGAGGCACAGAGAGATAAAGTTGCTACAGAATTGCCGGTGGGAAATGGTATATTTTGAAAATTATGGAATTATAATATTTTACGAATTCATCTTTTGATTTACAAAATTCTAAAAATAATTTTTTAAGTTATTATTTTATTTTTTGTTTTTTAATACAATTGATTATTGATATAAAAGTAAATTTATCTATTGAGGTACATGGTATTATTTGAAATTTTTTTCATCTCTATGTTTATCAATAATGTTAAATATTTTTTGACTTGGTGGCTTACATTCAGACTCTATCTCACTTTTTAATTTCATGGATTATACAATACAAGTACACCTACCACCCTCGTATTTACCTCGTGGTTAACTACACAACTTGATGTCACATCTTTTTTCTATCTAAGATGGATAACGCTACATGCTTGACTCAACAATTACACATCAAGCTTAGATACAAGGCTTAGATACGAGTACACCTACCATGGTCATATCTACCTAGTGGTTAATTCCACAACTTGATGTCACATCCTCTCTCTATCTAAGAGCGATAAACGCTACATGCCTGACTCAACTAGGCTTACAACACAACTAGGAAAATCAACTTTGAGGTGTGGGGTACAACCGATCATGAGTCATTTACAACACAAACACCTTATTATAAAAAACTCACACGCTTTCATATTCCAAGGGACGAGGAAAGCAATTTATAGCATATCACTCTTGCCAAAAATGTTCATCACTTTATATCATATCACTCTTGCCAAAAATGTTCAACACTTTATAGCATATCACTCTTTCCAAAAATGTTCAACACTTGTGCTACAACACTTGCTCGACAATGCTTAAACAGTTAACCTCAAAAGATCCACAACCTTGTTGGCACTCTTGGATGATCCACAACGCAATCACAAGCCTTATGCCAAATTGCCTGAATCAATACATGTTCCACAAATATACAACAATACACAAACACTTAGTTGTTGTGCTTTTCTTCTAGGCTACAATCCTCAACTAGGTCACACAATCCATAACAAGTCTACCACACAATCAACAATGAAAGGAGGGCATTGATTTCAATCCTAAGACTCAACACTTGATGGGATAAGAGAAGCACAACATAGAATAAAATCATCACAGACACAACAAGAGATAATAGGAATAGGCAGAATACATTAAAGAGAGAAAAAACTACAATGGAGAACAAAATCACAAATTTCTATTACACACAGGTCTTGGCCTTGTTTGCATTACTTAGGTAGAGGCAAGATTACAAATTTATAGATGAGGAGAGAAGCTCTAGAAATCTCTAATTCTCTCATGTGAAATAGATGAATGCAAAGTGGAATCTATAAGTCAAATGACATGGTTGTCGGCATGTTAGGTTTGGCGTCGACGTGGTTGTTAGAGAGTCGGCGCCGGACCGTGGAGTTGAATTCCTTCTTTGGTTTCACATATAACAACACTCACCACCACAGAAAAATTAGCATTTATTTTTTTTATGCTCTACACTTGTTCACGAGCCCATCTGCACACCAACCACTCAAATTCTATTGATCTACTCACCCCTGGGCCCTCATATTGGTGTACATGCAACTAGTTAGCCTTAATTAGCTTCAGTTCAACTCTAGTTATTGCATGTGATGAGCACTTGGCTTTAGTTAGTTAACTCTAGTGCTTGCATGTGGTGCATGTGCATGTCAACAAAACTTAAAGCACACCTAGCTTTAATTATCCATAGTTATTGCATGTACAACTGAAATTAACTTAGTTTATTTATGTATTGATTCTCAAACCAATATTTTGTAATCAAATTCATTCTTTATTCCAATTTTCTTTTTCAATTTCTTGTAAGTTTGTGAAATTATTCTTCATTTAGATCCGTATTTGTGCTCTAATAATTTTACATGGCATTAGAGCTACAGGGGCTTGGAGAAGGTGCATGAACAATATTTTGCAAGTTTGAAGATCAAAGAATTGAGAATTGTTTAGATATTTCATGTGCAAATCAAAATATTGGAGAATTGCCACTATTGTTGCTACAAGTACAAGGTGAAAAAATGGAGTTCTCATCTTCATCTATTCTTATTTCGTATAACTACTTCCAATGGAAGCTAGAGATTTTGCTTCACCTCAAAGGAAAATGCTTGTATTAGATAGTTATGAATACAGAAGCTGAACCAAATTCCGCTATTGAAAATTCCAAATACTTGAACGGTATAGACGAGGCTTTTGGTCTTCTATTGTTGTCCATATCTTCAACATTGTGTTTCCATGTGGACACATGCAACACTCAGAATGAGGTCTAGATAATGTTGGAGAATTTGTTTGGAAAGCAGGATGAGATGTGGGATCATATTCTTGAAAATGAGCTAAATTCCTTAGATCCAAACAACTTTGAGAACATTCAAGATTTATTTACGGAATTCAAATCATTGCTTCTACAATTACATAATTGTGGTATTAATAAATCCAAGCACGAAGGTCAATTGATCATTTCCATTTTGTCTAAATTAGGCCCTAAATATGTTGTTTTTTTTTATACATTTCATACAGTTAGACATGCAACTGGAGATAAATGGAAAATGCCCAAACTTGATGCATTTATTGAGTCTCTCATTCATAAGCAGGATAAGCTCATCAAAATGGGTTCATTAAAACCTCCAAATGCACATGCACTTTCCATGCATGAGAAAGGAAAGTCCAACTTGAAACCAAATCAACAATCCAAATGCAAAGGGAAGGCAAGAGGTCTAGATCCAAGGAAGGGATTAAATCCAAAATCTCCAGATGATTCTTCCAAATCCAAGGGTAAGAAGGAAAATAAAGGAAACTCCAAGTGTCCTTATTGTAATAGAGGTTATCATCCTGAACCCTCTTGCATGCAGAAGACTATTGATCTAATGGCAAAGACTCTTCAGCAAATTAATCTTGGTCATCACATTCTAGAAACTGCCAAGAAGAAGACGGAGGAAAAATCATCAAAACCAAGGGGTAATGCTCATGCTTTGATTTCCCTTCATTCTACACCACAAGAATGGATCATTGATTTAGGAGCTTCACATCATATTTCTTCTTCAAAGGAATCCTTTTATTCTCTACATGCATACTCAGGACCTCCTATTCTCATGGGGGACAATTCTGTGGTTGAAGCAACTCGACAAGGAAGAGTGCAATTCAAAGATGAAATTTCTGAGAATGTCTTGCATATTCCAAGGATTTCACTGAATGTTCTTTAAATGTATCATATGAGACACACAGAAACCAAAAGGAAATTGGAATTTACCCCTAATTCCATGAGCATTTATGATATGCAAACCAACTTGAAGATTGCATCTGGAAAGGTAAATGATCAATCTTGTATGTATACATTTTTTGATTTTGTTCCTCAATCTGATTCTATTTTGCTATTTACACATGCAAATGAAAAAAGTAGGATTTGGCATGAGAGATTTGGGCACTTCAATTTCAGATATATGTAGCAACTTAGCAAGCAAGGGATGGTTAAAGGGTTGCTAGCCATTGAATTTTCAAATGGTGTTTGTAATGGATGTGTTCTTGGAAAGAACCCACAAGACAAGTTCAAGAAGGGGCATGCATGTAGAGCCTCGTCACCTTTGGAGCTTGTACATAGTGAGATCATGGGTCCATTTCAAATAATTTCAATGAGGAAAGAAAGATATGTGTTTTCATTTGTAGATGATTACACGAGATACACTTGAGTTTACTTCTTGAAACTCAAGTTTGAAGTTTTTCAACATCTAAATATTTTCAAAGCACATGCAGAAAATTAGCCTTGAAAGTGAATCAAGATACTCTATGCAAATAATGGGAAGGAATATGTCAACAAAGATATCCAAAATCTTTGTAATGAAGCAGGCATGCAGTTGCAACATACAGTTCCTTACACTCCACAGCAAAATCGGGTGGCTAAAAGGAAGAATAGACATTTGAAAGAGATGGCCAATCGCATGTTGCATGAAAGATCTCTTTCATCAAAATTGTCGGCTGAAGCTGTCAATTATGCCTCACACATCCAAAACAGATCTCCTCATAACTTTGTTACTAGAAAAACACCTTTTGAGGCTTGGACTGGCATGCAACCTGAAGTCAGTCATTTCCGCATTTTCGGATCTCGAGCATGGACCCTCATTCCTACATAGAAGAGAAACGATTTGTAGCCTCAAATTAAGGCATGCATTCTTGATGGATATTCTAATGAAGTTAAAGGGTACAAATTTCTTGATATCAACATTGAAGTGCTATTTATCGAAAGGACTATAAAGTTTGAAGAAGATGTTTTACATGCACCACCAGATGAACTTGTTACAAAATTTCGCTCACCATTAATTGAGGAGTATGCATGTGATACTTTAGAATAGAATTTTGTTCTAGATGAGCATTTGCTTGTGACACCCGTTGGACCACTAGTTGTTGAACATCGAAATCATACTTCCTCATGTAGTTCGGAAGATTCTCAAGCACTTTCATTAAAAAAATGGCATAGATGATCTTGCCACTATACCTCAGTTTGAGGAAGATCTACAAGTACTCTTGGCTATGGAGCCATGCATGCTCATGCACACTTATATGATGCATGCATCTAAGCCACAGACTTACGCAGAAGCAGTTGGGTATCCTAAATGGGAAGCAACTATGGATGAGGAATACAACTCTCTCATTGAGAACTAGACTTGCGATCTGGTTTCACTACCTTCTAATCATAAACTTGTGAGGTGAAAGTGGGTTTATCAAACCTAGAAAGGAATAGATGGCGAAGTTAGTCGATATAAGGCATGGTTGGTGGTGAAAGGTTGTCAATAGGTACATGGTGTTGACAATGATGAGACTTTTGATCCAGTGGAAAAAATGGATTCCATTCAGCTAGCTCTCTCCATTGCAACAACAAGAGGATGGGAGGTGAATCATATGGATGTGAAGACTTCCTTTCTTCATAGTGACCTTGATGAGGAAATCTACATGGAGCAACCACAAGGATAAAGGCAAATTTCATCTTTGGTATGAAAACTAAAGAAATCTCTCTATGGCCTCAAGCAAGCACCTAGAGCATGGTATGCAAAGACAAATTCCTATTTGTTATCTCAATTTTTTTTTATTCTACAAATCTGATTCCAACATTTATTTTTTGAAGAAAATTGACTTCTTGTTGATCATAGTACTCTACATAGATGATCTTTTGATAACAGGTAGTTCAATTTCTGCCATTGCTGAGATTAAAAATGCATTACATAAGTAATTTTCTATGACAGACATGGGCTTGCGAAATTTCTTCCTTGAATTAGAGATATATCAGAGTGGTTCTGTGGTTACCATTTCTCAACCAAAGTATGCTAGAGATATTTTGGCACGATTTCAAATGAGTGACTGCAAGCAAAAAGCCACACCTTTCTTATTAGGGATAAATCTTGAGAATGGCAAACACACACCATTAGTTGATTTCACATTGTACTGTCAGCTTGTAGGAAGTCTTGTTTATCTCACTCACTCCCATCCTGATCTCTCATATGTCATAGTATAAGTTTCTAGATACATGCAAGAGCCACATGAGTTACACTGGAAAGATGCAAAGCATCCTTTAGTATGTCCAAGGGACAATCACCTATGGGATTAATTATGCAACAAATTGAATTTGTATCTCATTGGGTTCACAGATTTAGATTGGGTTGGAGACAACATTTATCGCAAATCCACCTCCGGTTATGTACTTAGTTTGGGATCCGACCTAATTTTTTGGTCAAGGAAGAAGCAGGCTGCCTTGCTTTATCATCAGCAGAGGATGAGTATAGAGGAGCAGTCAATGCCACTATTTAGGCCATTTGGCTACAACATTTCCTATCTGAGATTGGCATCATTGTCCATCATCCAGCTATCATATGGTATGATAATCAAAGTATGCTAAAGTTTTGCAGATATCCAGTGTAGTGATAGCAGACTAAACATAGCGAGATCCACGTGCATTTCATTAGACAACTAATTCATAATGGGATCACTGATCTTCAGTACTGTACCAGTTCCGAGCAGACTGTCGATATCTTCACTAAGACTTTCACTAAGAATAATTTTTTATTTTTGCGAGATCGTCTCGGGGTGAAGGATGCGACTTCCTAAGAGTTGCATTTTCTCTATTATATTTTTAGGGTGGGTTCTCTTCCCACTGGGTTTTCCCTCTTTCCTCTTTTCATGCATTGTATATGGGTACTTATAATGGCCTTAACCTAAGTTATGATTAAGGGGGTGTGTTGGTGTAAATGCACCTAGTTATCCTTAATTAGCTTTATTTCAACTCTAGTTATTGCATGTGATGAGCACTTGGCTTTAGTTAGTTAATTATAGTGCTTGCATGTGGTGCATGTGCACATTAACAGAACATAAAACACACTTAGCTTTAATTATCCATAGTTATTGCAGGTACAACTAAGATTAACTTAGTTTCTTTATGTATTTATTCTCAAACCAATATTATGTAATCAAATTCTTTCTCGATTCCAATTTTCCTTTTCAATTTCTTGCAAGTTTGTGCAATTATTCTTTATCTAGATCCTTATTTGTGCTCTAATAATTTTACACTTCCCATGTGGGAGTAGGCCCAGGATTGAATCTGATACCACTTTGAAGGTTAGAGAACACAACAGTATGCAATTATGGCTATTAAATTAAACAAACAAATCTCAATACAAAAATTGGATGTCTGACATTGTTTGAGAACTTATATTTTTACAAAATCCAAGTCGACGATTCTTAAGAACAAGTCACTAAGCCAATCACTGGGGTTTAATGATGCTACGGTTGTCATATAATATATGAGATGAATATCCATATGATATGCATGGTAAAATATGATTCATTATATCACGTACATGATCTTCCCTGCATTACTTGAACCGTTTGACATAGTATTTGAGATGTTAATTTATTAGGACATGTAAGCACCATTAATGCAACATTTCTCATTCATCGAGACAATTTGAATTTTTATTCTATTTTCCTCGTGTCCATTAGAATTTAAAATTTTATTTGGGAAGGTTGATTTGAATTTTTAGTTGAATGGAATTCGAATTTCAAATTTTATCTGGGCATGTCGATTGGAATTCAAACATTCTAGAGTGGGATTTTAATTGAGTGGCCAATTACTTTTGAAATTTTCAACACGGTGCCATGGATAACCACTGTACCATGGATAAAAAATACAAAGGCTCCTCCTGTTCCTCTCCATACAAAGGTGAGAGGTTGGGAAACAAGAAATTCCCTTCAGTATATGGGAGAACTGCGTCTAGTAATGAGACTGCAAATTTGTGCCTCACAACAAGCCTTGATTTTTATATGGTTTCCAAAAACAACCATGGCGTCCAAAAAACATGTGTGAAAATCATGCACAAAACCATAGGTGGGTCCGCCCAACCTAACAGTCCAAAACCAAAATTTTCTACGGCGCTGCCTCAAACCCCATAAAGTGGGTTTATGGGTACACCTCAAACCCCCTATGACCCCCCCCCAACTACACAATTGGCGCAACGAAGGGGGGCTCCGCCCCCCTCTAACCCCCCAGTTAACTACGTGGGCTAGTCGTGGAAAGAACATAACACAACCCAACATTCTCCCACTTATTGTTTTCTTTCCATACGGGGCCACAAGAGAGCTTAGTCATTTTTCCAGCCCTTAAATGCCCATTGTCTCTATACACCAAGAGAACTTCTCAGAGCTCACAGATTTTGTCAATGCATCTGCAGTATTCTTCAAAGTATCCACCTTTACCAGCGACACCTTTTTGTCTTCTATCATATCCCTCACAAAGTGATACTAAACATCAATTGCTTTTTCTTTGAATGATATGCGGGGTTCTTTGCCAAGAAAATTGCACTTTGGCTATCACAGTCTATCCTTATAGCTCCCTGTACTAACCCATACTTGAACACAATCTCCGTAACCAAACTACTTCCTTGCTTGCATGAGTGGTGTTACAGGGAAAAGTGTCTATTTAGAACTGCTCTATCCCACTAAGGTGTGACAGCTACCTTAGAAACAAACAGAGAAAAGCTACTTTTGTATTTCCTTTATGAATTATAGATAGAGAGGAATAGAAAGAACCAACCTGTGTCTTGCGCTAATCCTTTGATTCGATCCCTCTCTTCTTTGATAGTCTCCAGCTACCTGCTCACTAGCACGCCCAGCTTCACAAAGTGCCTGTAAGATCACAGAAGCATAGCACTATACAAAGACATGGATCTATATTCATAAACAACTTAGGATCAGATTTAAATTTACCATACAAATGTAACAAGCATCAATGATACAAAAGCATGGAGGAGAACTCAAATAGCTTTTATTGATAAACAAGAAAAGATCCAGGAGGAGTTACAACTAGTGGTTCCGACCCAGCATCAAGCTCCCAGCAAAGAAGCCCCTCTTCACCTCAAACAAAGCATAGATCACCCAACAATCTGATGTTTGTCTCTAGAAACCAACAACAATTCCTTACAATATGCAAAATTCCAGCCCCCGGATCTCTGGGATGAGGGATCCATATATAGATATTTGTAAGGAGGATGAGTCAGCTTGTAATTTGATTAGTGTCTTCTCTCTGTCAGTTCTTTCTTCCACTTGGAGACTGAGGGCCTCTTACTCATCCTTGGTCTAATTCAGTGAGGCAAGTGTCACAGGAGAAGATTCTGGAAGCTTCCATTGCTTCTCCACCTCGCGGAATGACACTGCCATTTGTCATTTCTCGCCCATCGCACCCCACAGAAGGGAGTTTTGAAATTTAACGCACCCTCACAGTGCATTTGGGTGAGATGCAACGCACCTAGCCAGTGGAGCAGCTGCAATGATCCTGTTTTGACCAATTTTGAGTAGTTTTTCATGGAGAACTTCTGGGAGAAGCTGTAATCTGTTGACCTTGTTCCTTTAGGGGTTAGAACAACACTTTTAGGGACTTAGGAGCCCTTGGTTTATGGACATTTCATGCTGGGAGTTGTAGGGCACAAAAATGTCTATAACAGTTGCCCCCTAAAGTATGAGGCCGTTAGCCCTTTGGTGTCGAGTGAAATGCTTTATTATGAGGATCCGAAGTTCTTTCAATGTTGGGAGGAGACCTGTAATAAGATACAATACAATACATTATCTTCATAATATTTTCATGACCTAGCTGAGGCGAGCATTCCCATGCTCAGCTTTATAAATTCATTTTCATGTACATAGGACAGACAACCGTCTGAGTGTAGACTGATGATTCTGATAGAGCCATCATCCTTTTGGTAGGATGATTATCTGTGTTGCAATGCTGTACATTTAATGTCTTTATTTCCCTGAATATATATCACAGCCCGGATGGATGAAACTAGATCCGGGGTCTTCAATCTCGTCCGATCTTCACTTGAAGTACACGTCGATCCATGTGAGAAATGTTCTGAAGTCGAACATGGAAAGACATCGCTTGATTACCAGTCAATGATGTAAACTGTTAACAAGCGCGAGAGGAATCACCGATAATGATAATGACCCTCAAGGTACTGCAGTACAATTCACGTGGTTTGAATAAAGGACTTGGCATCGAACACCACGCAAAATCTTTCAGTCGAAGGCCATTGATGTAAACCTGTCGCTGGAAGTGAGAAACTTGCCATTGAGGCATGCAAGATTCAAAGTACTGAATGGGGTGTTCCTAGATCAACTTCTTGGATAATGAGTTGTTGTCGCCAAGAAGTGATTCGTCACAGGAGGGCCTTAATGAATCCCACATCATTGACACGGAACGGAGCAAATGATTTTGATGGAGGTGAAAACGATCTGGTGATATAAGGTTCAGGGTGGCGGTCATGAAAGAATGGAGTATAATGTATGGTAGTGGGTGAGACACAGGGGACTTCTCTGGATGACTTCTCTTGAACATATCGGCGACACTGATGTGATGGATTGGTAGCATTAACCCCAAATGTGGATGGCATGGCATGACCATGATGATGTGACCGGTGAATGAAACAACCCAACCCGACTCGGACACGGAGTGGAAGTGTCATGTTCAAGAGCGACTTACTACCAACAAAGTTGCTTTGAGTTTTCTTCTCAATTTTTCCCCAGTCATTGCTGACCAGTACCTCTTTATTTTTGTCAAGCTTGAGGAGGATAACATATGCTTGTTCTATAATTTTCCCTTCGGGCAAACCCATCACTATGTTTTAACGAGCCTAGCGATAGTGAAACTCGTTCTCATCTAAAGACAAGTTTGTCGCTATTAATCTTTTTAACGAGTTTAACAACAAAGATAACTCAGTCCTTTTCAATTTTAGAGAGTCTGAAAAGGAATGTAAAGGTAACTCCAAAATTCCTTTTTCGTCATCTAATCCCTTAAGTCCGAAAAAGTATAAAACAATACAGAAGGG
Organism: Pinus tabuliformis; assembly: GCA_031772625.1. Lineage (NCBI taxonomy): Eukaryota > Viridiplantae > Streptophyta > Pinopsida > Pinales > Pinaceae > Pinus > Pinus tabuliformis. Next base: position 252,174,135 of record CM062812.1, on the reverse strand, counting down.
ATGAATTTTCGATAGTTTTAACGAGCCAAACAAAAAAAGCGCTCGATCTTTTTGTGTAATAATCCCTCAGGTCCAAAAAGATTAAAATCTAGAGGAGGGATAGCACTTCCTATCCCTTTAACGAGCTGGAGAGGCCAATGGCTCGGCAATATTTTCATATTTTACGACTGATAAAACGGGTAGCAGCTGATTCCAGGTAAGGTTTGGAATTTTCCAATCACGGCAGTGTCACAAGGATGGCTAGTGAAATCACTCTTTGCAGCTGTTCCTCAAAATGGGTAAACAATCAGATGGAGGTGAATGATCGGCCAATGAAAAAGTGGAGGTGACGGTGCAAACACGACCAAGGCTTTAATGGCTGAAGTACTACATTCACGATGGTTATTTACCGGGAAATAGTTCATTTTTTAATGATCTTAAACGCGGGTGGAAACATTTGCTCATGTCTTATGTTTATTTTTTAACGAGCTTGAACTATGTGCTAAAACTACTTGATGCGAGTTTATTTTTTAACGAGCTTGAACCTTGCGGTAACACTGCTCGATTAATCCAGTCTTGTGATAAGAATGTCTCATATAAAAACGGCAACTTTTAGAGATTTGCCCCACATCCTTTCTTTATGCAAGTTAGGAAACGACCAATCCTACGATTTTAAAGGGTTAGAGGTCCTAAAAATTTAAAAAATAAATAGTCGCTCTTCACTTGCATTCCAAAAGGTTTGCATGTCCCCAGGTATAAAACAGAGTTTCAAGGTTACCCCTTCTTTAGTCCGTTAAAACATTTGTTTTACCGAGAGAGGCCTACCTCTTACAGGTTACCCAAAGATTGCTCTATTCACAGCGCAAACAAAACACTTCTTCGGCGATGTCTATCGAAATAAACAAAGGTGAGCGGCGGTGCTCGCCAACTCACATAACTTTGACAAGAGAATCTTGTTCTAGAATAACCCCTCTTCCAATCACGGATGGGGGTACAGACTAGTCATATTCTCCCGCGGAAACCTACCCTATACCTGAAGTTTTCCTTCTGAAGCAGACCAGGGTGCATGCCCCCTCGGTTTCAGTCATGTCCCCCTGAATCACTCGCGCTCATCGGGTGGATGGACTAGAGATTGAGACATTTCTTGCGTGAAAAGACCATTTAGGGATGGTATATGACTATTTGCTCTGTATGATCCGGGAAATGAAAGCTGGTCCACGAGCTTGACCACTCTTCCTCCGTGCGGAAAACACATTACTCTAAAGAGTGAGGAGACAATTGCTCCTATGCAATAAATATAGTCTCGTCCAAGGAGTAGATTGTAATCCAGGGGTCCTTGAACTACCATTATGTTCATGTGAACGGTTTTCCCTCTCAATGTTATGGGCACATCAGGAAGGATCCCTAACGGTCGACTGGTTCCTTTATCAAAGCCTGTCAGATTTCTCATCTCAGGCAAAAGCGATGGTGAACCAAGTGCTTTCCAAGCAGTTGAGGAAAGGATACTCACAGAAGCCCCCTCATCTATGATGGTACCAGCTATAACCATTCTATATATTTGAACAATAATTCGGAATGGTACACTAGCTGGTAAACGGGGTCTGCCTAGTTGATTCCAGTCGAAGGAGACAACTAGGTTGCTTGGAGGTGGGACCGAATAGATGGCCGAGTATGACTCTGACGGACTTCCTTCCTGCGGTAAAGGAACGGGTAAATTGTCCCCACGTTCGTTGGAGTCTGCGCTTATGAAAAGAATTTGGACGGTGTCATCCTTGTTCTCTTCAGTGATTGTATCATCTAAAGATGGAACCTCTGAAGGCAAGACCGGGTCAACTGCTGCCTTGACCTTTTGACTTTCGTCTGGTATGGATTCAGATGGTTCATCTTCAATGACAGATGCTTCGACCGACCACCTGAGCGGGTCAGCCGGATTTTCAACTAGTGACGGACTCAGCAAGAGTTTTTTATATCCAGGAGGAAGTCGTAACGGTGAAACCGGACGATCATCCAAAACTCTTTTAGCTTTGTCTAAGAAGGGACAACGGTGGACGGCATGATCGCCTTCGCACAGTTTACAAGGAAATCTATATTTTCCTTTTTGTCCTAGGGCTTCACTTTCACTAGTTGACAGTGTGTTTTCAACATGATCATCAGAGGTTGACAACACTGGGTTGTGCAAACGAGGAGACCAATCCCTTAAGATCCGTGGGATGTAAGGACAATATCTGTGAAAGTGGTCTCCTTTGCAAATGACACATGGCGATTTAGGCTTGGTCAGTGCAGTGTGTGGATTTTCGTTAGACAACACTCGTTTGCCCCCATTCGCTTTCGGCTCCTTCTTCTTCTTCTCTTTCTTCTTCTTTTCCTTCTTCTCCTCAGGAACTTGAGTTTTGGCTTTACCAGCCCCATCAAGCGAAGAGGAAGGAGGAGAGGAAGAATTAGAGGAAGTAGAAGGTTGGTGGGTAACTCTGGACTCGTCTAATTGCTGATTCGATTGTTCAGGAATAGTGGTGTTTTGAATGACAGAGGTTGAGAAGAGCCATACAGGCAAACCAATTGTCAGTCTTGGAAGCGACAATGTGGCCATATGGGGTGCACCAACATCTCCCCAAGAGGAGAAGGGACTAGGATTTCCTCCAAGGGGAATTCCTTGGTTGGTGGACTCCATTTTCTCAACCCAAGATCAATGTAGGAAAGGGGTAATGAATATTCTGTTTAAAATAAATTTTTAGACGCTTTGACACAACTTTTTTTTTCAATTTTTAAGAGTTGAGAAAAAACAAAAGATGACTCTAGTAGCCTTCGATTTTTAATGAGCCTGAAGTGACAAGTGCTCAGATGGACCTTTTCCGTTAAGGAGTCTGAAAAGGAACGAAAGGGACTACTCTGGAGGTCTAGGTAGAGGGAGTACCAAACCAATCACAAAACTGCAGAATACTTTTTACGGTACGGCAGTCAATCTTCCCGAATGCTGTGTTCAGTGCATTGCGATCGATAGGGCGGCAGACACGGCTTCCTATGGATAAAGGATTTAAGCCTATAGGGGTTTCCCAAAATATACTCGACGGTACGTGGGAGCACAAGTCTGTACTGGCACTTATCGTCTCAATGTGGAGGAATCACCCAACCATCAGTGAGGACAACAGTTACCAGGCTTTACGACGCCGGAATACGTCTCTAGCCTAGACCTCTAAATGTTGTGCGTTAAGTTCCACAGCGTTGTTAGATTCATTGAATTTATTTTAAGTTGATCTTGTTTATGAAGTTTGGCTTTCGAGTTCACCACGAGACGTAGATGTAATTCCTAAAATGCAATCTAAAGATGATAAACAAACTTTTTATCTCTTTTGTGCAATGAAAATCCTAGCTACTAGGGAAAAGAAAGACAGAATCTTTTCACAAAGAGCAAAGAGCACACTGTAAATGCACTTTCCTAAATCAAGCCAAACAGACTGTCTATATGCAAATGCACATGCATGTATTTGTTTTCGACTTTCTTAGTATTGATGCTAAAAAGAAAGTTGATGTACAAATCTGAATTTCTTTTCAAGCGACAAATATAAACAAGCTCTTTTTCGAAATCAGAAATAGAGATGATTACGACACAGTGATAGGATAATCGACCATCAACAGCAATCAAACTTTCTCCTATGATCGAAATCGACACTTGCGACAGATTCAAATCAAAGAACGACAGTACGACTATGCTACTTTTGCAAGGGAAAACTATAAATGACTCAACAAACACACAAAAACATCTACAATTCTTTTGTACAAAGGAGGCGGAATAACAACAAGGAAAAGGGGTTTCAAACAGACATATACTGATCATAGGCAGCAAAATTCAGGGATAGAACTGGAAAGAATGAAGCACAGGAACCACAGCTGCACAGAGCTAGTCTGATTAGCGCACCTGTAACACAGAGAATTTGAAATGCAGCGCAGGTTGTCCCTTCGGGAAGTGCGCTGAATTTCAGAATCTCTGAATAGTACCTGCGCTGGGCCAGAACGAGACTCTATCCGGGTTCCGGGTCACAGTTTGCAGTTCAGTCCTTGGTTTTTGGCCGAGTAAAAAGCAATCAGTAATGCAACAATCAGGGGTAGATCTAAGAGCTATCACAAGGGCAATCAGATAGTTTGTGAATCAGCTGTTTAAATCATAAACAGATCCAGTGAATGGATTGAAGCAGCAGTTATCTACTTTGCATTTGTTATGGCAAATGCAATTCGAATGCTACTTATAAGTTTATGAAACAAACAACAAAGAATGATAAACAAACAAACTAATTATCTCCCCAGTGGAGTCGCCATTTTGTTACAGGGAAAAGTGTCTATTTAGAACTGCTCTATCCCACTAAGGTGTGACAGCTACCTTAGAAACAAACAGAGAAAATCTACTTTTGTATTTCCTTTATGAATTATAGATAGAGAGGAATAGAAAGAACCAACTTGTGTCTTGCACTAATCCTTTGATTCGATCCCTCTCTTCTTTGATAGTCTCCAGCTACCTGCTCACTAGCACGCCCAGCTTCACAAAGTGCCTGTAAGATCACAGAAGCATAACACTATACAAAGACATGGGTCTATATTCATAAACAACTTAGGATCAGATTTAAATTGACCATACAAATGTAACAAGCATCAATGATACAAAAGCATGGAGGAGAACTCAAATAGATTTTATTGATAAACAAGAAAAGATCCAGGAGGAGTTACAACCAGTGGTTCCGACCCAGCATCAACCTCCCAGCAAAGAAGCCCCTCTTCACCTCAAACAAAGCATAGATCACCCAACAATCTGATGTTTGTCTCTAGAAACCAACAACAATTCCTTACAATATGCAAAATTCCAGCCCCCGGATCTCTGGGATGAGGGATCCATATATAGATATCTGTAAGGAGGATGAGTCAGCTTGTGATTTGATTAGTGTCTTCTCTCTGTCAGTTCTTGCTTCCACTTGGAGACTGAGGGCCTCTTACTCATCCTTGGTCGAATTCAGTGAGGCAAGTGTCACAGGAGAAGATTCTGGAAGCTTCCATTGCTTCTCCACCTTGCGGAATGACACTGCCATTTGTCATTTCTCGCCCATCGCACCCCACAAAAGGGAGTTTTGAAATGCAACGCACCCTCACAGTGCATTTGGGTGAGATGCAACGCACCTAGCCAGTGGAGCAGCTGCAATGATCCTGTTTTGACCAATTTTGAGTAGTTTTTCATGGAGAACTTCTGGGAGAAGCTGTAATCTGTTGACCTTGTTCCTTTTGGGGTTAGAACAACACTTTTAGGGACTTAGGAGCCCTTGGCTTATGGACATTTCATGCTTGGAGTTGTAGGGCACAAAAATGTCTATAACAAGTGGCTGCCATGTATTCTGCCTCTGTAGTTGATAGTGCCACTATAGATTGTTTCTTATTCATCCAACTGACTGCACCTCCAAATAGGTTAAACACATACCCACTTGTAGATCTTCTCTGATCCAGATCTCCAGCCTAGTCTGCATCAACAAAGCCATGAATATCCAACATTCTATCCAATCTTGATCTTCCTTGGTAGCATAAACCATAATCACTAGTGCCATGCTAATACTTGAAAACCCGCTTCGTTGTTGTCTACTGCTCCTTCCCTAGTTTTGACATAAACCTGCTCAATACTCCCACTGTATGTGCAATGTTTGGTCTAGTATAGACCATTGCATACATCAAGCTACGGACTGCACTTTCATATGGAACATGGGACATGTCCTCTTCCTCTTCTTGTGTCTTGGGACACTGTTTAGCAGATAACCTCACACCTACAAGAATAGGAACCTTCACCAGTTTACTATCCTGCATATTAAACCTTTGCAGTATTGTCTCGACATATTTCCTCTGGTTTAACCAGAGCTTCCTCTTTTCTCGATCTCTTTTAATTTCCATGCCCAAAATATAGTTTGCAACACCAAGATATTTCGTGTCGAATTTGGAGGAAAATTGGGTCTTCAAATCCTAGATAATTTCTTTGTTATTTCCAACTAGCAACATATCATCCACATACAAGACTAGATAAATAACATGGTTAGTAATAAATTTGAAATACACATAGTGATTTGCATTGCTTCTGGTGAAGCCAAGTCCCTGTATAAATGTATAAAATTTCTGATACCACATCCTTGGTGACTGTTTTAACCATTCAAAAACTTCTTTAACTTGCATACTAGTTATTTCTTACCCTTCACGCAAAGCCTTCAGGTTGCTTCGGCAGCTCCACTAGATCCCAAGCCTCATTTTTGTGCAAAGATGCCATTTCATCAACCATGGCCTCTTTCCAGAGTTTGCCATCCTCTGAATCTACTGCTTCCTTCACAGTTCCGGGATCATTGTCAGTAATAAATAAAGAAAAATTTGAACAGAAAGCAGATGGACTATACCTTTCTGGCTGCCTTCTTTCTCAAATTTATTTTCTCACACCCGGAATTTGTGGCTCTTCATCTTCTGATTCCTGCTCTGCTGTAGAGTCTGATTCTTCCTCCTTAAGCTCAAACTCTATCTTCTGATGTTCCTTTGGTTGGACTTCATGTTTAATAACATATTTTACCTCTCGGAAAACCACATCTCGGTTGTACACAACCTTTTGTGTGACTGGGTTCCAAAGCTTATAACCCTTTAAACCATCCTCATACCCAATAAAGATGCACTTTTTAGATTTACTATCCAACTTGGTTCGTTTCTTCTTTGGAACATGTACATATGCATCACATCCAAATACCCTCAGATGTGAAAGAGAGGATTTCTTACCAGTCCATACCTCTTGTGGAGTCTTATCCTCCAACGTTGATGAAGGTGACCTGTTGACTAGGTAACATGCAGTATCCACCGCCTCTGCCTAGAATTCCTGTCCTAACCCGACACCACTGAGCATGCTTCTTTCCCTTTCCATCAACGTCTTGTTCATTCTTTTTGCAACTCCATTTTGCTGAGGTGTATATGGAGTAGTATTTTGTCATGCTATATCACACTTCTTACAAAATTCTTCAAATTCCATGCCACAAAACTCTCCACCATTATTTGTCCTCAACACCTTTATCTTCTTCTCTGTCTAATTTTCCATTAGAGCCTTAAATTCTTTAAACCTGTCAAAGGCTTCAGATTTCTTCTTAAGGAAATATATCCATGTATTCCTTGAGAAGTCATTTATAAATGATACATAGTACATAGACTTACCCAGTGATGGAACCTTCACAGGTCCAAACACATCATTGTGCACAAGTTCTAACCTCTGTTTCTCCCTCTTACTACTAGAGGGGAAACTCACCCGATTCTGCTTCCCATATACACAATTTTCATAGAAATAAAAATACAGAGAGCTATTAATCATACCTTCTACCATACCTTTACCAAGAAGTATTTGAAGACCCTTCTCTCCAATATGTCCAAACCTTTGATGCCACAACATGGTCTTCTCTCCAGAGACCACGAGATTTTCTGCTCCACTTTCAGGAACCACAGAACTGTTGCACCCATCAATAACAGTGCTACCTTGTAGCTTATACAAAGTTCCAATTCAAACTCCCTACATCAATACCAGTGCTCCTCGAACCATTTTCTAGGTATCTTTCTCGAACACTGTTTTTACACCTGCATCATACAACTTGCTTACAGAAATCAGATTTCTCGCCAATGCAAGAATATGTAGAACACCCAAAAGTGTTCTAACCCTTCCACCTTGAAAATTCAACTTTACTTTTCTACGACCAATTATTCTAGCCTTCCTATCATCCCCTAAGAAGACATTAGCACCGTCGTATTTCTCATACTCGCAGAACCACTCTCTATGGGGAGTGAAGTGAAAGGATGCACTTGAGTCAATCAACCATGCCTCATGATCTACATGTGTACTTGAAGAACCCACGTACACATCCCCACCTTCATCTGAGATGGTTTTCACCTCTGCAGAAGGAGCATCATCAGATCCCTTTCCTTTATCAGGAGCTTTAGATTCACAATCCCTTTTGTAGTGCCCTTCCTTTCTGCATTTCCAGCACACCACCTTTACAAGTTTTCCTGGATATTTAGATCTCCCTCTAGATTTAGATCTCCCACTTGATGAATTATTTTTGTTTCTGTTCTGGGACCATCCTTGTACAGACAAAGCATCACCATTCTGGTTCTCCATATTTTTCTATCTTATCTCCTCCGTCAGCAAGGATGAGACTATTTCATCAAACTGCAAGGTAGTTGCATTGCTACCTATTGCAATAACCAGACTATCCCACGAATCTGGTAGAGAACACAATAAAATGATGCACTTATCTTCATCTGAAATTTTAATATCAACATATGCTAACTGACTTACCACAGTATTAAATGCATTCAGATGCTCTTTCACCAAGTCTCCATCTTTCATCCTCAGGTTATATAGATTTTTCTGCAGGAACAGTTTATTAACCAGAGACTTAGATTGGTACAAAGTCCCTAACTTGTCCTACAAAGCCTTCACCGTAGCTTCCCCTGATACATTTAGAAATACTGAATCTGAGACACGCAATTGTATTGTGCTCTTTGCCTTCCGATCAAACTTCTTACATTCTTCATTGGACACTCCCATTGGTTTAGTATTCTAATCTACCGTGATCCACTGATATTTATGCACCAACAGATCCTCCATCTTGAGTTTCCACAACTCAAAACTCTGACCATTAAATTTCTCGATCTCTATCTTTCCACTCCGCGCCATCTTTTTTCACCACCAGAATCAATCTCACAGATCTCCCACTGAACAAGGTCTACCACAGGCTCGAGCGAAACCCCTCAGCAACAAAGGTGTCCCCTTGAAGCCAAAAATTCTCTGATACCAAATGTAGGTTTTAACCTCATACAGAAATTACCTACATACGAATTCTAAAACACAGAAAATAAACAATGAAAGAGCATAACAAATAAAACACATATACACAGAGAATTCCCTTGGATCCCAAAACCAGGACTACCAGCTTGATTTTTCATTATGTTCCTTTCAATGTTATAATACATATTTATACATGCTGAAGCATCCAATACCATGGACTAAAAACCATCGCGTCCAAAAAACATGTGTGAAAATCATGCACAAAAACATAGGTGGGTCTGCCCAACCTAACATAAGGTCCAAAACCAAAATTTTCTGGGGCTCTACCCCAAACCCAATAAAGTGGGGTTACAGGTACACCTCAAACCCCCTATGACCCCCCGCCCCCCTCCCGCTACACAATCGCCGCAACGAAGGGGGGCTCTGCCCCCCTCTAACCCCCCAGTTAACTACGTGGGCTAGTCGTGGAAAGAACATAACACAACCCAATAGGTGAATGATTTTAACCTTTCTAAACCATTTAATCACCTTAAATGAAAAAAATGAATGAATATCGTTGTCCCAAGGGAAACTTAAAAGAAATTCGAATCCCTGGCGACGGTGCCAGTCTAATGTTGTACCTTTGAGATAATAGTAGGTCAGCTACCAATACCAGAGCATCTAAAATAATTGTTTTGGGGTTTTTAGTTTTAGTTTTGGAAGATCAATGAATGAAGACATAAGTAGAATTGAAATACTTAATCTTTTGGATAATATTAATATCTTCGCAAAGGGCTGCTATAAAGCTTTACACAATGATATAGAACAAAATAGTGGTGAGGAGAAGACAGAAAATAATATGATTATCACAGTTTCCAGACTGTAAAACAGAACAATCATAAGTATGAAAATCTTCTAAACTATGTTCCAAAGATTCAAGGTAGTATACTTAAGCTTACAAAAGATACTGATGATTTATTGATTAGAGGGGATTAGCTAAACAAGTAGTTCATTAATCCATTCTCTTAATAGATGATCACTTCAGGAGTTTATAGGAATAAATTGAGACACAATTATTCCTACCTAGAGATCTCTATAAGTCATAAGCATATGAAGAAAAACATAATGATTGGTAACTGGAAAAACTTACAGGATAACAAAAACTATGTAAAACGAAATTCAGAATCCTCTGCTTTATATTAAGGTTCCAAAAAGACTGAGTACATCAAGTGTCTAGAAAAGCTTCCTTTAAAGGTGCAACTAGGTTCAAAGTAGAATGAACAGTCACGACTTAACAAGCAATGAACAATGAACCTTGAACCTTGAACCCATAATAACTCGAGAAGAGAGTTCTTTATACAATAATGAAACTAAGAAAATATCCTAAAACTGGTTGAGATTTATTCTAGGAAAGGAAAGATCTTCATGCAAGAAGATAGGGGCAACTATTGAATTGCTTCTTGCTGTCCCTTTTATTTAGGCTGTGCTCGGTTTGTTATTTGATATTTTTCCCTTTAAGCTGCTTGATTGTTTGTATCCTTTACGCTGGTTGATTCCTTCAGTTGATCTTTCATCTGATACTGTTTAAACTCTATGAATATCCTTTGACCCTGCTAAGTAACCTTTATTGTGTTCATTTTTACCTTTACTATTCATTTCAGGTTTTTACTGTATTTTCCAACAGTAAATCATTTTAGATTTTATGTCACAGAGTAAAGTGATTTGATATGATCTTCATATTTGTCTTCTAACTGTATGCAGGCTTTTTCTTTGTAAGCCTCGAATAGGAGTTTTAACCTGCAAAACACAGAAACTGTTAAGAAAAACATAGGTGATAGAGAAGGAAGTCAATGGCTTTATTGAGCTTAAAAGGATATTGGAAGGAGTCCAGAGCGTATCGGAAGGTAAAAAAATGGTTTTATTGGTCGCAGAGGTTTATGGAGGTTTCACTGTGTAAACGAGTGAAACAAAGCCAAAATGGTGATTTTTGGGTTTAAACGTAAAAACAATTTACTTTTTGAATTATGGCGCAAAGTGAACAGTGGCCATTTTGTAGTTATGCGGGAGGTGGTTTTGGTTTTCATCGCACCACTTATGATGCACGAGCAAATTTGGGAGGGGTCACCTGATATGGTCTATAGCCTGACACGTAGCAAGGGAAGTTTAGTGGAATACTGCTTTTCGGGTAGGTAATGCTCGGACAGAGAGCCAACCCGAAATTGCTGAGGGTCATTGGATTTGAATGCATTTGATCGAATGATGGTGGAGCGAAAGAGCAGCGTGGAGGTAAGAGGAAAGAGCAATGGAGGGGCCCATGATTAATCATGGCGGTATGGCTTTATTATGGTTTAAAACTGAGATTAGCGGTTAAATGGAGGTTTAGGTTGATTCTTCGTTTAAATCATAAAAAAATTTTAACAAAGAAATCCTTCACAAAACACTGTATGACGGACTTGAAATAATATGAATTCGGATAGATAAATGACGTCGATTTCGATTTCATCGCATATTGCAATTGCAGTTTAGCAAAGCAAGGCTCATCACAAAGGAATGCGATAGGCGCCAGACGCGATGTGGAAAATAAATCATGGATAATACTGCGTCAGGTCCGAGTTCCCATTGCATATCGGAGATCGCAATGGCGGAGGGTGTATGTTCTAGTCGGGACTTGCGATGAAGGGTGGACGTGAAATGGCAATGAATTATGAATATATTTGCGTTGAGTCTGTGTCCATCGCACATCACATATTGCAATGCAGAGGAGAGTGCATGCATGTTGAAAAGCTTGCGATCTGTCGATATGCAATGTTTTATTGAATACATAGTTTTATAATAAAACTAATGGTTTCAGGTTATTTAATAAAGGAAGTTAATAATATACGAGAAAGGGGACTTTTAGGGGTTTAATACTATAAGTTAGCATTAATATGAAACATGAGTGGAAAGGGAAAATACACTAAGTATAATGCTTTTTCATGAGTTATTTGATTTTCACATATATACATCAATACTTAGGCTAAACATCTTCTTGTGGTCTCTGGGTAAAAGGGGATTTAACATGGGGTTTTCACTTTTCCTTGGCAAAAAGGATTTTAACCTTAGGAAAAGGGGTTTTTAATGGAAAATGAATGAATATGAACTGTATGAAGGTAGGAAGGAGAACTTAGTAATTATAGGGATGAATGGGGATGAAGGAAGTTAATTAATTGATCTTGTAGACCTTCATTTGCTTTGTGTAATTGCCTCATGGACATAGAAACATATGGTAAAAGATGATAAATGTACATTTTGTCCAATGAATTATCATACTTCTACGACCTTTCTTCTACTTACCTTTTGCTTATCCTATCATTTTTTCTTCACTTAATGGGTGCATTTAAGCTAGCAAATCCTTTTCCTTTCCTTTTATTTAAAAAAACAAAACTATCTAATTCTAACCTTATAACCTCCAAGGGCTCAGATTAAACTGATGAGCACCTTATTATTCTCTACCTAACTACTGATTTGCAAAGATTAAACAGTTTGGCCAGATCTTTATTCTCTAATTATAACATCAATTTTAAATCATGAAGTACTCAAGATTAAACTATTTGACTCTCATGGGTTATGGCATTTATGACAAGCTGCACACAACCATTATTTTGCAGAAAAATAGTAGTGGCATTTAGACTTGCTCACTTTCAAAGTTTATTTGTTTTCTTTTCTTTCTAACCTAACATTTTATTTTTTGCCTTGATTTTTTAGGGCATCTAACCTAACATTTTCTTTGATATGGACATCATCATCAAGATATTTTCAAAAACATTTTATTCAATATTATTATGTCCATATCCTAACTTAACATTTTTTCAAAATTATATTTTATTTTTTTGACTAATTTATTCTATCTTATCAAAACCAAAAAATTCTACAACACCACACACTAAATTCGACTCTACTCAAAATATGACTTAACTCAACTGGATGTTGGCATTATGACATAGTTTTGGCACTGTGGCACAGGTGTTGTCCTTGATGGCAACTCACTTGGATGGCAGATCACTGTTCAGGCTCTTAGAATGAAAGAAAAAGAGGTATACATAGGTTTCCTTTGACGAAGTCGCATATACACGCGGGATTTCCGATCAAAAGTCGCGTATGCGTATGAACGCACTTTCGTGCACGGAAAAGAGTGTACATGTGGGAGTGCTTATTTTTAGGTCCATGGTATTTGGACCTTGGTATTGCCTCCGACGTATTAAACCCAGGTTTTGGGTCCCTAGTATTGGTTCTCTATGGTTTTGGACCATGGTTTGAGTAAGGCCTAAGACTATAAAAAGGAGGAGATCATTTGGCAAAGGCATTGACTGAAGTATTGAATATCTTATGAAGAGAAAGATCTAGAATACTGGTGATTGGTTTATGGTGCATAGCTGAATCTGAATCAAGGAGGAGCCTGAGCGCAAGAAGATGGATAAGTTCTATTGATGGGTCAAAACTCAAGAATTGAATAGTAGTATCTTTGTGTGTTTTCAATTTGTTATATTTGGCGGATGAATAGATCTATAAATCTGATAATCTAGGTATAATTGATGTCTAAATATTTGAAAGAGTGAACTATCTTTTATAGATTTGTACGTAGTCTCAGCACATCAGAGGTGCGTATACACTCTGGCTCAGTAAGTAAAAATAGTGTATATGCTGGCTAGCCATAATTCAGAAGCTTATGCACACAGATTGTACACATTGAAGTAGTGTACATCTCTTGAAATATGTTTTAGCTACTTCTGTTTATTGCTGCAGAGTTCTGGGTTTAGAATTGGTGTTTGGTTACTGTTACTGCTTTCTGGGTATAGCATTCAAAGAAGTGATTATTTCATTCAGTTTGTTTGGTGCAAAGGCGATTGGTTGATGCAGATATACTTGATGTTTTTCATGGATCCAGTCTGAAAATTTATGAAACATGGTCCCTGGAAGAAAAGAGAAGGTTGTAGCCTTCTGTAGGTCAGCACCTACGTATTAGTACCTCAGCTAGTACAAGAACTAAGGGGGTTGTAGCTCCCTTCCAAGAGAAGCTGGAGAATGAGAGAAGGTTGTAGCCTTCTGCAGGTAGCAGCGTGCGTACTGGTATAAGACTGCACCAGTATAGAATCATTGTAAAAAGAAGTTTCTAATTAAAAGAAGATAGAGATGAATTGTAGCAGGTGATTTTCACCCACATTGGGTTTCCACCTTACATCCTGGTGTTCGTGTGTGTTGTGATTTGTTCTGATTTACTGCTCATGTTTACTGATCATATGGTTAATAATGTTCTGATGCACTCATTAAGAAGCAACTAACTGAATTATAAGTTTACTAGATATACGCTTGTTGCATTACACACAGTTGCGTATACACGCGGTTTTCATTAACTGAAGTAGCGTATATGAAACTGAATTTGGAAATGAAAAATTATATTGATTAGATAATACGGATTCACCCCGCCCCCCCCCCCCCCCCCCCTCAGTATTATTTAAAACAATTGGGATCAGAGCAGGTCCTTTAGAAGAATCTTGATCGCTTGAAGGAAGATCCATCATCATGAGAAATTACGAGAAAGAAGCATCAATCAAGCCACCAATTTTTGATGGGAGCAACTTCATCTATTGGAAGGTAAGAATCACAACGTATCTTCAATCTCTTGGTACAGAAGTCTGGGATATCGTGGAAACAGGATACACATTTCCATCAACAACTCCTACAGATATGGCTGGTAAGAAGCAGTATGAAACAAATGCAAAGGCTGTCAATACTCTATTAGGGAGTCTATCTCAATCAGATTTCGTCAAGGTTATGCAGCTCAAAATCGCAAAAGAAATTTGGGACAAGATCGTTCTGAGCTATGATGGAAATGATCAGGTAAAACGAGCAAAACTACAAACTCTCAGAATTCAATATGAGAATCTTAGAATGTACAATGATGAAAGTGTGTCTAACTATTTCCTACGTATAGATGAGTTTGTTAATTGTATGAAAAATTTGGGTGAAGAAATAAAAGAAGCTCTTTTGGTTGAAAAGGTTCTAAGATATTTGTCTTCTAAGTTTGAATCAAATGTTTCTGCCATAGAAGAAAAACAGAATCTACGGAGCCTTACCATGTCATAGCTACATGGAATCCTAATTGCTTACGAGATGAGAAAAGGGGGACCATCAGACAAGAGAGAAGCCGCATTCAAAGCCTCAGGAAGAGGAGATTACAATGACTCAGGACATATGTCAGAAGAAGAGGAAGAATCAAATTTTGTCAAGAAACTTCAACGGGGTTCTGGAAGATTCAGAGGTAAGCTACCTTTCAAATGTTTTGCTTGTGGAAGAGTCGGTCACTATGCTGCCAAGTGTCCTCGTAAAGATAAGCTTGACAAAGGTAAGGAACCAGTTAGATGGAACAAAAGACAGAATGTAAGTAAGAAGAGCTATTACACACATGAAGACAGTGATGGACTTTCAAATAATGATGAAAATAAACAAGGTAATGATTATAGACTTTTGATGGCTTTTGAAGATGATGATTTCTTGGATGTTATAGATGAAGAAGGTTTTTATGAAGAAATTTCTAAACTCAAAATTTGCTTAGAATAAAAGAATATGATTATAGATACTCTGACATTCCAACTTGCTGAAATGGAGAAACACAATGAAAAGTTAGAATGTGAAATTGTGGGACTTAGAAAGGACATTGAGAAAACAAAAGCTCTTAATCTTAGATTTGCTAAAGGATCTGAAACTTTAGATGAGATTATCAAAGTGCAGCATTCTCCTCTAATCAAGACAGGTCTTGGGTATACTAAAGAAACATCTCAAGCACAGAAGCCATCTACCTCCAAAAGTTATCTTTAAACTGCAAGGAGAAGTGAACAGGTTGACAATCGACAGCAAAGGCATAATGAAGATCACCAGGTAAATCAGGGACAATTTACTTCAAGAATGAACATAAATCACCAAGTAAATCGAGGTCAATCTACTTCAAGGATGAACAGAAGCTACAACCAACCACATGTAAATCATTCTCAATTTACCTCAAGAATGAATGGCTATTACAGTGGAAGGTTTGATGATCGCAAGAATTTATTCAATGGACAATTTTCTCTTGTCATAATTTTGGACATAAAGCATCTCAATGTGTTGCCTACAAGACCATCATGACCAGAGAAGCACGAAATAAAAGGAGTGTGACTAGAATCATGAAAAGAACCTACAATAACTTTTTTGCTCTTGAAAATGAAATAGAATGTTCTATCTGTAACAACTTTGGTCATGAAGATTCTGAATGCAAGAGTAGGTTTCGGCAAACAACTCAGAAGGAGCAAGCTTCATTCAGCCCCAAAACATGGAGGAAGAAAGAACCGCAACCAGAAAGATGTGGCATAGCCTTATATGCGGAAGGGCAGGAAAATCAGTGGTACATCGACAATGGATGCTTGAAACATATGACAAGTGATAAAGAAAAACTTCAGTCATATAGTGCCTTAGAAAAGGAAAAGAAGGTCTCATTTGGAAATGACACCCTTGCATTCATAAAAGGTAAAGGTTCTGTTCTTTTGAAAGAAAAGGTCAAAGCTAGGAATGTTATGTATGTTAATGGCTTAAAGCATAATCTATTAAGTGTCAGTTAGATGTGTGATCAAGGAAATGAGGTAATATTTTGATCAAATGGATGTATTGTCCGTGAGCTCGAAACAGGAGAAACCATAATTAAAGGCATAAGAACTCCAAATAATTTATACATACTCAAGGGAGGACAACAACAATGCTATCTTAGCAAGAATGATGAACACTGGCTATGGCATAGAAGATTGGGGCATCTAATCTTCTCTCAGATAAGGAAAATATGTAAATATCAGGCGGTTCGTGATCTCCCTGACATCAGAATTCCAGACAACACAATATGAAAATCATGTCAGTTTGGGAAGCAAACCAGAACTAATTTCCCTCAGAAGGAAGGATTAGCTAGTAGGCCACTTGAACTCGTCCATACTGATGTATGTGGTACATCTAGGAAAAGGTCACCTCGAGGAGAAGAATACTTTATACTGTTCATTGACAACTTCTCCAGGATGTGTTGGATAGGAATTATGAAGCATAAAGATGAAGCCTTCAAAAAGTTCAAAGCTTTCAAAGCCTTGGTTGAAAACAAATCAGATTGCAGAGTCAAATGCCACAGGTCTGATAGAGGTGGGAAATTTACTTCAAATGAATTTTTCAATTTTTGTGAAGAACATGGAATAAGAATGGAATTCTCTACTGCTAGTGTTGGGTTGTGTCTTCGTTGCGCCGATTGCGCAGCGGGGGGGTCACAGTGGGGGCGGTAGACACCCCTATCTAGGGGGTTTGAGGGGGGCGGGTAGCCCCCCTCTACGGGGTTTGGGGCAGTGCCCCGGGAAATTTTTTTTTGGACCCTATATTAGGTTGGGCGAACCTACCTATGGTTTTTCGGTCCATGGTTTTGGACACGATGGTTTCTGGTCCATGGTATTGGATGCTTCGGCATGTATAAATATGTATTGTAACATTGAAAGGAACATAATGAAAAATCAAGCTGGTAGTCCCAGTTTTGGGATCTAGGGGAAAATCTCTGTGTATATGTGTTTTATGTGTTATGCTCTCGCATTGTTTATTTTTCTGTGATTTAAAATTCGTATGCAGGTAATTTCTGTACGGGTTAAAACCTACATTTGGTATCAGAGCTGTTTTGGCTTCAATGGGACGCCTTTGTTGCTGACGGGTTTCGCTCGGGCCTGTGGTAGACCCTGTTCAGTGGGAGATCTGCGAGATCGATTCTGGTGGTGAAAGAAGATGGCGAGTAGCGGAAAGATAGAGATCAAGAAGTTCAATGGTCAGAGTTTTGAGTTGTGGAAACTCAAGATGGAGGATCTGTTGGTGGATAAAGATTAGTGGATCGTGGTAGATCCAGGTACTAAACCAACGGGAGTGACCGATGAAGAATGGAAGAAGTTGGATCGGAAGGCAAAGAGCACAATACGATTGTGTGTCTCAGATTCAGTATTGCTGAATGTATCAGGGGAAGCTACGGCGAAGGCTTTGTGGGACAAGTTAGGGAATTTGTACCAATCTAAGTCTCTGGTGAATAAACTGTTCCTGCGAAAAAAGCTGTATAACCTGAGGATGAAAGATGGAGACTCGGTGACAGAGCATCTGAACGCATTTAATACTGTGGTAAGTCAGTTAGCGTCTGTTGATATTAAAATTTCAGATGAAGATAAGTGCATCAGTTTGTTGTGTTCTCTACCAGATTCATGGGATAGTCTGGTTATTGCAATAGGTAGCAATGCAACTGCTTTGCAGTTTGATGAAATAGTCTCAGCCTTGCTGATGGAGGAGATGAGACAGAAAAATATGGAGAGCCGGAACGATGATGCCTTGTCTGTACAAGGATGGTCCTAGAATAGAAACAAAAATAAGTCATCAAGTGGGAGATCTAAATCTAGAGGGAGATCTAAATCTCCAGGAAAACCTGTAAAGGTGGTGTTCTGGAAATGCGGAAAGGAAGGGCACTTCAAAAGGGATTGTAAATCTAAAGCTCCTGATAAAGGAAAGGGATCTGATGATGCTCCTTCTACAGAGGCGAAAACCACCTCAGATGAAGGTGGGGATGTGTACTTGGCTTCTTCAAGTACACATGTAGACCATTGAAGCATCCTTTCACTTCACTCCCCATAGAGAGTGGTTCTGCGAGTATGAGAAATATGATGGTGGTGATGTCTTCTTAGGAGATGATAGGAAGGCTAGAATCATTGGTCGCGGAAAAGTAAAGTTGAAGTAGCAAGGTGGAAGGGTTAGAACACTTCCGGGTGTTCTACATATTCCTGCATTGGCCAGAAATCTGATTTCTGTAAGCAAGTTGGATGATGCAGGTGTAAAAATAGTGTTCAAGAAGGATACCTGCAAGATGGTTCGCGGAGAACTGGTATTGATGCGGTCAGTTCGGACTGGAACTCTGTACAAGCTGCAAGGTAGCACTGTTGTTGATGGGTGCAACAGTTCTGTGGTTCCTGAAAGTGGAGCTGAAAATCTAGTGGTATTTGGAGAGAAGACAATGCTGTGGCATCAAAGGCTTCGACATATTGGAGAGAAGGGCCTTCGAATACTTCATGGTAAAGGTATGGTAGAAGGTATGAGTAATAGCTCTCTGGATTTTGATTTCTGTGAAAATTGTGTATATGGGAAGCATAATCGGGTGAGTTTCCCCTCTGGTGCTAAGAGGGCAAAACAGATATTAGAGCTTGTGCACAGTGATGTGTTTGGACCTGTGAAAGTTCCATCACTGGGTAAGTCTGTGTACTATGTATCATTTATATTTCCTTAAGAAGAAATCTGAAGTCTTTGACATATTTAAAGAATTTAAGGCTCTGGTGGAAAGTCAGACAGAGAAGAAGATAAAGGTGCTGAGGACAGATAATGGTGGAGAGTTTTGCAGCAAGGAATTTGAAGAATTCTGTAAGAAGTGTGGTATAGCACGGTAGAAGACTACTCCATATACACCTCAGCAAAATGGAGTCGCAGAAAGAATGAACAAGACATTGATGGAAAGGGCAAGAAGCATGCTCAGTGGTGCCGGGTTAGGACAGGAATTCTGGGCAGAGGCGGTGGATACTGCATGTTACTTGGTCAATAGGTCACCTTCATCAGCGTTAGAGGATAAGACTCCACAAGAATTATGGACTGGTAAGAAACCCTCTCTTTCACATCTGAGGGTATTTGGATGTGATGCATATGTACATGTTCCAAAGGAGAAACGAACCAAGTTGGATAGTAAATCTGAAAAGTGCATCTTTATTGGATATAAGGATGGTTTAAAGGGTTATAAGCTTTGGAACCCAGTAACAAGGAAGGTTATGTACAGCTGAGATGTGGTTTTTGGAGAGGTGAAAGATGTTATTAAACATGAAGTCCAACCAAAGGAACCTAAGAAGATAGAGTTTGAGCTAAAGGAGGAAGAATCAGACTCTACAACAGAGGAGGAATCAGAAGATGAAGAGCCACAAACTCCAGCTCTGAGAAGATCAATTCGGGAAAGAAGGCAGCCAGAAAGGTATAGTCCATCTGCTTTCTGTTCAAATTTTGCTTTGTCTATTACTGATGATGATCCCAGAACTATGAAGGAAGCAGTAGATTCAGAGGATGGAAAATTCTGGAAAGAGGCCATGGTTGATGAAATGGCATCTTTGCACAAAAATGAGGCTTGGGATCTAGTGGAGTTGCCGGCTGGACGGAAACCCATTGGCAGCAAATGGGTGTTCAAAAAGAAGACAAATGCAGAAGGGAAGGTGGAGAAATACAAAGCTCAGTTGGTAGCAAAAGGTTATTCCCAGGTGCCGGGAATTGATTTTGGTGATATTTTTTCTCCTGTTGTGAAGATAACTTCTATTAGGTTACTTTTATCTGTTGCTGCTGCTTTTGATTTTGAGGTAGAACAGATGGATGTGAAGACAGCATTTCTTCACGAGGATTTGGAAGAGGAAATCTACATGAAGCAACCTAAAGGCTTTGCAGTGAAGGGTAAGAAAGAACTGGTATGCAAGTTAAAGAAGTCTCTGTATGGGTTAAAACAATCACCAAGGATGTGGTATCATAAATTTGATACATTTATACGGGAACTTGGCTTCACTAGAAGCAAAGCAGATCACTGTGTGTATTTTAAATTAATTGGTGACCATGTTATTTATCTGGTCTTGTATGTGGATGATATGTTGCTGGTTGGAAATGACAAAGAAATTATCAAGGATTTGAAGACCCAATTGTCCTCCAAATTCGACATGAAAGATCTTGGTGCTGCAAACTATATTTTGGGCATGGAAATTAAAAGAGATCGGGCAAAGAGGAAGCTATGCTTAAACCAGAGGAAGTATGTCGAGACAATACTGCAGAGGTTTAATATGCAGGATAGTAAACCGGTGAAGGTTCCTATTCCTGTAGGTGTGAGGTTATCTACTGAACAGTGTCCCAAGACACAAGAAGAGGAAGAGGACATGTCCCATGTTCCATATGCGAGTGCAGTCGGTAGCCTGATGTATGCAATGGTCTGTACTCAACGAGACATTGGACATGCAGTGGGAGTATTGAGCAGGTTTATGTCAAAACCAGGGAAGGAGCACTGGACAGCAGTGAAGTGGGTTTTTAGGTATTTGCGTGGCACTAGTGATTATGGTTTGTGCTACCAAGGAAGACCAGGATTGGACAAAGTGTTGGATATTCGTGGCTTTGTTGATGCAGACTCGGCTGGAGATCTGGATCAGAGAAGATCTACAAGTGGGTATATGTTTAACCTATTTGGAGGTGCAGTCAGTTGGATGAGTAAGAAACAATTTGTGGTGGCACTATCAACTACAGAGGCAGAATACATGGCAGCCACTCTTGCAAGCAAGGAAGCAGTTTGGTTTCAGAGATTGTGTTCAAGTATGGGGTTAGTACAGGGAGCTATAAGAATAGATTGTGACAGCCAAAGTGCAATTTTCTTGGCAAAGAACCCTACTTATCATTCAAAGACAAAGCAAATTGATGTTCAGTATCACTTTGTGAGGGATATGATAGAAGACAAAAAGGTGCTGCTGGTAAAGGTGGATACTTTGAAGAATACTGCAGATGCATTGACAAAATCTGTGAGCTCTGAGAAGTTCTATTGGTGTAGAGAAACAATGGGCATTTCAGGGCTGGAAAAATGACTAAGCTCTCCTGTGGCCCCCTGTGGAAAGAAAACAACAAGTGGGAGATTGTTGGGTTGTGTTAAATTCTTTCCACGACTAACCTACGTAGTGAACTAGGGGTTTAGAGGGGGGGTGGAGCCCCCCCTTCGTTGCGCCGATTGCGCAGCGGGGGGGTCACAGGGGGGTTTGAGGGGGGCGGGTAGCCCCCCTCTATGGGGTCCAGGGCAGTGCCCCAGGAAATTTTTTTTTGGACCCTATATTAGGTTGGGTGAACCTACCTATGGTTTTTCGATCCATGGTTTTGGATGCGATGGTTTTTGGTCCATGGTATTGGATGCTTCGGCATGTATAAATATGTATTGTAACATTGAAAGGAACATAATGAAAAATCAAGCTGGTAGTCCCAGTTTTGGGATCCAGGGGAAAATATCTGTGTATATGTGTTTTATGTGTTATGCTCTCGCTTGTTTATTTTTTTGTGATTTAGAATTCATATGCAGGTAATTTCTGTACGGGGTTAAAACCTACAGCTAGGACTCCTCAGCAAAATGGAGTAGTAGAAAGGATGAACATAACAGTTCAAAAAGTGGCTCGAGTAATTCTTGATGAGTCTGGGACTCCTGCAACTTTCTGGGGTGAAGCTACATTTGCTACCATCACTATTCTCAACAAGACAAACGTCCGGGTGAACAGCACTCAAACTCCTCATGAACTTTGGTATGGTAAGACTCCCACAGTAAAATACTTCAAAATTTTTGGAAGCAAATGTTACATCAAAAAGACTGATGAAAACCTTGGTAAGTTTGAACCTAGAGTAGATGAAGGCAATCTTCTTGGTTACTCTCCCCACAGCAAAGCATATAAGTGTTACAATAAAATACTTGGAAAAATTGTTGAAAGTATTGATGTAGTGGTTGATGAAGAAGGAAACATTCCAAGACAAGTAAAATCTGAAGATTTCGAAGATGATGAGGACTATCCTTCAACAACAAATCAGACTCATGATGAACAAGAAACCCATGAGGCACTAGAAGAACAGATAAGGATAGAAGAAAATACTCCATCCGGGTACGTTCAGAAGAATCATCCAGAAACTCAAATTCTGGGGCAAAAAGAGGCAGGTGTACAAACAAGAAGAACTATTTCAGAAGCTTCAAGCTACCTAGCATTGCTCTCCTCCACTGAACCACAAAATGTAAGTGAAGCATATAAAGATGAATGCTGGGTCAAGGCCATGAATGAAGAACTGGAGCAAATTGAAAAGAATAACACTTGGGAGTTGGTTCCTAGACCAAACGATAAAAATGTAATAGGCACAAAATGGATATTCAAAAACAAACTTAATGAAAATGGAGATGTTATTAGAAACAAGGCAAGACTTGTTTGTAAAGGGTATGCTCAACAAGAAGGTATAGACTTTGAAGAAACTTTTGCACCAGTTGCTAGACTTGAGGCCATAAGAATGTTCCTTGCTCTTTCTAGCTTTCAGAAGTTCAAAGTATTTCAAATGGACGTGAAGTCTACTTTTCTAAATGGAGACTTGGATGAAGAAGTGTATATTGAGAAACCAGATGGGTTTATCCTTGGAAATGATCCAAAACTTGTATGTAGACTCAAAAAGGCTCTCTATGGCCTTAAACAGGCTCCAAGGGCTTGGTATTATTGTTTGGATAAGTATCTTCATCAACAAGGTTTTACAAAAGGATCAACAGACAACAATCTATATATAAAAATTGACAATGATAAGTTGCTAATACTTGTTGTATATGTTGATGATATCATCTTTGGTAGCAATAAAGAAGACATGAGTCAAAAATTTGCCTTGATGATGCAAAAATAATTTGAAATGTCCCTACTTGGTGAGCTCACATATTTTCTTGGTTTACAAGTCCAACAAAACGACGGTACGTTTCTATCACAAACCAAGTATCTCAAGCATATCTTGAAGAAATATGGCATGGATGATTCGAAACCAGTATGTACCACTATGGTAACATGATGCAACCTCAGTGCAAATGATGAATCAGTAGCAGTGCATCAACCAACCTATAGATCCATGATTGGTAGTCTTCTCTATCTAACAGGTACCCGACCAGACATCATGCATGCAGTGGAAATAGTTGGAAGGTTTCAGGCAAATCCAAAGGAAACTCATCTTTAGGCAGTTAAGAGAATTTTCAAGTATCTTCAAGGAACTCAAAACTATGGCTTATGGTATCCTAGAAGTACAGATCTCACACTTCATGCATATACATATGTAGATTGGGTAGGAAGTGTGGATGATAGAAAAGCACTAGTGGTGGTGCATTCTTCATGGGTCCTAGATTAGTATCTTGGTTTAGCAAGAAACAAAGTTCAATTGCATTATCTACAGCTGAAGCAGAATATGTAGTTGTTGCATCTTGCTACACACAACTCCTTTGGATGATTCAAACATTGCAAGACATGCAAATCACTTGTACTCCACCTATCTCCATTTTTTGTGATAATACAAGTGCAATCAGTATTTCAAAGAATCCTGTCATGCATTCAAAGACCAAACACATAACTATCAAATATGATTTTCTCCAGGAACAAGTGCTTGAACAAAAGGTCAAATTAGAGTATGTTCCCTCCAAGGAACAAGTTGCTGATATACTCAGAAAACCACTGACCAGGGAAACATTTGAATACCTCAGACAAAAGCTGGGAGTAGTCGATGCATCATCTTGCTGTTGAAACTTGTCTGTTTCAGAGAAAAGTGGGTGTACGCGAGTTTCATGAGGAGGATCCACGTACATACACCAGTTTATGTGGGTACAGTCGTGTATATGTTGGTTTGAAGACAAACAGTGGGCCAGGCTCAGGATGAAAGGAGTCTGATATGGGTTTGATAGAGACCATCTGGCACAAGTTCAGGGGGAGTATATATATATACATATATATATATATATATATATATATATATATATATATATATATATATATATATATATATATATATATATATATATATTCTTCTAATAATGCATTGTTGGCATTATCCAAGAAGATCTTGGTTCAAGATCACAGTGTTTTGGTTTCAGGGGGAACAAGTGCAGAAGGAGAACATGGTTGCTGGTCTGAATGATGATTGACAGATGCTGCTGATGATAGTTGTTGATAACTATCATAGTCTGGTTATAGATATTTCGTCTCTATGTCATGTATTTCTTTTCTTATCAAGGTCATGTAACGACCTTCTTTGATTTCCCCACTATGCCTGGGATGGTTGATGTAATGTTCTTGTTTTATCTTGTGTAAACTTTTGGTGTATCCCCACTTGGTTGGGTGGATGAGTCAATATTGGTATATCCCCACTTGGTTGGGAGATGTATGTATGTATGAGTCTTTGCTGATAGGAAGGTTGCATATGATGTATAGAGTCATGGTCTTTCTTATGGATCATTTCTCTGCAGACCTTGCCTATAGTCAGGGGGAGCATGGACAGCACAGCAAAGCAAAGATTTCAGCATGTACTTAGGGGGAGCATAACCCTTTGCCCTTGATGTCAAAGGGGGTCAAGTCCAAAGGGGGAGATTGTTGGCATTATGACACATGTTTGGCACTATGGCATAGGTGTTGTCCTTGATGGCAACTCACTCAGATGGCAGATCACGGTTCAGGCTCTCAAAATGAAAGTGAAAGAGGTATACACAGGTTTCCTTTGACGAAGTCGCGTATACACACGGGATTGCCAATCAAAAGTCACGTATGCGTATGCACGCACTTTCATGCACGGAAAAGCGCGTACATGTGGGAAAGATTATTTTTAGGTCCATGGTATTTGGACCTATGGTTTTGGACCTTGGTATTGCATCCGAAGTATTGAACCCAGGTTTTGGGTCCCTAGTATTGGTTCTCTATGGTTTTGGACCATGGTTTGAGTAAGGCCTAAGACTATAAAAAGGAGGAGATCATTTGGCAAAGGCATTGACTGAAGTATTGAATATCTTATGAAGAGAAAGATCTGGAATACTGGTGATTGGTTTATGGTGCATAGCTGAATCTAAATCAAGGAGGAACCTGAGCGCAAGAAGATGGATAAGTTCTATTGATGGGTCAAAACTCAAGAATTGAATAGTAGTATCTTTGTGTGTTTTCAATCTGTTATATTTGGGGCATGACTAGATCTATAAATCTGATAATCTGGGTATAACTGATGTTTGAATATTAGAAAGCGTGAACTATCTTTTATAGATCTGTATGCAGGTTCGACACATTAGAGGCACATATACACGCTGGCTCAGTAAGTAAAAACAACGTATACGCTGGTTGGCCGTAATTTAGAAGCGTATGCATGCAGGTTGTACACATTGAAGTAGTGTACGTCTCTTGAAATATGTTTTTCGTACTTCTGTTTATTGCTGCAGAGTTTTGGGTTTAGAATTGGTGTTTGGTTACTGTTACTGCTTTCTGGGTACAATATTCAGAGAAGAGATTATTTGATTCAGTTTGTTTGGTGCAAAGGAGATTGGTTGATGCAGATATACTTGATGTTTGATTAATGCTTTTCATGGATCCAGTCTGAAAATTTATGAAATGTGGTCCCTGGAAGAAAAGAGAAGGTTGTAGCCTTCTGTAGGTCAGCAACTACGTACTAGTACCTCAGCTAGTACAAGAACTAAGGGGGTTGTAGCTCCCTTCCAGGAGAAGCCGGAGAACGAGAGAAGGTTGTAGCCTTCTGCAGGTAGCAGCCTGCATACTGGTATAAGACTGCACCAGTACAAAATCATTGTAAAAAGAAGTTTCTAATTAAAATAAGATAGAGACGAATTGCAGTAGGTGGTTTTCACCCACATTGGGTTTCCACCTTACATCCTGGTGTTCATATGTGTTGTGATTTGTTCTGCTTTACTGCTCTTGTTTACTGATCATATGGTTAATAATGTTCTGATGCACGCATTAAGAAGCAACTAACTGAATTATAAGTTTACTAGATATACGCTTGTTGCATTACACACAGTTGCGTATACACGTGGTTTTCATTAACTGAAGTAGCGTATATGAAACTGAATTTGGAAATGAAAAATTATATTGATTAGATAATACTGATTCACCCCCGCCCCCCTCTCAATATTGTTTCCAACACTTGAGTCAACTTGACTCAGTTAATTGACTGTATAATTTTAGATAACTCTCCATGTAGGAGTAATTAGCTATCTTTAACACAAGTTGCATGCATACATACTGTTTTCCTGTGTGGTTGTTAATTAGTTGGAGGCAGTGAGTTCACAACATAAGTTTGAATGATTTGTCTTCTTCATCTATTATGGCCATTACTGAAAGGTTCTCTAAGTGGAATTTTATGTTTTTTATACTTCCCAATCTAATATTCAACTATTCTCATGAAAATGAGGTTGTCTATTATATTGTTTATCGTCTATGGCATTGTCATGATGAAGAAGTCAGTCTAGCTATACAATTCACACTAGACAATATGATTCGGGCAACAGTATTAATTAATAGCATATTTTCTATAACTATTATATAATTTGTTTTTAAATTAAGTGATGATGAATTTTATAAATTAGATAAAAATGTCATGATGTAATAAATGATTCTAGATATATTTATTATCTAGACGACTTATATATATAACTATCGAGTACAGTAGTTGGGACCCATGCATCTTGGTAGATGGGAGCTTCTCCATAGAATGACTAGTAGCTCAGTTTTTATTGCAAAGAGGTAATTGATTGTGTTTGAAGCTACTATTTAAGAGATCAAGTGGTGTAAAACTCAATATGGATGGTTATCCAGATAGTTTAGCAATTGTGAATCTAGGGAATGATCCCTCATTTGTTGAAGACGTGGAATGGTCTTCTCGTGAGGTTATGCGACAACTTGGGATGTTGTTCAGTAATTGGCTTTAGAAGATCTGTGGTCCGGGAGTTTGAGATTGGAACTCGGGAATCCAGTTTTCCAACTACAACTTTACGAGGGCTATGAGACAAGTTGATGGAGTTTTCTCTATGTGATTTCAAATATGTTTAAATAAGCTAATGAAGACTTTGCAGACATCAAGATCAAAGACAAGTATGAAGATTAAAGACAAGTAATTGTTAAGGGGGGGAATTGAAAATTTAACTTCTACTTGTCTTGTGGACACTTAATGAGATTCATCATTATAAATGTAATTGTTATGTGAATTGGTTAATTGTTAATTAGTTGGATTATAGAGATTTAGTCCAACTAAAATAACTCCTACTTTGGTGTTTGGTTGAGATATTTTGTCAAGTAGTTGATTGTATGGTTAAGATAGAATTTCTATATTTAACCAATACTTGTTGTATTTATAAGTGATGTTTAATAGAATACAATTAGGTTTTTGGTGTGCAATTGGTTTTAGAAATATTCGTTCCTCACTAACAGCTCCATAGGGAATCTATTCCACACAATTTTACATACACCTCCATGCTCCAGCTCCTATGCTACCAAAACTTTGATACTCACTGCTTCTCACACTTTCTTGGCTGCTCTAGCTACACACATGCTTTCACATTACAAGGGATGAGGAAAGAAATTTATAGGCTATCACTCTTGCCAAAAATGTTCAAAACTTGTGCTAAAAAACTCGCTCGATAATGCTTAAACATTTAACCTCAGAATCTCCAAAACCTTGTTGGCACTCCTATATGCTCCACAATGCAATCACAAACCCTATGCCAATTTTCTTGAACCAATACGAAACATACAACAACACAAAAAAACTTAGTTGTTGTGATTTCTTCTAGGCCACAATCCTCAACTAGCTCATGCACAATACACAACAGGTCTACCACACAATCACAAACACTTAGTTGTTGTTCTTTTCATCTAAGACACAATCCTTAACTCGCTCATGCACAATCCACAATAGGTCTACCACACAACCAACAATGAAAGGACATTGATTACAATGCTAGGAATTAACGCTAACCACCACCAAAAAATTAACGTTAACTCTTTTATGCTCTACACTAGTTCACAGGCTCTTCCACACACCAACCACTCAAATTCTGTTGATCTACTCACCCCTAGGCCCTCCCATGAGGGAGTAGGCCCAGTGCCGAATATGATACCACTTTCAAGGTTAGAGAACATAATAAGCCACAATTATGGCTACTACTAAATTAAACAAACAAATATCAATACAAAAATTGGATGTCTGACTTTGTTTGAGCACTTATATTTATACAAAATTGAAGTGAGTTAAATTTTCCCCTTCGGTGTTCGATGAGTCCAGACACCTCTTTAGATCTGAACAAGCGGAGGTGGTGCATGGTGAAAACTAAGGGGGTGGAAGTAGTGGAAGGAGTATGGAGAAGCTGAAGCAGTGAAATAATTATGCGTCTAACCTAATTTTACACATCAGTTTCCAATAAAACCATACAATTAAAAATCCTAACAACAAAATTAAAAATATTTTTATAACTAGTCTTTAACGATAATGCAAATTTCTAATCTAATTATAGCTGGAGAAGTATAACAAGAAAAATTCAAAGAATTTAAGATTCACTATGTACACGGATACAGAAAAGATAAATTCTTCTCTTCATCTAGAATAAGGAATTTTAAAAGATTCAGGAAAAAAACTTTATACATAGGTTTCTAAAGAAGTAGATTTTTCTAAGATTTATATTTATGGAGTATAGGTAGACTAGTGCAACCACACTAATAAATGTGGTTGATATACGCCATAGGTGTCAACCTAATATAAATCTAATATGCTAAATTAATATATTAATATTAATATTGTTAATATGTTAATATTAAATTAATATATTAAATATTATTATTAATATTCTTAATAATTAAATATTGTTTTTACTATTGTTAATTTTATTTATTAATATAAATATTGTTGATTATTTAAATAATAAATAATTCATTTAATTATTAAATAGTTAATTCATTCATTATTAATAATTAAATATAAATAAAGAATTTATTAATTATTAAAAATTAAACACTAAAATAATCATGATTGACCATGGTTGGCTATGATTGACCATGGTTGACCATGATTGATATTATAAACCCAAGGGATTGTTATTATAAACCAAATGGAATAATAAACCCAATGGATTGGACCCTGGTTGACGATGGTCGACCAATGTTGATGATGGTTGACAATGGTTGATTTACATATTGAGACAATTTGTGTCAGAATGTCACGTTGGACCAAGTTTGACCATGGTTTTCACAATGTGATGTTGGGCCACGAGACAATCTTTGACACAATGTCACCATGGTTATTGACCATGGTTGACCATGGTTGATTTTCATGTTGAGACAATCTTTGTCAAAATGCAACATTTGAACATGGTTGACCATGGTTGGCTATGATTGACCATGATAGATAGTATAAACCAAAGGGAATAATAAACCCAAGGGATTGATATTATAAATCGAAGGGAGTAATAAACCCAAGGGATTAATACTAAAACCCCAAGGGATTATGAACCCAAGTGAATAATATTAAACCGAAGGGGGTAATATTATAAACCTTAGGTATATAAACCCTTAGATAAATATTGTAAACACTAAAATAAACATGGTTGACCATGATTCATGACGATTGGCTATGATTTACCATGGTTGACCATGATTCACGACGATTGGTTATGATTTACCATGGTTGACCATGATTAATATTATAAACCCAAGGGATTGTTATTATGAACCCAAGGGAATATTACTAAACCCAAGGGACTAGTATTATAAACCTAAGATATATAAACCCTAAGATAAATATTGGAAACACTAAAATAAACATGGTTGACCATGGTTTATTTTTATATAGAGACAATCCTTGTGACAATGTAACGTTAGACCACAGTTGACCACACTTAACCATGGTTGATTTTCATATCAAGACAATTTTTGTCACAATGTGATGTTTGACCATGGTTGAGCATGATTGAACATAGATGACCATGTTTGACTTTATAAAACATGTTTGACCATGCTTGACCAAGGTTGGCCATGATGGACCATTGCTGACCATGATTACCATATTGAGACAAGCTCTGTCATAATGCAACATTAGACCATGGTTGAGACAATGATTGATTTACATATTAAAACAATATTTGTCACAATGCGATGTTGGCCAATGGTTGACCTTGGTTAACCATGGTTGACCTTCATTGAATAATATTAAACCAAAGGGAAGAATATTATAAAGCTAAGGTATAGAAACCCTAAGATAAATATAATAAACACTAAAATAAACATGGTTGACCATGCTTGCTTTACATATTGAGACAATCCTTGTCACAATGCGACGTTTGACCATGATTGCTTTTCAAATCAAGAGAATCTTTCTTACATGCGACATTGGACCCTGGTTGACCATGGTTGACCATGATTGATGATGGTTCACGATGGTTGATTTTCATATTGAGACAATCTGTGTTAGAATACGAGGTTGGACCAATGTTGACCAAGCTTGTCATAATGTCACGTTGGACCATATGGACTAATATTATAAACCCAAGGTATATAAACCCTAAGATAGATATTATAAACACTAAAATAAACATGGTTGACCATGTTTGGCCATGGTTGGTTGTGATTGACCATGATTGATATTATAAACCCAAGGGATTGTTATTAGAAACACAAGGGATTAATACTAAAACCCCAAGGGATTGTTATTATAAACCCATGGGAATAGTAAACCCAAGTGATTAATACTAAAACCCCAAGGGATTATGAAACCAAGGGAATATTATTAAACCCAAGGGACTAATTTTATAAACCCAAGGTATATAAACCCTAAGATAAATATTGTAAACACTAAAATAAACATGGCTGACCATGGTTGATTTTCATATAGAGACAATCCTTGACACAATCCAACACTTGACCATGGTTGATTGTGATATTAAGACAAATTTTGTCACAGTGCAACGTTCGACCATGGTTAAGCATGATTGACCATGGATGACCATGTTTGACCAAGGTTGACCATGATTGACCATAGTTGACCATGATTATCATATTGAGGTAATATTTGTAATAATCTGACATTGGACCATGGTTGAGACAATGACTGATTTTCATATTGAAATAATCTTTGTCACAATGCGACGTTGGCTAGTGGTTGATCCTGACTAACCATGGTTCAACACAATTGATTTTATAAAACATGGTTGACCTTCATTGAATAATATTAAACTAAAGGGACTAATATTATAAATCCAAGGTATATAAACCCTAAGATAAACATTATAAACACTAAAATAAACATGGTTGACCATGGTTGACCATGTTTGATTCTCATATTGAGACAATATTTGTCACAGTCCGACATTGGATCATGGTTGACCATGATTGAATTTATAAAACATGGTAGACAATGGTTGGCCATGGTTGACCATGATTGACCATGATTAAACATGGTTGACTATGGTTTACCATAGTTAACCATGATTGATAATAAAACTAAAGGAAAAATATTAAACCCTAGGAATATGAACCCTTATATCAATAAACCCTTGTAATATGGACCATGGTTTACAATGATTGATGATGGTTCACGATGGTTGATTTTTGTATTGAGACAATCTGTGTTAGAATTCAACGTTGGACCAAGATTGGCCACGATTTCCACAATGTGACGTTGGACCATAGGGACTAATATTATAAACCCAAGGTATATAAACCCTAAGATAAATATTGTAAACACTAAAATAAACATGGTTGACCATGATTGACCATGGTTGCCTATGATTGACCATGGTTGACCATGATTGGTATTATAAACCCAAGAGATTGTTATTATAAAGCCAAGGGCATAATAAACCCAATGGCTTAATACTAAAACCCCAAGGGATTATGAACCCAAGGTAATATTAGTAAACCCAAGGGACTAATATTATAAACCCAAGGTATATAAACCCTAAGATAAATATTGTAAACACTAAAATAAACATGGTTCCCCATGATTGACGATGGTTGGATATGATTAACCATGGCTGACCATGATTAATATTATAAACCTAAGGGATTATTACTATAAACCCAAGGGAATAATAAACCCAAGGAATTAATACTAAAACCCCAAGGGATTATGAACCCAAGGGAATATTATTAAATCGAAGGGACTAATATTATAAACCTAAGTTATATAAACCCTAAGATAAATATTGTAAACACTAAAATAAACATGGTTGACCATGGTTTATTTTCATATAGAGACAATACTTGTCACAATGCGACGTTGGACCACAGTTGACCATGCTTAACCATGGTTGATTTTCATATCAAGACAATTTTTGTCACAATGTGACGTTCGACCATGGTTGAGCATGATTGAACATGGATGACCATGTTTGACTTTATAAAACATGGTTGACCATGATTAACCACAACTTACTATCATTAGCATATTGACACAATAATTTTCATAATGTGACATTGGACCATGGTTGAGACTGATTAATTTCTATATTGAAACAATCTTTGTCACCATGTGATGTTAGCAAATGGTTTATCCTGATTAACCAAGGTTTAACACAATTGATTTTATAAAACATGATTGACCTTCGTTATTTAATATTAAACCAAAGGGACTAATATTATAAAGCCAAGGTATATAAACCCTAAGATAAATATTATAAACACTAAAATAAACATGGTTGACCATGGTTGATTTTCATATAGAGACAATCCTTATCACAATGTGATGTTGGACCATGCTTGACCATGATTGATTTTAAAATCAAGATAATCTTTTCCAGAATGCGGCATTGGACCATGTTTGACAATGTTTGATTCTCATATTGAGAAAATATTTGTCACAAGAGAAATTGAACCATGGTTGACCATGATTGAATTTATAAGACATGGAAGACAATAGTTGGCCATGGTTGATCATGATTAACCATGATTAACCATGGTTGACCATGATTGATAATAAACCTAAAGGATTAATATTAAACCCTAGGAATATGAACCCTTATATCAATAAAATTTAGAAATATGGACCATGGTTGACCATGATTGATGATGGTTCATGATGTTTTATTTTCATATTGAGACAATCTGTGTCAAAAATCAAAGTTTGACCAAGGTTGACCATGGTTGTTAGAATGTGAAGTTGGATCATAGGGACTAATATTATAAACCCAAGGTATATAAATGCTAAGATAAATATTGTCAACACAAAAATAAACATGGTTGACCATGATTGACCATGATTGGTTATGATTCACCATGGTTGACCATGATTGATATTATAAAACCAAGGGATTGTTATTATAAACCCAAGGGAATATTATTAAACCCAAGGGAGTAATATTATAAACCCAAGGTATATAAACCCTAAGATAAATATTGTAAAAACTAAAATAAACATGGTTGACCATGGTTGATTTTCATATCAAGACAAATTTTGTCACAGTGCAATGTTCGATCATGGTTGAGCATGATTGACCATGGATGACCATGTTTGACTTTATAAAACATGGTTGACCATGCTTGACCAAGGTTAACCATGATTGACCATCGTTGACCATGATTATCATATTGAGACAATCTTTGTCATAATGTGACGTTGGACCATGGTTGAGACAATGATTGATTTTCATATTCAAACAATCTTTGTCACAATGTGACGTTGGCCAATGGTTGACCCTGATTAACCATGGTTGAACACAATTGATTTTATAAAACATGGTTGACCTTCGTTGAATAATATTAAACCAAAGGGACTAATATTATAAAGCCAAGGTATATAAACCCTAAGATAAATATTATGCACACTAAAATAAACATGGTTGACCATAGTTGACGATGGTTGATTTTCATATTGAGACAATCCTTGTCACAATGTGACATTGGACAATGATTGACCATGTTTGACCGTGATTGATTTTCAAATCGAGAGAATCTTTGCCACGATGCGACATTGGACCATGGTTAACCATGTTTGATTCTCATATTGAGAGAATATTTGTGAGAGTGCGACGTTGGACCATGGTTGACCATGATTGACCATGATTAACCATGGTTCACTATTATTTACCATAGTTTACCATGACTTATAATAAAACTAAAGCTATAATATTAAACCCTAGGAATATGACCCCTTATATCAATAAACCCTAACAATATGGACCATGGTTGGACATGACTCATGATGGTTCACGATTGAGACAATCTATGTGAGAATTTGACATTGGAGCAAGGTTGACCATGGTTGTCATAATGCGACGTTGCACCATAGGGAATAATATTATAAACCCAAGGTATATAAACCCTAAGATAAATATTGTAAACACTACAATAAACATGGTTGACCATGATTGATATTATAAACTCAAGGGATTGTTATCATAAACCCATGAACCACATCATTTATGGTAGGGAAAAACGTGGAGAGATTTTGGTCAATGGGACAATTTATGCAAATAAGTGTTCTATGTGTTATATTGTACAAAATTATGGATGTATGTTGAAAACCTTAGTTTCAGGGTTCTATGCTTACATGTTTGTAGTTTTTGTGTACTCCATTGTGCTAAGTATTTGCGCACCTAATTTAACAATTATATGCAGTTTGTTTGTAAATCCTAGTTTCTTTTGGTAATTTTATGTGCCATGCTGATTGTTGCAATTTGTGTGGAAGCCCTAGTTTCACGATTTTCATCTTTTGCACTTATTTGTGAGTTTCCACGTATTTTTACATAAAACACTAATTTAGATATATGTCGTCTCTCAATTCCATTGTGCATTATAATATTATCTTACAATTGTTGTCCTTAATAAATTTAATTCTAGGGTTTAATAATGGAAATTATAGTTTATGTGTTTACATATAAATATTAAATTTAATTATAGCGTTTAATAATGGAAATTATAGTTTATGTGTTTACACATAAATATTGGTGAATTTAATTGATGAGATTTTCTTTGGATTAAGTAGCATTGCCACATCGATGGCTAGAAATTTTACAAAATGGTCTCAGAGCTCAACATATAACACTAGATTTGAATGGGCTAGATTTAGAGTAAAATACGCAAAAAAATTCTAGAGGTTACAAGTTTCCCAACAACTATTTGACTAAAATCACAACGGTGGGAAATGGAAAATTTTCATAGCACACGTTGGCCATGAAAAGATGAACTGAGTATAAAAGAGGGGCTTTATGTTATAAATATGAACTCAGTATAAAAGAGGGACTTTAAGTTATATACATGTACACTTGTATTGTTGGTTGGCAATATTACAATATGAAACTTGTGGTTTTCTGTCAACATGGCCTTGATGGGTTTTGTTGCAGGGTATGAAACCATAATATGTAGAGGTGCAATTAAATTAACCTATAATAACGCCAAAAATCTATGCATAAAAGAATTCCTAATTGGGACGAATGAAAGTATTGATTTCACGATATGGTTTGAGGATTTGTTATTTTGCAAATTTTAATTTCCGTTCTTGAGCAAAGTTTTCATCAGCTTAACTTAGGGAAATTCCCGTCACCTCACATGAGAAACACCGTCAGAATTATGGTTTTGTATATTCTAGATATATTTATCATTTGTGGAAAATTGCACAAATTTTAACTTTTAATGTGAATATGCCTTCTGTTATATTTGAGAACTTTGGAATTGAAATAATTTATGATACAATTAGATGGTGAAGGGTTTGCAATCAGGTCTGTAATTTACTGAGGATCTAGGAATTCGAAGTTCATTGATGCAATCAAGATGTTACTGGAAATAGTTCACAAAGGCATTATCAAAGGATATCTTGCTGCAGAAAATAAATCATCCCCCTATCAGCCAAATTTTGGTTCTCACAACAGTGTAATCTATAAACTATAACGAAGTCTACATCAACCTCAGTTCACAGGGTCCATAAAATGGCCGTAGTATGCCCTTTGGTATTTTCCCAGAGATCAAGCCCCACCAGGAAAATGTTATTAAATTAAAACCGTCAGCATGCGACCCCCATGCCACAACATAATGGTTTTGGAAAAAAACATACTGGTCTAGGGCTCTGAACAGTGACGTTATAACGCCAAAAAAGGGTCGCAACTTTTTCCTCGATGGTGGCTCCTCCGGAAGTTGCGCCATAGTTTCAGGTGGAGGATGACGTTAAGTCGATTGTTTTTTAACGATACCTCTAAGACGCTTGTTTGCATTCACCACACATTATATGTCATGGACACTAATTAAATTTGTAAATGAACATGTCTTAGTGGTAACTGTTATTGGAGAAGGGAATGTTTTTGGCATTGAGAAAAATTGGACGAAACCAATTAACTCTTTATTGTTATTGTTAGTTCCAGTGGCAAAGTCTTCTTCTATGAAATTTTCATGTAAAATATCACAACATGAAAGATCTAAAAGGTAGTTTTCTATGAACATGAGTAACCCTAATTATCAAAGAAACAGACAGACTTCAGCAGATCGTGAGAATATCGTGCCGATGAAAGACATGGCCATGTGTGGGTTGCACAGATCAGTGAAGGGTAGAGGCACAATGAAAATCCTCTGGCACGTTAAGCCCAAATGAAAAGAAGCCGACAAAAGCCTCTGGCATGTGAATCCCAAACGAAAAGAAGCAGAACGGACACTACCACATTACGAGTTCAACGCCACAAAACTAAATAAATTTGTATTCATCGCTCCACTATCCATCGTGCTGCAACCCTCGATTGAGACTTAGACGAAGGCATGTTCCAGGTTTATTCGACGAGATTGAATCGCGCTCGTACAAATTAAATTAGAAAAAAAAAAGAAAAAGTCCACAACCCCTTCTCAAAAGGTGGAAAAACCTATCAAACTCAGTTTGTCAAACCAACAGTGAGGACAGCCATCTATGGCTGCTATCCGCGAATGTCAGTTGACACATCACTGTTATCAAGGAAAACCACGCCACCTGAAATAACCCGCTGGTGGTCCGTAAGGGAGCAGGCTTTCACTACTGCCAGATGCCTCTGGGTCTTGGGCCGTTAACCTGTTTCCTTACGTCCGAGGAAGACGAGCTCTTAGCCAAGCAGAAGGAGTTTTAGGGCATACTCCAGGCCCATCCACAACCCCTTATCCACCTGGTAACACAATTATATATATATATATATATATATTTGATTGGAAAGTAGAAAATATATACACATTGAATAGATAAACCAAATATATATTGAATAAGTTATTCCTCATTAATAATATTATAATTAATTATTTTTAAGTAATATTATTATAAAAATTGATAATTAATTGATAATATTAAAATTAAAATATTCAATTATTACATAACAGTTAATTTTCAGTTAAATTTATAATGAATAATTCAACTTCTTTGTTTAGATAATCTTCGGCAAAATCACATAATCAATCTTTTGTCGAAGATTGATTATTTGGGTTGTAACCATTACTAACCTTGAATAAGTCAATGAATAAGTCAACTTCTATCAAATAATATTATATAAATTAATTATTTTTAATATTATTATATAAATTGATAACTAATTTGGTATATCAAAATAACAGCTAGTTTTCAACCAAATTTATATTGACTAGATCAATCCTAACAAATAATATTATATAAATGAATTATTCTTAGATGAAATCATTATATAAATTGATAAATAATTTATAATATCGATATAAAATATTTAATTATTACATAATAGCTAGTTTCTATCTAAATATTAAATAATTTAACAAACATCTCTTTATCAAGTATTCTTAAATAATTTTTTCATTCCTTAGTAATGATTTCACCAACGACTAACACTAAACAATGATGCATCCCTGCTATTTATTCTTTCAGATTGATTGATTTCTCACCTTGTCTTGAGGATGAACCACATTAGTTGGTTCGAAACATCGACTCAATCCTAAAGATGTGATTAATCCAAAAGACTGATTTCTAGATAGAAAATAGTTTAGTATGTATTGTTAATTGGATTTATTAAATGGTTGGGAGTAATAATTGAAATCATCTCTTCCCAAATATAATTTTCTTAATTGATATGATGAATTTTGATGTAATAATTTAGATTTTTTTTGTATTCCCTCAAAATTAAAATATGTATATTCTTTATATAAGATATAAAATTATTTTATAACCAAAAAATAAATAAAATGTAAATCAACCACTACCCTTAATTATATGATTGTATTAATATTTATCAATGATAAATGGGTGAACATAATCACGTAATTACAATGGTTGATACGCTTAATAAATATCTTTAGAAAATATTTGATAACAACCATCTTCAATGCTACTTAGTATCATGTTATCAATGTGTATTGTAATAAACATTCATCTAGTTATAGACATATTAATGTTAAACGGTGGAAAAT
The DNA here is from genome assembly GCA_031772625.1 of Pinus tabuliformis. Classification (NCBI taxonomy): domain Eukaryota; kingdom Viridiplantae; phylum Streptophyta; class Pinopsida; order Pinales; family Pinaceae; genus Pinus; species Pinus tabuliformis. Next base: position 252,135,348 of record CM062812.1, on the reverse strand, counting down.
TGTTGATCAATGACCATCAGTTCTTTTAATTATGTGGTTGTGTCGGTATGTATAATTGAAAGTAGATAGACGCTATTATATAATTAATAATAGTGGATATAAATTACACTATTATATAATTCAAAATATTAAATTTTGAAAAGCATATTATTAACTTTAAATAGCAGAAAATGATTATGGATTAATGTTTATCAATCAGTTAGGTATGAATTTTGCAATCAATTTTCTAGTTGACCACTATTAGTTTAGCTTTGCTCAATGCAAGACAATATTTAATTTTCAATAATATTGGAACAAAAAATTTCCCATAACTTTGAAGGTCTTATTGTAGTTTTTCCAATTTTTGTCGCATTTTTCCACAATATCTAGATGTAGTTGCAATATTTAATCCATGATTTATAAATATTTGTGCAATAATTTTTGGTTGTTAAGCTTCATAGAAAAACCACCTAAAATTAAAATCTTTGAAAATAGCTCATACTCACATAAATAACCTATTTATCATAAGTTATTGTCCATCGTAATTAAAGCAAGTATTTGCAAAAAAAAATGTATAAGAACCAAATGGAAATAAATATACCAAGAGAGAATTACTCCCTACTCCCTACCATTATTTATGTTTTTTCAATGTTTTAAGACTAAAAAGGTAAATGTGCAAGGTTAGTAATAGTTACTACCCAAAAATTTTTTATGAAAAGTTTGGGCAATTAACTTTTGCACTTAAATATCAATTTCCAATTTTTATAAAAACATAACATCCACTTACCACTTAAGTAGTAAGGATTAAATTATCTTGCAACACTTATTATAATAATATCTATTATAAATAAAAAAAACCGTTTTTGAAAAATAGAAATTATTAGAGAATTTTAAAATATAAAAAATAATCGCTTAAACGTACATCAACCCATCAACCCATCTTTAATTATATGATTGTAATACAAAATATATATCAATCATTTTAATTATATATTTATCAATCATTTTAATTATATAATTATGTTCATTTATATATTTATACAAACCTGCTTTTATTATAATTGATTGAATGTATATCGACCATTTTAATTGTGTAATCTTCACAGGTATATCAGCCATCTAGTTATTATCATTGTAGTTGGTTGTTAGTAGTTGTAGTTTTAATAAATTTTGTTTGAACTATCCCTTCATTGGTCGTAGTCATTTTTTTTAATTCTTCCTTTAAGGCTGTGTTAATCAATTTGTCTGTAAAATTATGTATATCAAAAACATTTGTGCATGCCAAGCTCACATCAGATCCTTTGATAAGAAATCTGAACTGCTCCTAAGAAATCCGAACCATATATAGAATTAAAATCATGCTCTGTTCCATATATGGTGTCTCCTTGGAAACCACCACAAAAGCAATTACTCGCCTCCTGGAGTTTGGCAAATGCTGCGAGAAATCCCAACTTTTCATGCACAACTCTACCGGCAACCCATCGATTTCATTCTCCAGGCTGAATTTCATTTGGCAAAGAAAGCTCTGAAAGATTTTGACAATGAATTTTCAAATGCAGAAAACTGCAAGTTGAAGAAAGCGAAAGTCGATCAAAGGATGAAAGATTTGGGAATGGAAAGGTAACATTACAAAGATGGTTGTTTGTGTTCCTTATGCAGAGTGTGAATATGCGTTTGCAATAGGTATGTTTTTTTAAATAGACAGTAGATTTTAAATTTATGAATTATTTTGGAATTTGATAGCTAGAGTAAGGTTAAATAATTAATTTATTTGCTGGGTCTTAAATTCACAAGTATTTTTGAAATCTACACCTATATTCATAATTTTTTAGATTTAACACATATATTCGCAATTTGTAAGCTTTATTAATATATTATTTAGCCCAATTTTAGTTTTAGGTAAAGGCAAGATATTTGTTGTGATTCAATATTTTTAAATCGATATAATTAATAAATTAAACATGTTAATAATTGAAATTTAAAATAATATTAATCTAATTTAAAAAAATAAAGGTAAGATATCTCCTCAGATTCAAGTTACTTTCTGAATTAATATATTTATGAGTTAAATATGTTACTAGAAAAAAATCAAACTAATTATCAATTATATATATAAAATTCAATTTGAATGTAAAGGAAATAATTTCTTTTTCAACAAGAAAAAAAATCAACCATTTTTATAGACCAGCATAGATTCATCTTAAGTACGGATTTAACATGAGCTCAGAGGGATCAAATTTCTTCACCTGCAAACTTTTTTAGTGCAAAATACAATGTGTTATTTTTCATTGTTTAAATTGTATTTTTGAATACTAAATAAAGTATATATAGGACCAAATAAAAATTTTAACCATAAAAACTTATTTTTTTTCTATATATAGATATATATGAAGTTGATTTTGACATAAATTAGTTAATATAGATCTTCAGATAGTTTATTTAAATCTATTGTTGAAATATTTTTGAAAAGTATAAGATTTAAACATTTGATTCACACATTTTTTTTAACTTCTAATTACTTTACATCATATTCATTATTTTTAATTATAGCCGGCATTATTTTTCTATTTAGACCATAGCTTTTAATTTTTATTTTTATTATAAAGGGGCACGGACGGATGGACAAACTTACACATCCCCTCATACTGGGCTATAGAATGAACCCCTCGGCTAAAAAATAAAAGTTAGTGACATAGTTCACGGTTCTATATCATTTGTCAATCTAACTAGAATCTTTACTCCAGGTGTGGGAAAAACAATCTCACCATTTAGAGCTAAAATATTCCAATGAAAATACGTAAAATAAGGAGGGAAAAAGAATAAAAAAGAGATTACCCATACATTAGGTACTACAATCCAAAAGAAATGACTAAAAAGATTTGACCAAATTTTCAGAAGAACAAGAAAATAAGTACCAATACTTGGACTTGTAGTCCACCAACAAGACCGATCCTCATTGATATTTTGTGAAAACAACATCTCTGTGTTCAAGAGAGAGTGACTCCATATGATCCAAGTGTTGAGAAAATTAATCTCATTGTCTGCTAAGTGTCATAGTCAGTTTAAATATTGTTAAGTTAGTTGAGTTTTAGTTGGGACTTTCTTCTATTATTTATCGGTGTTTGTTTTCTTGTCTCCTATGTAGCTTATTTAGCCGTTATTGAATAATAAGAAGAGTTGTTCTCTCCATTCCCAATTTTGAATCCATTTTGTGTGTATTTCTACCTCTGCGTTCTTTGTCATGGTATAAAGTGCAAGGTTGCATAAGATTGCAAGGAGATAAGCATTTCAAACTCACGTGTGAGAATACATTAGGGGAGTTTTGAGGTCTAAAATGGGCCTCCTAAAGAAATTATAAAACAATAGTGGAAATAATAAAATAAGATTACATTACATAATCAAATTTTAGAGGGGAAAAAGAAAAACTATTTTTTCAACTCGTATTTTCAACTTATCTGTTGGGCATGGAACCCCCCCACAGCATGTTTTGGGGTCAAAGCCCAAGTGTTGAGTATTATTGTTGTAAAGACTCCGCGAATTGCGGGTGCGGAGCGCAGATTGTATGTTAGAGTTATAGGGCTGTCCGTCCTAAGTTTTGAATGTAGTGTTGGCCTACCCATGGTCCGCAGACCATGGGATTGTATAAATAGAGTGAGGCTCTAAGTTGTAAAGAAAAGGAGTGATATAGGGAAAAACGAATGGAGTCTAGAAGATAGCAAGCATAGAGTAAAGGTCTAAGTGCTTTGGGTCATAGTAGTAGGAAGAGGCTCTGCAACTGAGTGCACAGAGGCCTAGTAGAGTCCGCAGCTGAGTGTGCGGACCCCTGCAGCTGAGCGCGTAGAGCGGAGTCGAGTTTGTAACCAAGAAAGAAGAATAATAAAGAGAAGTTTGATCCCAAATCTTGTGTATCTATTCCTATGCTATTTCATGTTTGATTATATTTTTTTCTTTATCGCGCGCACTTATATGAATGCTGAACACTGTTAAATATAACTAGTCACATACTGATAAGCTAAGTGATCAACTAATATCGGGTTAATAGTAAGGAATTGGGTAATAACATGGATTAGGCCCCGAGTAGGGCTACGCGAAGATAGCATCGCAGGCCACGAAGTACTGATAGGTGCACGTAGCAATGTGCGCGCAGGGTCAAACCGCGGACCACCAAAAATCATGAGACATCTTTAGGGTATGGAAACCTAGTTCTAGCACCCTCCGATACTACTTCGGGTGAGACCTCAGTCCGCGCTCCGCAGACTGTTACCAAAAGGGCCAGTAGTACCGGGATTTGTTTGGCTAAATCAACTCTAAACCTGGGTCAGGCCCCTACAATGCAACAAATGGTTCTGTTGCCGGGATCGGGATCTGCAGAAGGCATGTCTAATGTCATGTCACTAGAACCCAACAAAGAAAGAAATTGAAGGGTGGTTGGACAAGACGATTCACGAGTTCGTGATGTAGGAAAATAAGAATCCGTGAGTATCTAAGGAACAGTGGATGGAGCGCTACTTATATACAAAAATCCATGAAATTTTCTTTACATCTTTTCCTTCTGAGTTGTATGAGTGGATCGTGAAGCTAGCAGATAGTCAGAGAAGTTGCATGCTTGATAAACCAATCGTGTGGACTCTGGAATTAGTGCGCAGATTAGAAGCATTAGAAGATAAGATCGCGCACGCTGTGGATCATTGGCTCGATCGAATTATAGGAGGATTTATCACTAAGTTTGCAGTAGATATGACCGTCAACCACAGTGAGGCGGAATGACGCTCCCTCAAAGGACCGTGAGGTAAGTATATTAAGATGCTATTGTGTAAAAATCGGGTTATGCGAATAAATTAATGTTTGGGACTACGCGAAGTGGGAAGATCTACATAAACGGAAGTAGTGAAGAGTTAGAAACGAGTCCCTTAATTTCACCCTCGCGGGAAAGTGAGGAAGAGCTCGCGAAGGTTTCTCCGAGAAGCGTAGTCAGTCTGATAAAGCAACTAATTCCGCGCTTACCACCTCCACCTACACCGCCACCACCACAGTTCAGTATGGCGAGTGCGATCAAACTACCAGTATTCAGAGGAGTAGGGAATGAAGATCCAGACCAATTCTGGTTCGTGGTAAGGGTAGTATGGGAAGCACAAGGAGTCGTGGATGACAATATAAAAAAGGCTACATTGGTAAGCACATTGCAGGATTGCGCACTAACATGGTACATTAAGCATAATAATGACTATCCAAATGCAGGAATCACAGAAATCCAGGTTGCCCTCAATAGGGAATTTAGTAGGCCAAAGTCAGAGACACAATCAATTATTGGGTTTAAGGAGATCGCAATGCTCCCGGGCGAGACCCCCTGGGATTTGGACCAGATACTGAAGAGTATGATTCATGAAGCCAACATGACTATAACAGATGGATAACACCGCACATGGTTTGTAGCATCATTAACACTGCATTTAAGGACGACTCTGTCACAACAAAAGCTTTCCACCCAGGCCGAAGCCTTGGAGATGGCAATGAGATTGCATGAGACCCCTATACAAGATCCTGGTTTGGGAGTCCAATTAATCGACGCGCAACTGCAAAATCTGTGTCTGGAACGCAGAGTTTGAAACAGGACAGGACACCTTAGCTAGACGCGTGCGAGGAGGTATGGCGCATAAAATGCAAAGGCTAGGGGCATGACAAGGACCACTGTCCAGTATTCGTGAATTACTTGGCGGGAGGAGGGTTGATGCTGTTAAGACCTGAGGCACAAGTAAGACCAAGCACGATGCTTGCATTATGGTGCACGATTTTCGAGATAGGAGGAAAACACACTACGGATAATTGTCATCTATTGCAAAAGTATACGCAGACATCCCAACAATTATTTTGTAATTTTTGCAGGTCGATAGGCCATGATGAACGCACCTGCAGAAGCTACGAACTAATGATGGATCGGACTCCTACCTATAGGGTACAGACCAAAATGCGAGCCCTCAACCCAAATGTAGGAATGGCGCATGCTGGATTTCAGGGGCGCGGATGAGGTCAAGGTAGAATGGGACCAGGAAGGGGTCGTGGACAAATAATTTGCTAAAATTGCGGAGGGCCCGAACACTATGCCCGCGATTGTATGAATCCGACAAGAACATCATGTTTGTACTGTACTCAGTTTGATCATGAGGCAGAAGACTGCCCTACCTTGATAGCGAGGCTGCGCAAAAAAGGGGTACTCCAGCCTCCCCCGACTCAGAATTTGCAAATGATGAGGTTTGAGCCACGTGAAGAAGACCTGAATGTAAACATAGTGCTCAGAAGCGGTATCACCACTGAAGATGATAAAGGTAAGCAGCCAGAAGAAAGTGCGTGGGTTCGCAAGGCTCCTACAAAGGAACCTGAATTTGATTTGGAGCGCACGAAGGAGACATTCATGGAAGCTAAGAAGAGCTTCACGGAGGCCTCCACTTCAGGTAGTAAGGATCAACTAGAACCAGGGATGGATCCTTCAATGCTCACTACCTTTCTGGAGACATGCATGAAACTTCTGCATGACAGCAAGGCAGTAAAAAGACTATAGGAACTTATCACTAGGTGCGTGTGGTCCGAAAGCTTGGAAAGCATGCATTGTGCACAGGAAGGGAAATGAGGTTGACTGCGCAAATCAGCGAGTATGAAATGAATAAGGTAATCCTGGATCTTGGATCAGACACGAATTTACTATCGAAACAAACATGGGAACGCATGGGCAGACCCACACTACAATGGTCTCCTATTCAATTGCGAATAGTGAACCAGTAGAAGATCCTCCCCATGGGGAGATTGCAAGGGGTAACGGTGGATATTGAAGGTGCAAGCGCGTTGGCAGATTTAGAAATAATGGAGATTGTGGACGACAACAATCCCTATCCCACGCTACTAGGCATAGACTGGGCCACTGATATAAATGGAGTCATAAATCTGAAGAAGCGCAAAATGGTCTTTGAGAAAAAGTCACTACGCGTAGTAGTACCGCTAAATCTGGCCGAAGGAGCGCGATACACTAAACTGGTGCGTGACGATGATAGTGATGACGATCTCGATTGCATATACAAGATAACCGTGCGAGAACAGGATTGGGTGAACCCGATTGCAGATGGTAGGATTTCATGGGAGTGCGAAAGATCCTGCACTTCGGAATTGGACGAAGAAATAGAGCGATGGTAGAATCGGCCGCACGATGTAACAACGCTTAATTGCAACATGATGATAAGATCACTGCATTGTGTAACCACGGAGATAAGGGATCTGCCTAGGTATGACAGGTTGAGAATGGTGGATGACTTTTTGAAAAAATTTGAGAGCAAAGTACTGGAACAACATTTTTTTGACGCTCTGAAATGGGCACTGCATGCTACGCCCGCAAGATGGTGGGGTACGGACTGGAAGAGTTTCAAGGATTGGCACGAATGTAGAAGGAGGATGCGCCTACGTTTTGGAAAACCCCAGCTACGGATGAGAGTCGGTTACGAGGGGAAAAACAATGTACGCACCCACCTTTTCCGATGGGTACAGACATATGACATGTAGCCCACCCAAGTGCACACCACTCCTAGGATAAAGAATCGAAACATAACGCAACAACAGGAAAGGTAAAGTGCGCCAAAGGTTATCCACGGAGAAGCATTCGACAAGATGTGTGATGTGCTGAACAAGGTTCACCAAGTGAGACGCACTGATTGGGACCTGCACGTACCAGCGGTTCGATGGGCCTGTGGGACCATATGCAAAACCCTGACCGCAAAAGCAATTCCAAGGAGGCGCAATGAAGTAAGGAGCATAATCTCTGAGGAGAATGTGACGATGAATACACACGTAATAGCACCCGCAGGTGTGACAGTGTGTGAAGCTTAGAATGAGGAAATCCCACAGCTACACGAAGTAGAACACATAATGATTCAGGAAGCCATTTGGCAAGGGAACCTTTGACTTCGCGAACTTGAAAAGGACCGGGTACGACTAAGAAAGAAAAAATTTTTGATGGGCGCAGAGGTCAAGAGGCTGGAAAATGAGATCAAGCGAGCATGTCTATCGATAAACCAAGGATGGCAAGGCAAGGTATGGATGATCATACTAATGGATTCGAAGACTATCACCAAGAATTAATTAGTCTGCTACGATGGCTAGGACCGCATATCACCAAACACAGTAACCAGGGGAGCGCACTACATACAGTAGAGCGCGCGGCACCAACTGCCAGGCAAAATTTTAAGAACCCCCCCTAAATTTATATATATAATAAATGGGTGAATCTCCATGGTATATAGGAAAAATGGAAGGCGATTTTATCAATAATATAATATGCATTTATAATTTTTTGGCGAATCTCTCACTAGGCATGGTGAATATTTTACTCAAATATAAAATCTTGTGTTTATTGAATACACAAATTAAATCATTGCATTTCTTTAAAATATATTTTGAAATCAAAATTACCGAAATTACATATCGATAACCTACTGGCTGTAGGATAAAATTTACCTGTGTCATTCACAGAAAGCATGTGAAAAAACCTAATACTATATATAAAACCAAGAAAAATTCAAATTCATCACTTCTCGGGACCTCGTAACCACCCTGCCAATACACAACTATGTTCCTGTTTGCAGTTAGAAAAATTACCCAAATTACTCCAGCATATGTTGGGAAGTTATAGAAGGATGACTAGTGCAATCAATCCATTCCTTTTAGCCCTGGATTTGTTTCAGTTTAAAACAGAAGTATACAAATATAGTTGTCCAATGTCTATGCTTTAACCATTCACCTTAAGATGCTTTTACAATATAATTTCCTAAGTCTATTTAATATCTTCATTATCATAAAAACCAACCTATATCCATCTTGACTCCACATCTACCACTCTTAGGGGGATGAAATCTATTTATCCCTTGGAGCACTTGGTAGACCCAGAATTAAGATGGATCTAAGATGATAGAATTTCCCCTTTAAATAGTCTATGCTCACATGAATACCATGGTATTACCATCGGTCAATACCATGGGTTATCATAAACCTAGAGCTTAAAAATTACTATTAGTAATTTATAAAAATTAATAAAATTAATAGTTGATTTTTATTTTATTTTTTATTTTAACCAAGCTAAAATGTTTAACATACATTAAATTACAACATCCATTTTTACTCGATCCACCAAGCCAGAGAGGGATCAAATATTTTTTCACTCTATGCTAGTTTGCATATCACGATATTTGATACCTCTCGGGGGTTAGTAGATCCAGAGTAAAGATGGATCTATGCTGGTTTAATTCCCCCATTTAAATAGGCTACATTCCAGGTAAATACCATGGGTCAATACCATGTGCCATTTTGGTGAATACCATGGGTCAATACCATGTGCCATTTTGATTTTTATTAATAATAATATTAGGGTTAATAATGTTTTTTCGGATGGTATTAATAACAATCTAGTCCATGGTATATGGAACGGTATTTGTTCCATAGTATTTTGCCCATAGGTTTCACCTAAATATAAATCATTTTTTGAGTGTTAATAAATATAAGGTGACTTATGGAGTAAATATATAAAAAAAATTATTTGTTTACCATGCCTCTCGTTTATTTATATTTTTATTAATTTACCATACCTCTTTTACAAATATGGTATTTGGCGCACAAGATTCACTTAAATAAAACCTCTTTCTTGAGCCTTCATAAATAGAACGAGGGTTATGGACTAAATATAAAAATATGTTTTATTTATTTACCATACGATCTAGTTTATTTATATTTTTATTTATTTACCATATCTTTTGAGTAAGTATAAAAAGACGTTTTATTTATTTACCATACCTCCACTTTACTTACATTTTCATTTGTTTACACCCTTGCATGTATATAAGGTGACTTATGGAGTACATATAAAAAATGTTTTATTTATTTACCATACCTCTCATTTATTTATATTTTTATTAATTTACCATACCTCTTTTATAAATATGGTATTTGGGCCTTTGGCCCATAGGATTCACTTAAGTAAAATCTATTCTTGAAAATGGGCGAATGGAAGGTTGTAACTCCTAATTTCAAGGGCTAAATTTACCTTTTTTACCCTCTCCCTTAAAATAAGGTGGGCTATTTGAGGTGATTTGTAAAAATGTACCACGATACAAAATATTCACCCACTAAAAATTTAAAATCCCTTAATTTTGCCAAATGGCGAACATTCGCCCCTAAAATTTTCTATGCCGACTGTCATGAGGACAAATGAGGATTTTCCGCGGACTATATGGGGGGCCGAGATGGAGCCTCGCACAGGTGGTGCAACCACCTGACTAGCCATTGCAAGAATAGTCTTAGCAGTCGAGGCAGCTAAAAGGGAGTGCAGGACTATAAATTATTCTTCTTGGGAGTTGCACGCCCTAACGGGTGCGTGCAGGAACAACCTATCACAAGGTTCGCGACCATGCAGGGGGGATGCGCTACCGCGCGGATAGGATGGGAAGTGACCATTGGTGTCACTGTTCATGACTGGATGTCCGATTTGAGGCCAAATGGAGCGAGCGACGGGCATTTAAGATAGGAGTTATGGGCAAGATTTCAGAAAATCTGCCGCCAAGAAAGAATTGATGGCCCAGAATTGGGGGGAACGGTTGAATTTGAATTCAAAAGGCACTCTAAAACTCCAAAGGCTAGCCAACAGATAACACTTGGTCAATTAAGATTTGAATGATTGAACAAAGCACAAAGTGTTGAGAACCGAGCGGTAATAGAGCCTTTAAGTTAGCGAAAGACCACATACAGTGTAGAAATGATGACGAAGGATGGGTTGGGCATTGAAGAAGGAACCCCCGGCAAGGCCATGCAGACCCTCATGGTCCATGATGTTCCAAAAGGCACTAAGGCTGTGACAAAAATCCCTAAATCAGACTGAACGCCGAGATCGAAGAAAGATAAGCAGGCAATGGGACCAATACACATGTCCCCGTGGAATCCATGGCACAATAAGTTATCAATGGAAGAAAAAGGCAAGGCAGTCACCATTGAAACAGATGAAGAGGAAGAGGACTTGCAAGCTCTGATTTCCGCAGTAGAGGAAGAAGAAGACGTGGAGGAAGGCATCCAACCGTTGCGCTCTGCAGCGAAATTTCCCGAGTATGTCCCTCCGTGAAAAGGGAAAACCAAAATACCAAAGGATCTGGATGCAATGAAGAGTGCACTCCAGACCCCACTCCTCCCCGATGGAATTACCTTTGAGGTTCCGCTTCTAGGAGGCATGCCACCCTGAAATTTGAAGACTGGGACCTCGCTGACAGCGAGAAGTTCCTGCACATAGAAACGACGAGCCTAATGAAACAGAATACAGATGGGCTTGCGATAACGTTAGAGCCACGAAAATGGTTGCATAGTGTGGAAAAGGTCGGGTTGCTTCATCTGCTATGGATACCACATTTCCACCGCGTGCCCATCACCATTTTCGTCATCAAGTAGCTGCTTTGCTTGGTGCCTGATGGGTACTTATGGCTAGAGGATCCTATTCCCATCACGGTAGATCTCATCCATCGAATTTCTCGGCTTCCTTGCAAGGGAAAGGACCCTGCAATGATAGCAGGGAAAAGCAGTGACTTGGCTCTCGTAGAGGCCATGAAGATAAAATATAAGCTTGAGAAGAAAAAGAGGGGTTACGTTATCACCAGTATCAAGGATAAAGGGGTGTGTGTAGCCACCCAACTCCTGGCTAGTAAAGTAATGAGAAAATGCCGCACCGATGAAGTACCAGCGCCAGTGGTTGCGCTGGCCAAACAGTGTGCGGAGGGGGTCTAGTTCAACTCGGCCGAGTTCCTCTACGAAGAGTTTTTTCTCAACTGCCAGGAGGCCCAGGAATAGGGTAAGACATTACACTACACGTGGTTGCTCTTATCCATCTTGCTGGTAGCAGGAGAACTGCCGGAAGACAACTAGTTCCTAAGCATCAACTGAGACTTACAAGAGGCCGCAAAGTACGCTTCGCTCTGGGCCACCAAGGACGCAAAATGGATTCACGATACCAAGATTTTCTGGGTGCTCATGGAGGCGAGCATCCAAATGTCGATTAATAGTAGGTCGCGCTTGTCCCCCACGGTGCACAACAGTCTGCAGAGTTTTGTAGATTTCAAGGTAGACATGCACAATATCTACATCAGGGCGCGAAAAGATTCGACGCAGCAGTGGACAAAGCTCCCATTCATAGCCACTGACGACGCGATATTTACGGTGTAAGAGACATGGCCTCCCAAGTGGCACGCCCTGATTTGTCGGAGTTGGAGAAGACAACAGCGTAGAAAAGGAAGGATGATGCCAAGCTGCGCGTCACCCAACCGGTTGAGAGAAGGTGGAACAAAAAAGCGGCAACCGAGGTCAGGGCAGTCCATGAAATGGCATAGGCAGCTGCGGAGCAGAAGAAGGCCGACAAAGCAGTAACAGCAACGCAGACAAGAGAGGCCACCACAGTGTAGGCAGAGGAAGGCTGATCCAGGTGGATATTGGTGGCCACCTGCCAAGTCCACCTGGACCCCCACCATTGTCTTTCTCAACATTTTCAGTTTCCTTAATTGTATCACAACTTACTATTTTTAGCAGTTTTTCGGGTCTTGAACTTCCGGAGCCGTTTTGAGGCCCTAAACGACGTTTTTTGGGGAATCCGGGGGCAAAATGGGTCCATGTAATGAACCAATGTTGCCCATTCCAACAATGATAGTGCTCGGATAGATCTTTCTAATGAGCTATTGTACGCGTCAAACGAAGATCGTATGCCAAAGTTACGACCCCGGGAAGTTGATGTACCAATTTACCCCAAACGGGGCCCATAGTTTGGCGTTTCATCTCCTAGGGTTAGGTTTTGGAATGTTAAGGGTTTTCCCATTGTTTCTCAACAATAAATAGGCCTTCGAGCCTCATTGTAACACAGTTCAGAGGCATGTAGCCATCACATCTCTTCTTAGAGATAAGCTACCATCACCCTAGCTGGTTTATTTCCATTTCTAGTTGTAAGCATATTTCAGTATTTTCCATTAATGAAATGAAGTATTATTTCCGCTGCATCTTTGTGTATATGGTTATCTCTGTAATTTGTTGCGTTCCTGTTTAAATCCGGATCAGTGGTATCAGAGCGGTCTGCTTTTTCTCTGTTTTTCCTTGCATGTCCCCAACAAGGTCGGGATATAAGGAGTTAGGGCTTGAACTGGTCGAACCTTTGCAAGACCAGCCTTGCAAATCACGACGGCCTCCCATGGCGGATGAGAAGAAAGACGAGGGGGCAGGAGATCCCATCAAAATCTTGCTCGAAGAAGCCCTCGAGCGACAACGGAACGCGATGATGGACAGCTTTGCCCAAATCCTTCAGCGGCTACCCAGAAGCGACGCATCGGCTTCCATCAGCTACTCTGGAAACGCCACACCCTTTAAGGTACAAGTTAATTTTGAAATCCCCATATTCGAGGGTCAGATAGACGCAGATGCCGTAGATAAATGGTTAAATATGCTAGAGGGTTATTTTTCTGTTCATGAATTTTCGAGTCGGGAAAAGATTGTTTTTGCTCTTCTCAAAGCAGCCCCCCACGTCAAGGACTGGTGGGAAACCTACTGCGAGCAGAAGGATGAAAGTATTGGCTCACTATTTTCAGCCGCACCCACCTGGGATTCATTCCGGGATGCCATCAAGGAGCAGTACTACCCTGTCGGAAGCTATGAGGATGAATACATAAAGTGGACCACGCTACGACAGGGAAGGGACCAAGACGTGCCAGAGTTCGCCAATATTTTCCATACCCTTCGCACAAAGTTGGGTATCAAGGATTCGGAGCAACATTTGATACTCAAATACCATGGCTGCCTGAACAAGTACATCCAGGAAGAAATACAATTCCTAAACATCCCCTCGCTCGGTGCAGCATACCGATATGTCGTCAAGGTCGAGCAGAAGTTTAAACAAAAGAAGCGAGACTTTGGATCTGCGAATCCAAAGCAGGGGAAAGGTGCCCCTAAACCACAGAACAAAGGACAAAGCCAAGGCGGGACAGCCCAAGACAACCAGCCGAAGCTGCAAGCAAAGAAAAGCGCCGCGAAGCCGAGAAAGGACACTTGAAAATGGTGCGAGTTCCATAAGAGCTCCACTCACAACACAAGTGAGTGTCGGGCCAAGCAGTCATTGGTGGCTGAGCTAAAGGTTTCAGAATCAGATGCATGTTCCGACTCTGAGTCAGAACCCGATAAGGGGTATGAAAAAGGGAAGCAGATCATTGATGCTGATCCCAGCGCCACTATTGCTACCGCAAAGATCCAGAAAAATGAACCCGAAGATCCAGAGGAGGAGGAGCGTCTCTTCCACTCCCAGATGTGGGTAAAGGGCTCCCCGATACAGTTCATTGTTGATAGCGAGAGTCAAAAGAACCTCATTTCGGCAGAGGTCGTGAAGCGGTTGGGCTTACCGACCACAGCACATCCACAACCATACACCATTGGGTGGCTTCACCAAGGACGAGATCTTCGCGTGAGCCAGCAGTGTCGCCTTCCATACAACATCAAGCCCTTCACGGATGAGGTATTGTGTGACATTGCTCCCCTTGAAGTTTGTGATGTATTACTAGGACAACCATACTTGTGGAAGTGACATGTTGTGTATGAATCAAGGCCCCGTGCTGTTATTATTACATTGGGAAATAAGTTGTTCAGGATACCAGAGGTAGCACCACCTGCCGCCATCTCTTTGATTACTGCAAAACAATGCAGTAAGATCATTTCCAAAACCAGGAAATTTGTTTTCCTGATGATACGCCCTCAAGGAAAGAAGAAGACAGTGGCTGCGGCCTCCAAACGGGGTCCCTCTGCACGACAACTACAGATGAACAAGATTGTGGAGGAGTACGAGGACATCTTCACCTCCCCGGCAGGGGTTCCTCTGCACTGTCAAGTCAAGCACTCCATCGATCTGACCCCAGGTGCGCCGCTACCCAATGGACCAATTTATCGGCGCTCCATTCTGGAGAACAATGAAATCAAGAGGCAGATTCAGGAGCTCCTGCAGAAAGGTCACATCCGTCCGAGTTCATCGCCCTGTGGGAGTCCGATCGTGTTGGTACAGAAGAAGGATGAGACGTGGAGACTCTGTATTGACTATCGGGCGCTGAACAAGATCACTGTCCGTAATAGGTACCCGATCCCGCGGATTGATGACCTCCTAGACCAACTAAAGGGGCGAAATATTTCAGCAAGATCGATCTGAAGTCAGGATATCACCAGGTACCAATCGAACCCTCCGATGTGTGGAAGACTGCCTTCAAATCCAAGGAGGGCCTCTTCGAATGGTTGGTCATGCCTTTCGGATTGACGAATGCTCCTGCAACCTTTATGAGGCTAATGGATGACATCTTGCGGCCATTCACCAACTCCTTTGTAGTAGTATACTTGGATGACATTTTGATCTTTAGCCAGAGTTGGGAAGAGCACCTCCACCACATCCGACAGGTTCTCAAAACACTGCGGCAACACAAGCTATGTGCCAATTTGGAGAAATGAACTTTTGGCATGACCCAGGTTCAGTATCTGGGATACATCATTGATGAACAGGGGGTGCATGTCGATCCAGCCAAGATCCAAGTCATTCGGGATTGGCCCTCTCCAACCACTCTAACAGAGCTCCGCAGCTTTCTAGGTCTTGCCAACTTCTACCGCAGGTTTGTGTTGGGGTTTTCTCATATTTCTTGGCCCTTGAGTCAAGTCACCAAGGGCGGGGCGAAAGCAAAATTATTTTGGTCTGAATCTCAACAGAAGGCATTCAGGGAATTGAAGGATCGCCTCTGCACGACACCAGTGCTCGTGTTACCAGATTTACAACAACCATTTGAGGTCAAGACAGATGCCTCTGACTATGCTATTGGGGCAGTCCTTACTCAACATGGACATCCAGTGGCATATCACAGTGAAACACTTTTAGACACAGTCCGGAAGTACCCCACTTATGATAAAGAGATGTATTCCATTGTACAGGCCTGCCGACAATGGAAGCATTACATTTTGGGGAAGGAAACGGTCATCCACACAGACCACCGACCTCTGCAGTTCATACAGACCTAAGGGAAATTGCAGAATGATCGCCATTAGAAGTGGTCTACATACCTGCAACAGTTTCACTTGAATATCAAGTATAAAAAGGGCAGCACCAATAATGTTGCAGATTGCCTCAGCCGACCACCGATCATGGCGCTAACCACCGTGCTCAACTCTTGTGGGCACGAGACTTCTGATTGGCCACTTCTCTACAAAAGCGACCCAGAATTCGGCCACACATACCAGACACTCTTGGAGGGTCGGCATGTTGCAGATTTTCACCTCCAGGATGCCCTATTATGCCACCTCGGTCACCTTTGTGTTCCTTCAAGCGAGCGTGCCAAGATGATTTGGGAAGCACACTACAGTCGGGCTGCTGGGCATTTCGGGGTCGAGAAAACAGTGGCAGTACTGCAAAATTATTTCTATTGGCCGAATCTTCGACAGGATGTTGGGAAGTACATCCGATCATGTACTGTCTGTGCCATTGCCAAACCGACCATTAAGAAGCACGACCTCTATACCCCGTTGCCTACCCCTAGTCGACCTTGGGAATCCATCTCCATGGATTACATGTCAGGCCTTCCTTCCACTAAGCATGGAAATGACTGTGTTTTTGTGGTCGTCGACAGGTTCTCGAAGATGGCCATTATGATGGCCTGCAAGAAGAATATCACAGCAGAAGCCACTGCTAAACTCTTCTTTGAATGAGTGTGGGTGCACTTTGGGATCCCACAGTCTATCATCTCAAATCGGGACAGTCGGTTTCTCAGCACATTTTGGTCCAGTCTCTGGTCAATGCTGGACACCAAACTCACGAAGTCCACAGCCTTCCATCCTCAAACTGATGGCCAGACAGAGGTTGTCAATAGGATGATTGTGCACATTCTGCGCATGTATAACTCAAAGCATCCACGCACATGGGACGAGAGCCTCCCCTATGTTCAGCACAGCTACAACCGAGCTCTTCACAGCTCCACTGGCCGTAGCCCTTTCCAGGTGGGTTTGGGATTCCAGCCACTATGCCCCATTGATGTGGCCATGCCACTTGCAGCTACTCACATGAATTCAGCTCATGTCCAGTCCGAAACAGATAAGGCCACCAGCTTCATTGAGCGCATCCAAGATATTCGCCAGCAGGTCCATGACATTCTTGAGAAATCAAATGCCAAGTACAAGCAGCGACATGATCAACATCGGGTGCCACACAAGTTTCAGGTGGGCGACAAAGTCTGGTTGCATTTGCAGAAGGAACGCCTTACTGGAGCCTATCGGAAATTGAGACCACTCTGATATGGTCCTTACACCATTACTAAGGCTATGGGAGACAATGCATTTGAGCTCAGCATTCCCCCATTCCTTGGCCTGCACCCAGTGTTCAATGTGGACCACCTTTGGCCATACTTTCCACCATTGCTAGACACATCCGACATTGTAGAACAGCTCAAACCCACAGAATTAAATCCAGATTGCATGGAACAAGCTGCAACTGATCGGATCATGGACACACAGATCAAGAACACTCGCCAACAGAATATCCAACTGTATCGAGTTGTCAAAGCAGGCCAACTCCTTCAGCAGGGCAAGTGGCTCACCAGGGAACAAGTTCAGCAGAAGTTTCCTCATCTCATGGAGGAGCTCAACGCAATGGGGACCATTGCTTCCTAAGGGGGGAGGAATGATCCAGGTGGATATTGGTGGCCACCTGCCAAGTCCACCTGGACCCCCACCATTGTCTTTCTCAGCATTTTCAGTTTCCTTAATTGTAGCACAACTTACTATTTTTAGCAGTTTTTCGGGTCCTGAACTTCCGGAGCCTTTTTGAGGCCCTAAACGACATTTTTTGGGGAATCCGGGGGCAACATGGGTTCATGGAATGGATCGATGTTGCCCATTCCAACAATGATAGTGCTCGGATAGATCTTTCTAATGAGCTATTGTACACGTCAAACGGAGATCGTATGCCAAAGTTACGACCCCGGGAAGTTGATGTACCAATTTACCCCAAACGGGGCCCACAATTTGGCGTTTCATCTCCTAGGGTTAGGTTTTGGAATGTTAAGGGTTTTCCATTGTTTCTCAACAATAAATAGGCCTTCGAGCCTCATTGTAACACAGTTCAGAGGCATGTAGCCATCACATCTCTTCTCAGAGATAAGCTACCATCGCCCTAGATGGTTTATTTCCATTTCTGGTTGTAAGCATATTTCAGTATTTTCCATTAATGAGATGAAGTATTATTTCCGCTGCATCTTTGTGTATATGGTTATCTCTGTAATTTGTTGCGTTCCTGTTTAAATCCGGATCAAAGGCCAAGCAGTGTTTGCAGGGCAGGAGGCAGAGGACACAGAACTTGCACAAGAGAGTGGGGACCCAGGTACTGCCTCTACACAGCTCAAGTGGTCACGCATCATAGAAAGCTCAGGCACAAGAAAGAAGGTCAAGGCCTCAAAGCTAGCCATCGACCCGATCACCTTAACTGAAGGTGATCTCCATGACATCGGTGAGACGGTTCGCGATGTCACTAGTGAAGTGCTCCAAGACTTTATGATGGAGCAGCATACTGTGTTGGGGCCTTAAGAGCGCAGCTATAGGAGTTACAGGTGCGGCCCTCGCAGGAGGGTACCTTGTCTACCCACGTCGCAGCAGGCACATCAGCAGCAGAACAGATGCTTCGCGCAAAGATGGCCAATGCGATAACCTTTCTAGAGGGAGCACTAGTCTCGGAGAGCACAATGGATCGGGTGAAGCTTAATACAATGAAAAGCATTGGCCTTAACTTGGTTGCCCTTCCTCGCGACACACTTTATCAGCTGCAGGATGGGATAACAGCAGAACTCCGTGCCAGAGAGAGCCACGCGATCCAGGTTTTGAGTGAGCAAAAGATTAATATAGAACAGCTTAGCTTGCAGCACGAAAAGTTGGTGTCACATAACCAACAGTTGGTACAGACAGTTGATGACGGTTGTCGACGCGTCCTCGAATTTTCCATTGCAACAAACCTACCAATAGAAGTGTGAATCCACTGTTTGGCAAGTGGAGTCTATGATGTGCACGAGGAAATAACAAGAGTACAGCTGGAGTTGAATCTCCAGATTGTCGAGTTGCAGCTGAAGGCGCAACCTTCCACTCCCCTAGAGGTCAGAGAACAACGCACCAGCGCTATTGCAGCAGGGATGGAAGAGATTGGAGGCGTAGTCCGTGACTGTACCAACATGTTGGAGTAGGCGTCAGAGGTCCTCACTACGTTGCACGAGGACCCCAATATTTAGCAGCTGGAGACCGAGGCACATGAACTCCAGCAACAATATGAAAGCATTAGAGGTATTGCACAGATAGTAGTCCTTATTCAGCGGCTTGCAAGGATGCAGTAGGCCAAGATTTAAAAGAGCAGGTGGATGCGGCATGCCATAAAGAAGCAGTTCTGAAAGCGTGTGTCCAGCCGTGGATTGATGAAGCCTTCACAATCACAGAAGATATTGAAGGAAAGATTGCGCAGATTCAAGGAATGCATGCACAGATGCAGCGCAACACGCCGAAGACAGAGGGTTTAGAAGCAAGAATGCAGCAGGTTCAGCAGGCAGTAGCTTAGTGCACTTCCGACATTCAGGACGTTCGAGACTAGCTGGAGGGACTCCGCACCAAGATCACTGTGCCGACAGAGTGACTCGAGGACGAGTCACGATGTTTGTGTTGGGGCCTATTGGGCATGGAATCCCCCCACAACATGTTTTGGGGCTAAAATCCCAAGTTTTGAGTATTATTTTTGTAAAGACTCCGTGAATTGCAGGCGCGGAGCACAAATTGTATGTTAGAGTTATAGGGTTTGTCCGCCCTAAGTTTTGAATGTAGTGTCAGCCTACCCATGTTCGACAGACCATGGGA